>OY829326.1:61630975-62230975 GCA_963691655.1 Toxonevra muliebris
AGACGATATGGGTTAATGAAATAGAATTATTCCTATAGAAAAGACGTTAATGCTGCTAACAAACCATAATAATAATTACCAGTTTTTTCTCCCACTATCCTGTGTTTACTTTTTTTTATTATTACTACAACTTATTAAATTTAATTTCAGGAATAAAATTTCAAACGAAAAAAAAATTCTTAACTTTACTAACCCAAAAAAGCATTATAGCATAGCATTTCCTTTTTCATAATCCAAAAATTAAAATCAATAGCAAAAACATTTAGTCAAATTAGGTCGCATATTGTAGATAAATTTAAAACTTTTTTTTTTTTTAAGCCATAAAATGTTCATTCTTTGTCCCATTTATATGTATAAGTAAGGCTCCTAGATCAGATAATAACAATAAAAACAAAACAATTATTAGTTTATATTTATCTCTAAAAAAAAATTGATTTTTTGATAGTTTTCATAATCTTTGTTTTCCTCATGAGGAATTATTCAATTACTACATAGGTTTGCTAGTCTGGTTTACCCTCGACATAAACTAACCAGGGTCTTCCCTAAACTAGACGTTTTCCAGGCGGGATAGTACAGGAATAAAAAAAAGCTTTTTATGCATCAAATTTTAGCAAAAATATTTTTTCGCCGATCGTCGAATTTCCTTCCGAGAGCCTTAAGTATAAATAATTAAGAGTTACTAGACCAATTAATATATTTAATATTTCAAGAATTTATAATATTTTTTCAGCTTTATTTATTTAACCTATCGCCACATGATGAACTGGAATTATTTATGAAACGTCACTACAATCAAGTAAATTAATTTGCAAATAGTTAACCCTAGAAAGCTGGTCGTATTTCACTAACATTTGCACAAACTACTCGAACTTTCTAGGATTAATAAAATAATTAAATATTATACGCTAATATTGAAAAATTACAATTAAAATAAATTAAAAGTTTACAGAAGATGAAGCACCAGGCACTCTACTATTTTTATATAGTGCAGTCCTAACACGATCCATGGGAAAGTAAGAATTCATAAGATTTTTTTTCTATGACTTGAAGTAACTTAACAATTTCTTTAAACTTTTGACAGAGTACGCAGTGATTTGGGTTCTAATAAAGTAATTCCCTTAACTATGACCAACAATGAGGAAGGTTCTCTAATGATTGTGACATTATTATTGACTGGTAGAGCTACACCATATTTGCATAATGGTGTTGTAAATATCGGAGATGAAAATAGTTACGTAAGTAATTTATATATGTTTTTGATACTACGTATGTACAAGTATATAGTGATGGATCTGGAGTTTAAAAAAAAGACTATAACAAATTGAGAGAAAATATATACATTATCTATTCTATGTTATTCCACAGGGAGATTTGTTACTGTTGTTATCTTCTATATCATTTATAAATTCTCAAAACTTTAGGCTACTCCTCAATATGGCATTCTCAATCGTTGTGCTATTGGTTTATTATTATGGGATAATGAAAATCTTCAGGTTGGTTTATGTACTCTAAATTCAAAACAACAACAGAACACTCATCCATAATTTTGTTTTTTTTTTTTTCTTAGCCTTCAATTGCAGCATCACGTCAACCGGGTTCACGTCTCAAGACTCCGAATTATCCTATTTGGGTAACAAGTTGTGCCGGACATTATGGTGTCATCTATAATACAAATCCAGACTTATTACGCAATTATCATGCTGAATCACGTTTCGATTTGGTTTATTATAGTTGTTCGGGACATCAGATTGCAATGACAATCGATAATCGTTCATATAATGAACAGGCTACAGGTATGTTGGAACGTACACCCTCCACAATGGAGAGTAGCCCACAAAAGGTGGGCAAAGATTCTAAGAGTGAAAAACAAGGTAATAGTGGTGTTGGTGTTGGTATTGGTGGCGGTATAGGAGCAAGTGGTGGTGTTGATTTCAGCGGTAGTGGTGTTGGTGGTGGCAGTAGTAATGCTGATATTGTTGCCAAACAGGAATCGACATTGAGTACACCATTACAGCGTTTAATACATACCAAATGGGAAGAGGCTCACATTAGTTTTCATGTACAACCATCCATGTTGAGCTATTTATTCAGCACTCAACAGTAAACGAATGTTTAGAAATTATGAATAATTCTCATTAATGATTATTATTTAAACTAAATGAACACAAATTTAAGTATAACAATAAAATATTATTATGAACTTAAGGAAAATAAATATATCACAAATTTTCCAGGATATCATAAAAAATATTTAAAAGAAAGTGGAAAGTGATGTGAATCTGTTATAGTGGCAGATCTAGGATTGGGTTAAAATAAATTGAAAGAAAAATATTTTGTTATATATTATAAAACATATTTTCAAGACTTTTATTAATTTTTCCAACGGAGGAGCTGAGGAGCTATAGCGCGCCAACTGCTCCTGAAATATAAATTACAAAATTGAGAACTTATTTTCATGTATGTCTTGATAATTAAATATAAAAATTTAATGTTTAGAAAAAATTAAGTAATATAAACTAACTCTTCTATACATACATAAATACAAAACTATGTGCTGAAATAACACAATCTGAAATATTGTTGAAATTAAAAGAAAGTTCTGTGTTCGGCTATATTTTTGTTTAGAAATAATAAGAACAAGAAAAAGCCTTAAAAATTAAGCACAATAAATTGCTTTTGCTATTAAATGGGCATTTTTTTCATTGAAACCAATTTCGAGGGTACTAATATTCTTAAAAAATCTGTAGAATTCTATAGAAAACGCCGTTTCTATAAAAATAAATATTATATCGAGCATATCAAAAATAACGTTATGAAGTTATGTGAAGGAAATACTGCTCTATGGGTGCGAGGAATTACAAATCTGCCATTAAAAAGTGCAAGTGTTTACAAATCGATGCTTACGAATCTAGCATGTCTATATGTCCAATATGGCTGGACTAGATAGACTCTCAGAGCAGACTACAAAAAAAATTACAACTCATAAAGAAGCCGAAGGCATCCTAAAATCATATTGCGAACTTAAATAATAATTGAGGAGGTCCATAACAAAACGCAATAATTCCACTTTTTAAGCTTTTAGTTTTTTTGACTAAATTCAATTCTATATATTAACCATTATTATAGACTATACCAAAGGTCAATAGTTTAACTGTAATTCAACACCAAAAATAATTGTTCAGACCAAAATGAAATATTTCCATGTCTATGCAATAAACAAATTCGAGATATTAGTGACAAGTCAATGAAAACATCAAAACAACAACTTTTCATGACGTATCAAATAAACAGAAAATCAAAATAGATCAAAATTTTAATTTAAAACAGCAGCTAATTACTCAACAAAGTTAAGGGCTAACTCTTTTTATGAAATTGCAATAATTGAGCCTTCTCAATTTTATTGTTCCTAGTAAACTATTATACCATAATAACTGTTTTTAACAAAATATTTTTTCTACTCACTTTAATGGTGGAATTATTGCGTTTTGTTATGGGCCTCCTCAATTAAACTTACTCTTACGGATTACATATGGAGCAAAGTCAACAGTCTCCGGCAAATTCTCAAAAAAAAATTTGTAGTAGAAAAAATATACAAAATTTTAAGAATTTATTTTATGATGACGATTTCCTGAATAATTTAATATTGCCGAGCTCATTCATCGTTTTCTTCTATTATGACGCAACCTCCTAAGGAAAGCCAAGGCCGAGATTTTCATATCCGTTTATGTTCTGAGAGCTATATTTGTACGTGATTGGGTATTTTGCTTGCGGATCAATGGCGAATTTAAGTGGAGGACATGAAAATGGAAATTTTCCTAGATGCAAATTACACCCTATACATTTTTGCCCTTCGAAATCAAATGTGTAGTCAACAAAATTTTAAATTCAATATGATGAACATGAAAATGTAAAATTAATTGGACTAGCACGAAAAGCTCATTTTGAATTCAAATGTTAAAATCTATAAACCGTAGATGTAAATCAGTCTATGATAATTTTTAAAACAATAAGATAGTTAAAAAGTTTGCTTCACATCCGAAAGTATGTTTAATTCCAATGGAATGGAATGGTATCACCTAATTCAAATTATGGAGTAGAGTCACGGTGAGTTTTCAATCAACACATAAGTATCACAAAAATTTTTGAAAAACAGTTAAGAAAATCACGAGTTTTGTAACAAATCATAGAATTTTTTTGTATTAACACAAAGATAATTTCCTTAAATTCTGTAGAAAAATTTAATTGCGCAAAAAAAAATTCATTGTATATTTTATTTATACTCCATACATGAATTTTTACATTTTTATATATTTTGTTATGTATTTATGTAATTTATTTTGTATAGTATTGCATTACATATCTTTACATTACCCACGTGATCCCGTTTATAAATTTACAAAAAAAAAACAAAGTACGAAAAACTTGGTGGTTTTATTATATACTCACGATTTTCAGAAGACTTTGTTGCTTTCTCGATTTTGACAACTTTTTCAGCAGGCCTGTCTCTAACAACTCCAGTGGACTCTGCTTTCAAAGATATAGAGGATTTCCCTCCTTACTCTTCTGTCTAACAGCATCTATACTCTCCTCTATTTTTCTTTTCAATCGCAATACAAATTTATCCATCTGTCCGTTTTACTCTCTACGCACGCTTGTCCTTGTGCCTTTTTTATTTGTCACCTCCAATTATATTTTTATAAAATTTAATTATAAATAACGCGCGCAAGCTCCTAAAATAGTTAAATTGTTATTTATCTATTAAAACGAAAATAGAAACTCCACTGCTCGAAAAATCCCAAATAATGGCGGTGACAGTAACCTGCGCTGCCAACTATCTCAGTGGAGACTTGAGCACAAGGTCGCAAAAATTAGTATAAAATAAGGGTATTTTTAAGGAATGCTCGATTCATAGTGTAAGTGGCTGTTTAAACAGAATGCCTGTCTAAAAGAGAGGTATAAAAAATAGGTTATTAGTAAAAGACGGACGAGTTTCTATTTCTTTCTTACTGCCTATTCTACCTCTCTCTTTCAGACAGGCGTTCATGCTTCCGCCCGTGTAAACAGCAACTAAGCAATTAGGTAAAATAGGAATTCTATCATATTCAATCAATAAGCTAAATTCGGAGAGGGAATTTTATCCACTGGGATTTTCTCGAGCGGGTATAGCTACCCACTATACCCATATTATCTGCCATATAATGCAAGGAGGAACACATTTATGCCCATATACATTTAGCACTAACGGAGGAGAAATATGTAGGTATGCATTTTAAAACTGGGTAATGTAAATTTAACCAATTTTGGAGGAAAACCCGCAATTCACTCATACATAATCCCAATGACTCTTATTGAATACATTCGGCACTTTGGTCCTTTTTGTGATTTCGTATTATTAACGGAAACATCCTCATTCTCTTTATCTTATCCAATTTCAAGGAATTCCAATACTCTATACTCATTGATTACAAATAAACCAGAAGGTGACTAATTAATTTAATAAAACACTCATATATTTATATAGGTATCTTTGAGATTTTTTAAAGATTTATTTAACATTTGTTTTATTTTATTTTTCTTATATTTCTTATGGTTTATTGATAAAACAAACAAAACAAAATTGTAAAATATTAACGTCTTTTTTCGAATATTTATATTTTTTTTTCTTTGAAGTTAAAGTTTATAAAAAAATTGTTGTAATGGTTGATTTTTATCGATTTTGTTTTATATATATATTTAATAGAAATATCATTTTCTTTTTAGGGCTATTTCTTAATAATGATTGTAAATGCCTAGCTACATAAATCTTTATATTTCTTACATGGCAAATTTATTTGGTTTTGGTAGTAATACAATAGTAATACTTAATGTTTTAAATTTGGTTTTCTTTATTCTCATATTATTATTTTTATTTGTCTTTTAAATATATACAAAAAATTTGTTTATAAATTTATAAAATCTTAAGTCAAATGTTTGTTATGGTTTGGAATTCTTCATTCATTCATATTCCCGATAATAATAGGTTAGTATATATATGTATATAATTTATTGGTTTATATTTTGTTAAAATATAAAATAAATTTTAATTTTAGTTTTTGGTTTTTTGTTTCATAAACATAATTTTTTTTTCATATACATAAACAAAGAACATTTTTATTGTGCCTGGTGTTGTAAGTACCCAAGAGTTGTAATTTTAAAAATTTGGTAATTCTTTTTTAAAAAGTTTTTGAAAATATTTAAAAAATTTTTCTTTTTTTTTTTGGTTTTTCTATAAAGTTAGTTTTCTTTTATAATTATTGGAAATATTTAGGAATTAGAAATATCTTTTTTCTTACTTTTTTATTTAACATTAACTTAATGAAATAAATATAGATTTTCGTATTTTTTTTATGAAAATATACATAATTTATTAGCTTTTTTCGTTAAGAAGAATGGAATTGAATATTTCTTTACTCAAAATTCAAGAAGAGTATTTCAAAATTTAAACCTTTAGATCCAGCTTTGCAAATCTTTTACTTGAAAATTATTTTCAGACCAAAAATGTTAGTATCTTATATTTAATTACATCTTATTGTTTTTTTTTTTTTGTTATATTTTATTTACACTGTTACATTTTTATAATTATTTTTACAAAAATTTTTATAGATACTTTGTATCTGGTCTTAGGAGATTAAAAATTAATTATTATTTCTTTCGATTTTTCTTTTATAAAATACTATAGTCTTATTTTGTTTGTTTAAAAAGTTATTGTGCAAGTAAACGTTTAATTGAAGTATTAGTTAAAGGTTTGGTGCTTATAAATTTTAGTCATTAACATTAAAGTCGCACAATGGAAGATCGCTCGAAAAGCTAGGTCAAAAATCAAAATTTTCTTTATCAGGATTTTGAAAATTAGGTGTGTCAATATTTTCAGGGAGAATAAACCTTTAAAATATTTTAAAGAATATAAAATGGTTGCCTTCAGAAAACGACCTCTGCTCAGCAACAAGTTGAGATGTATCAAAAAAATAATACAAAAGTGATTAATTTGCGATCATAAGACACTCAGCGCATAAATTTATAAAGGAAACCACTGCTTGTTTTCTGTTATCGGAAACACTGCAGGCCTGTGTAATCGACATATACATAGATTCAACTTTTATCGAGAAAGTGAAATGAATTATGCAATTACTATCACCCTTATACTAGAAAACGTAGTGCGTTCGATTTTGCAACGAACTGTAAAAACTATATACTAGAATCCTTCCTAGGTAAGAATATTATGTAAATATTGATATTAATTAGGCTTTAAAAGTTTACTATAACCTCTATTCGGGGCCTGAATAAAAAATGTTGCTCCGAATTCGTATGTACGCAAAATCGGATTCTCGCATTAGGGTGTATATGTTTTAGTTCGTCAGTAGAATAACCTCAAATACACAACACAACAAAAAAAACTGTAGCTATCAAGAACAATGAAATAAGATAGCGAAATTCAAATTTCAATTCAAATTCCAAAACTAATGTACCACCCCAATGTTTCAAGAAATCCATAAACAAAAGTGTTTATAATTCCGTAGTTGACATTAGCCGATCCTACGGAGGGGTGTCAGTTGGGGGATAAACAAGTCGGTGTGCTTAGTTACACCCCTATGCTGACTAAAGAAGTTAAAAGGGAAAAAATTAAGAAATGTGATCTGCCGTCCCCACAGAGTAATCTATCTTGGATCCATCGATCATCAGTCTGCTTATTGTACATGCCGCTCTTCTGAAAAACTTAGACTCAAGCCATAAACACAATTACAACGGCTGACGGGAAACCCTTTGACAGGTACCCATTGTTAAAATTAAAACGCACTCAATCGTATGAAGTGGCACACAGTTGAGGCGGGACAGGGACAGGTTTATCGCCGACGGATTTTTCATCGATTGAGATCTATTTTTATTTTACTCGTCAGCAATGTTCAGACAGAGTTGAATATCTGATCAGCTGATTGCCAACTCATTGAAATATTTTTGGCGCGAAATAATTAAAATAAATAAATTTTGTGGAAAACATAATAATTTATGTAAATAAAATTAATTAATAAAATTAATTTTAATGAGTTGCTAATAGAAGAAGTACGAAAGTATAGTTGTTTGTACGATTTGTCCCTGAAGGATTACAGAAACGTACAAATGAAAGATAGTCCTCAAAAGAACGAAATTGAGATCAAAACATCTCGTTCCGATTGAATAAAAATCCTTGAAGAGGCATTCTGAACCACAGAGACATTGAAGATAACGAAAAAAAAGGCTGATAACACTGCTCAGGTTCCCTTTATAAAATTAAGGTGGATCTATTTTATTAATTCTTTACCACAGTAAGGAATACTTGCAAAAAAAAATTCACTTTTATCACAACCAGATATTTACTAGTTTTGCAGTATCTACCTACTGGGCACTGACAAAATGTTTTAATCGCAACAATCATACAGAGGGTACCCCCAGAATAAAGATTGGCCAGCTGCAAAGACCTGAAGGGTTGTATTGTATTGTATTGTATTAGAGAGGTTTATGTATTTGTACCGCGACCTATAAGATCTATTGTTCGTCCCTCTTTCTCTATCTAGTCTGATTTGCCTAGAGTGCCTCATCCTGGGGAGTTACTCTTTAGTTCGATTCAAAAGGCAGTTCTATTTGAATGCCAAATTCGATTCGAAAAAACACAAAATGAAATCTGAACATTGAGCAAATATTATTCGAAAATGTTTTCTAGAGTACCAATCGTTCGAATTCGAATAAATTTTCTTTCGAATCGAACTACAGAGTAAGCCCCCTGAACAATAAAAAAATCAACGCTCACTCTGTACTTGTCATCCTTAGAACAAAGCTTCTTTCGTTAAAGGTCTCTTTGCTGAAAAGTTAAAAATTTAATTGAAAAAAAGTCAAGAGGTAGATATATTTAAATGATACTAACAGCGGAAGCCACAAGGAAGATGCGTCAGCAAAACCCGTTTTTAAGAACTATAAGATTTTAGTCTTATAAATGGAAATATTTCTATAATTTCAATTAAAAGACTTTTCTTTCTAAGTTGAAGTTTTTGTAATGATAACAATCAAATTCTTCATTTGCCATTCATTTAGCTTATATCATAAACACTTTAAAAATGCGACGACCACGGAATATCAAATTTTTATTAATAATAAAAGAAAATGACTAAGAATTGTCTATTGTTTTTTTTTTTTTCATTTTTTTTTTTGTCTATGAAGTAAAATTTGTTTGCATAAAAAGTTTAGGACGTTTTTTTTCTCTTTCATTTTTTTTATTTTTTTTTTTTTTTGTTTTACTATTAGAAATTTACTTTGAACTTGAAGTTATCATGCAATTTAATTTTAACACGCGACTGCCTTTCAATCATGTGAATATTTAAGAGTAAGAATAACTTTATGCATTTACTAAATACAAAATTATTCAATGCTAACTTACTGTCAGCAAAGACTTCCAAGCATGGCTGGATAAATTAAATTCATTTCAAAGTTTTTCACACTTGAATAATGAAAAGAAAAAGGAAATTCAATTTGTCATTAAATTGTTAGTTTGAACATGAAATTTTATATAGTTTACATAAGTATAAATTTAAAAACTTTAAGAAATATATTAAGGTAAAATAAAAAACGGTAATTAATAGATGGAAATAGACCCAATTATGTATTAGGGCAGTTCTTTTAGATTTTTCTATTTTCATGGAATAGTAAAACCTCGTGGTCTACTTTTCTCACTTGCTTAATGTTTTTTTTTTTTAACATAAGTTGGATCTTACACGATGACATACACACGTTACATATGTACATATAATCCAATTCAAAAAAGTTAATATTTATAAACAGATGCAGAAAGAAAACAGCCAATGCTTTAATTTTAATTAACCAATCAGAAACGTTGGGTTCTTTCTATTAAGTGAGAGTAAAATTCTTTTAATTTAAGCAATAGAAATATCAACTCATTTGAAATGAACTACTATATATTAAAATTTAAACTAACTAAACCACTTTCATCAAAAACTTGTATAAACTTAAATAACTTATCAATAAATTATGAAAACGGTAATAACACTGTACGGCAGTCATCTGGGGAATTGATTAATCTCTCAATTTTCCCAGGTTGGCGGTTTAAAGCGATTTTTTTCATTTTGAAGTCGAGAAAACAAGAGTTTTTAATTACCGTCAGTCAATCTGGAAGTGGTTGTACGTCAATGAAATGTTTTAAAAAGTTGTTAAGCTTAATGAAAAGAATAAACAAATGAATATCACGTACATAAAATCTGATTTTATGGCGTTCTTAGCCGAAAAAAAACCTTAAAAATTTTGAATTTTAATGTTTTTTGCACCAAAACGCACTCTAGCGGCCGTCATTGGTAAAAATAATTTGCAGATTCAGATTCCTCGCATCCGAAAACCCCCAGAAAGACCTTTTGATGGTAAAAGTATTTCCATTTAAATGCTACTACTACGACGCGACTATAGACTAAAGCAGCAACTTCAAAATGAAAAAAAAATTATCACTTAAAATCGGCAACCTGAGAAATTACTTTTCTATATATAATCCAAGCTTTCAGAAAAACTTGGTATCATCAATTCTTCAGAAAAAAACCCGAAATGCTTTACAGTGTAATAATATCAACCTTATAAAATATTAAACTTAATATGAAATATAAATTTCCTCGTTTTTTTTTTTTTTTTGGTTTACGCACAAGCAGAAATTCACTTACGATCGAAATTTAAATTGAAATAATAGCAAAATTCTTTAAGTTCCAATTTCAATAATCGCTCAAAAGTGTATTTCTTGAAATTGGCCTATGCATCTCATGTAAAATCTCAGATTCTAAACTAAAACTTATAAGCTAATCATTCTTCATATTTACATGATTATTATATATGTAGGTATGTGTTACAAAATACAATTTAGTTTTTAAGTTATCTTAAAATTTTAGAAAAGATAATGAAAAACAAATATCTATACAATTTTTAAAGCCTACATAAATACACACTTTGTGCTCACTCGATATGGAAAAAATATATATTTATTTATTATAAAAACAAAGAGAGAAAGGAGACATTACAAAAAAAAAAAGAAAAGAGATACACATAAAAATATATAGAAATATGAAGGTCCTAAAATAATGTAAAGTGTAAAGGAATATAAAGGGCAGAATAATATAAGAGCTAAAATAATATAAGTTTTATAATATTAATGTAAGGGGTATTTGTGCAAAAATTCTTATTATTATTATTTATTCTATGGACGCACCAGCATCTTATCAATATAAACTAGATTCGTATCACGATATTTTGTAACATTTAATGCATCGGCTGCAACATTTTTCTTGGTTTGCGTATGCCATGTAAGAATCTATAAATGGAAAATTTTAGTAAAAAGTTTTTTTTTTTTAATTAATATAAACTTTTCATCATTTACCTCCGTGCAATTTGTTGCTAATAGCTCAATTTCTGTATTATTTAATGGCGCTAAGCTTTTCAGGAAGCCATCCTCTTCATAACCTGCTTTAAATGGCATTTTTGCAGCTGGCCGGTTGTGTAAAAATTTAACATTAACTGCAAAGCCCGCCATATCCACTGGATATTTACGTCCACCAATCCAACCATCATAGAAACCATCAATTTTTCCTTTACGTATAATTGGACTACTGACACCGTATTTGGTAACCAGACCAACGGGCCACATTGAAACCTTCTTCGTGTAACGCATCTGTAAAATTAAAAGCATTAATTATTTTGGAAATTGAGGTTTTAGAAACTGAAAAAAATCAATTAAAACTTTCAGCTAAGAGTCAGTTAAATTACTGTACTAACAAAAGCTTAAATAATCGTTTCTTAGAAACTGATAAAGTTTTTTAGAGTAAAATATTCTCCAGGAGACAAATAGAAAATTTAAATGAATGAATTTTAAGAGCAAATCATTATCATGAAAATCTAAGATTCAATTTCGAATTTGAATTTTTCGTATCGAAAGACAGTGACATTGAAGAATTTAATGAATAAAGTGGGTAAAAGGGCGAGTAGAAGAGAATAGAACAGGAAGTGTACAACAACTTAGTAACATCATCTCTCACATGTGGCTCAAAGGCCATCCCGTGGAGAAGAACAATCCCAAGTCTGCCAAATCCTAACAAAAAACTCAACGTAAAATTAAACACAATCGTAGATAATTTAATTAAATGCTCTGAATTAATTTGAAAAAAATAATTTAAATTAATATTAAAACATGTTGAATTTACTGCGGAAATGTTTTGTTGCGATATCAAAATAGAGTTGAATTTAATTTGAAACTTTATTTTAAAGTCGTAATAATTTCAAGCCCTATTTACAATGGAGCGAGGACGCTAGGCGTGTTTCGAAGTCGATTTCGGAAACGAGAGCACTCGTTGCTATTCTCGTTGTTCAATTTATAATTAAGCGAGACGTGATTAATATGAAACAGCTGTTTAAAGTGTGTTTATTTTATTAAGAGTTACCATCATTCATTGTCAAAAATTGTGTATATATATTTTAAAATCAAGTTATTTTCAGGAAAATTTAATAAAAAATATTATTTACTGGTTCAATAATTACTGCACTAAGGATTATTCCGTTTTTCCACAGTTTTCTACTAACATACTTTATATTTTATTTCATTTCAACAGTATGTAGTACATCTGGCAGCTCTACATTTATCAACATCGCGTATCGCTCGCGAGGTTTTTTCAAATTTTCGAAATTCACTGGCGAGACGAGAGCTCGCCTCGCTTCATTGTATATGCGCACATTGAAACACATTGAATGAAAATTTGTCGACGTGACGCTTTCGAACATCGCCTCGCGTTCTCGCTCCATTGTAAATGGGGCTTCAAAGTCCATTGAATCATTTTTCTTCAAACACTCCTCTCAAGCTTATCTACTTTTAAAGTGTAATTTACAGCAGTCTGGACTTGACAATCAATGGTTGGCCCTCTTCCCGGGACGTGCTGTAGTGATGGGTGTATCCCCGTCTCTGAAGCTCGGCACTACTTTTCCATAATGAGTGTCTTGATCGAGCTTTTCGCATCCATTCATTTTAGGTGTATTATATTTGTACGCAAACTAAAGGAACCTCCAATTTTGTGAGCCGGATATGAATGTAGAAATGTTATTATACTTCGGTAGGGAATTCAATATTGTGTTTCTTTCCAGGTCTATTTGGGCAATGCCCTAAATTTGGTCCCTTTGCTCTTATTTAATTGGTATATAGGCGGCTCGAAGATAGATCGAAGATCGGTTCTTGTGCCGGCGTTTTTGGGTCCAAAACTAGAATCTCATTCCTACTGGATATACCGGCTGTGTTAATTGAAATTGAATTAGATTATTTTTAATTTTTTTTCACGAAAGCTGATGTTTTAAAGTTTTTCCATAAATTTATTTCGCTGGAATGTATCCCCCTTTTCTTTTCTCCACCAGGAGGAAACGGTTTTCAAATGGCTGATACGATGCCCGACTGACGTTTTCGTCAAGATGATTCCATTCTCTTTCTAAGGACTTTTGAAGAGCACCTAATAATGCGTGTTTTTTAGGGCACACATTGACTTTCAAAATACTCCAAATGGTGTAATCCAATGGATTCAAATCTGTCAATGACGGCGGCGACAAGTCACGCGAAATGAAAACAGGAACTTTTTTACGTAGCGAATTTTGGGTGCCAGTACGACTATGGAAAAGCACTTGTCTTGGAAGATCCAGGCTGTTGAACCGAAATGTTAACACATCCAGGGTAGTAAGACAGCCTCCAGAACTTTTTCTCAGTAGATATGCTGGTTTATTTTTATTCTTTTGGCTCCCATCGGTAGAAAAATGGGCGGAAAACAACCCTTTTCAGTAGCCCAAGTTCAAAACCATTAATTTCGCCGCTCCTTGGCGCCGAGTGGCATGTAAATTGTCAGAATGCTCTCTGACACTTTCCTCCAACCCAAAACGGTCGTTTTGGAGATTCACGAATTGCTCAACTTGAAAAGTTGCGGCGCACCCACAGCGTCAGCTTCGATCTCTCCGAATGCTTTTATATTTGCAAAGTGGACAATTTATGCGACTTTGCCTTCTTAAAATGCTTTACTTCAAGATAATTTTTCAGTATTCGATTGACGCTAGGTGCACTCACATTTTAATCAAGTGCGATTTGTCGCAATCTATGCTCAGGATTTCGTTGCAAACATTTGCGTACCTTTTTAACGTTTTTTCAGTTTGCCAGTCTCCTTATAACATTTGATAGCACGATAAATAAAATTTCAATTCCAAGTCGCACATGTTGACTACTTTCCCACTAATGATAAAATCCTTTTGGTTTTTCACAGATAATATGTAAAGTAATTCAGTAATCCAACTGGAATTTCGGAATAATTCGATGAGGTTTTAAAAAATAACAGTTATTAAAGCTAATCTATTAGCTCAATTGACGCACCCGGTAAGCCCAAAGTTTTTCAAGCCTAAAAAATATATTTGCAATTATGCAAGTATAAACCTTCATAAAGGTTTAAAAGATCTAGTTATTGTAATTTTTTCAGATGGCCAAACGGCTCTCTTGGCACTCTTTTCATAGTGTTATTTTTCGAAAAGCTTTCAGCGCTTGTCTATCCATAACAAAATTAGCTTTGTTAGGTTCCTGGCCACTGGGGCATTGATGGTAATGAGGCCGCCGATGAAATGGCTAGAAAAGGTTCATCGACTATGCACATTAGCCACGATCCTTTCTGCGGATATAACTGGGTTTCTTCGAAATCTATCGTTGAGGAATGGGCTAAGAAGAAACTGCTAAAGTATTGAAAGCTAATTTCAGGTCTCAGACAAGCGAAAGTACTTATCGTTTTTTTTCTCACCCAAAACTAGCCCATTTATTACATCAAATCGGACTTTAAGCTGCTAAAGGGGTAATAGTCTGAGTATTACATATTCAGACATCACCTAAATGATACAGAGTATCGTCTATGTTTGGAAGATGGCAAGACTACTGGGTAATTATAAAAATAAACTTAACTATACAGAAGAAATCTTTACTAAAGAAGAAATGTTTACTAAAGAAAGATCAGATTTCTATCTAAATTAAAGCTCATATATGTATATGGACTCTAAATAAACAAAATTCACACTTCCTTCACTCTTACTCCTAATCCCAAATCTCAAATTTTAATTTTAATCTCATATTAACCTGTTCAAATATGGAAATATCATAAGTGTTATCATCATCAGCAAAATAGAAGACACCATCGGTAGCATTCTCACGTAAATATTCTAGACCACGATTACGATTTGAGACACCACGTGGTTTTGCTTTTTTTGTCATTTTATATTCTTCAGGCATGGGAGCTAAAAAGAAAACAATAATAAATAAATAAATGTATAACCACACAAATGAATTATATTTTTCACTTACCCAAAAAATACTCATAAGGCACACCAATACGATTGAGTGTCTGTATCACCAGCGGTGATGTTTTATTTGCATCCTCAATGACCAGCCACAATAAATTCACAATATGCTTCAAGGTATAACCCAAGCGCGTTAATTCAGCCAATTGTTCTGGACGACGGTATGTGGGTGTTATAATATATAAAGGAGGCTGTAAAGAGAGCAAAAGCAAGAGAAGAATAAATAAATGAATGAATAGCAAAATCATCCATTGAAAAATAAGTAGAAAAAAAAAAAGAATAAAGCAAAAATAAAGTAAAATATAATCAATGAGCATGATGAATGTCACACATGCAAAAGGGTAAAACTTATAAAAGTAGTAGCTAGGTTAATTTTATATTGTGGATATACTGTGCACTGTGGAACTTATTGCAAGCGGTGGCTAAAGTTAGAAAAGTTAAATATAGTTTTAGTTAGTTTTTCATTACATTTTAATTACGACAAACGAGTTCGGAATCGAGTTTTTAGTGAGAATTTAATCTAAGTTCAGTTTTTTTAAAAGTTAAATCTAAGTCCAGGAGCCATGAGTGCGAAGCACTGGGGTTAAAGGACTCCTGAGTAAATACTATAATGTCTTCTATAAATGCATTTAAAGTAAGACTAGGGAGAGTATATTAGACACTTAAACATAAAACCGGCGCCTCCAGAAGATATTCAAAAGCTGGTGCGGTCAAGTAACCATGATAACTAGCTTCTTGGATGTGACGCCAATGCTAGGCATTCGCTCTGGGGCAGTTCTGAGGATGAACAATGTGGTGCGTTTATTAGATTTATACTAGCCTAAGGGCTTTGGGTCAATACCCGACCTTCACTTTCCCAAATGCAGAGTACTTTAATGGAAGGGTGGGGGTGTTGAATCTTGCTTTACTAACATAAAATAGCATAATAATAAAATAGGTAGTGTCTAATAAGAAATTCCTTACGGATATTATACAATTTAAATAAGGTAGATCAATCTATCTAGGTTAGAATACTATATAGAAACTCCAAAAAATCACCTGACGTCAATTAAAAAATTGGTGGATTGTTAAGTTGAACAGGATGACAGGGGGGTTACTTTGCAACCCGATTCGAATGTCAAATTACCCGCTTTCGAATAAATGATACTTTGTAATGCGACTTTCGCATTTAACTTTTCGGAAAACAAATTTTCTGCACTTGGCAACGCGAATGCGAATGTCAAACTCATTCGGTTTGTGGGCATTTCATTCGATAGCTAGTTGGCGAAGAAAATTGTTGAGAAATTGAAAAGTAAGTTTTTTTTAAATTAAAGGTAATAAACTAATGGTGGATTTTTTTCAGAGCCATTTTGATTTGTCCAAGGTCCAATTAAAGACGGCGACTGTCAAAAATATTTTTAAGCTTCTCTTTTTCTCTATTTCGGGCATTTGAAAATTAATATGCCTCAAACACAGTACCTTCAATATCGATCAGCAGACCTTAAATATACAACTAGATACTGTCTGGTGTGTCAAGACTAAGTGGCGGTCCGGACTAAATTGGTACTGATACCCACTTTGAGCCAGGAACTTTAATACTGCAGATAATTTAATTTTAGCTGTGGTCGCGGTGGATCACTGAAGATCTTTTAGCTCATTTTGAATACTTCTTAGCACGTACATAAAGGTTTCTTTATTTAAGCAGAAATTTTGTACAAAACTAGAAAATACCAAAAATATGAATGGCTAGAGAGACTTCTGTTAAACTGTCTTTATATCAGAAAAACGGATGGCGCCTGAACGACTGAAGAATCCTAATATCTTCTTTTAAATGCACATATTTCTGTCACTCGAAATCACTTGAATGCATCTGGAGTCACTTCAAGTCACATGGAGTCTATTGGAATTTGAAGTCAATTGGAGTCATTTGAAGTCTCTTGCAGTCAATTGGTGTTTTTGAAGTCAATTAGAGTCACTGGAAGTCAATGGGAGTCACTTAAAATCACTTGCAGCCAATTGGGGATTGGAACTCAATTGGAGATTTGAAGTCAATTGGAGTCAGTTGGAGTCAATTGGGATTTCAAGTCAATTGTAGTCACTTGAAGTCAATTGGAGTCACTTGAAGTCAATTGGGGATGCAATTGCCTTCAAATCCCAATTGACTTAAAGTGACCCCAATTGACCTCAAGAGATTTCAACCGACTCCAAGTGGCTGCATGTGATTTCAAGTGTTTCCACATTTTCGTTCCCATGACTTAAAAAAAAAATTATTGCATTCCCCTGACTCCAAAAAAGGCTTTTCTAAATGAATAACCAATCGGCGACTCAGAAAAAGAATTCTAACTGTATTTTTTATCCTGGGGTCAAATATGTTATTGAATAACTGCAATCAAAAATCATTATTCATTTGATTTCATTCTTTCACAGCTCTGGTAGCCTGCTAATGCTACATGGGCGGCATATAGCCAAACAAACGAGCTACATTATTCCAACCGGGAGTTTCAATAATAATTTCACGGTGCACTTGCCTTCCCGGAAGGAATTAAGTAACGGCATGCTAACAATGATGACTTTGACAGTTGTATATTGCTATGTTATTGGATAGCTAGGCTGCAACAATGGCTTTTGATTGCTTTAATATTGGTTCTTGGACATCGGTACTTAGAGACCAAAGTCAGTTGAAATCAAATAAAGATTGCATATAAAAAACACCGATTTAGGGAAGAGTAGATTGGGGCAAATAATGTTCCAAGTTTTATAACAAGAACATGTAATTCCAAAAAACTATTATTATTTTAATATAATTTTGTTTCGTGATTCGTGTTCAGCAACTCATCTGAGGTTTACCAGTTACACAGTGTTATTCCTTCAAAAACTCTTTAATAATAATTAGCTTGCAATGTAATTTGCCCCACAGTGCTCTTTGAAGCTGTAAACAGATTAGTAAATAATCCATGCATTTATATGTAAGTGCATAATTTATAAGTAAATAAAAGTTGCTATAAATAAATATTTATATGTAGGTACATCTTTATATACATAATTTTTTTTTTTATTTGCAAAGTACAAATAAAAAAAGAAAATAAATAAATATTTGCATTTGTTAAAAAAATTGCCCATTATTGTGTTAGCATAAAAAAAGAAAAAAATGCAAGAAAACAGAAAAGTAGAAGTGCATCTAAAGTGACACTACAAACACACAAAAAGTGCATAACTGATATTATAAATTTACATACATACAGACGTATGAAGAATATATTTATATAGTTCATAAAGCGCATGCAAATAATTTACATAAATTGTTATACAAATAATAAAAATAAAAAAATAATAATAAATATTTTAAATTCAGTTCAAGTGTCGTTTTTGCCATTTTTTCTCTCTTTTTGTGCAATACGCAATTTTCAAATTAGGCGCATGCAAGTTTTAAATTAAATATTTTTATTTACATATTTACATGGATTTCATATACAATAAGTGTGCATCATGTGACCTAAATATGAGATCAATGTTGTTTGTTTGGTACTTTGTATATAAAATACACCCATAAAATTAGTTTAAATAATTATTTGTAATTAATATTGATTTTCTTTTCCTTTTCTTTTTTTGCATTAAGTCAGCATAAATTTTACGATAATATTGCAAAAATTATAAACAAAAGTTTCATATTTCGATTAGATTATGCATGCACAATTGATCGCATTAAGTTTGTGATATAATAGCAAGGCCATATAAATTTTTTTCGTTTTGTAACTTTATGGAGTAATGACCTTATTTATGTCTATGTAAGAGGTATAGATTTAGTTGTTGAAAGACGCCAGTGGAAACTGGAACTTAAGAGTCTAGGATAAGATTAATATACAGAGAGAGATTCTGCATTACTATCAACTACAGCAAAAACTCAAGCTTCAAAAATAAATGATTACATAAGGTTCGAGAATAAGGATATTTCAGTTAAATATCAACTTCTTAAGGTCTGCAGGCTCATGTTTTTTAGAGCATTTTACATTAGAGCAGTTTGATCTGAGAACTTTTTCAAATTTAAAACCTGATTTTGCGGAAAAGCTACGATTGATAAGTATAACAATAACAAAGCAAAAAATCAAATCGAAAAAGTGCTAATTGATCACGGAAAGGGGATAAAAATTACGAAATTTTGATAAAAATTTACGTTTACACAGTAAAGAAAGTAAATCTTTTTAAAGGTAATTCGTTGATTCTGACCCAGTACTCATATTTTTCCTTTTATATCTGGAGTCTCGCTATAAAATACCAAAACTAAAATCTAAAAAAATATTTTCAAATCTCAGCCCCGAACTCCAATCAATTCTATCCAACAATTATACTGGTTTGGATTCCGAGTCATAAAAACTAAAATGAGTCCCTTCTACACTCGTCACATTAAGTGGTAACATACTTTTCATTTTCATTGCTGTTTACTTCATTATAAAAGTTTTCCTTTTTATGTTCCAAAAAATGCAACAATGGGTTTTTTTAATTTTTCACTTTCACTTTTGAATGCTTTTTCTTCGCTTTTTGCAAGTCTACATCGCCTAATGTAGATATTATTTTACAATTTCAATTACGAAAGAATAAACAATAAAGTTCAAGGTAAACTATAAAGCTTAACTTTTTTAACAAAAACTAAAACGAAATCAATTATTTTTTCAATGAATAAAAGTTTATTAAAATCGGTGCAATAATTTAAAAAAAAATAAACAGAAAAAACGAATTTCGGGTCACCGGTGACCAATGAGCCCAAAAGGGTTAAATAATTGTAATAGAATTTCCTAAAATTTCAGAGTTGATCCAGCAAACTTAGTTCGAGTTACACTGCCGCACCTTTATATTTCTTAACGATTTTTTTTCTGTCAAGAATTTTTGGAAAACGAAGGTGCAAGTCGCCATTTTTGAGGGGAGGGTTTGAAGATAAAGGGAAGGTACCCATACAAAAATTGTTCATCAAACTATCCTGAACAATTTTATTCAAGACTTCAAATCCGTACCTGTTAAGATAAGTATTTTTTTCCTTAAACCTCGAAGACACCAATTTTCCGAATTTACGACCAAATTATAGGAGTACTAGAAAAAAATGAACTGCTATTTTGGGTGCTCTCAAATTTTAGGAAGAAGACAAAAATTTAAATTTTAATTCATTGTGGTTTTGTCTTGGGTCTCGAGTTAACCAGAAATCTAACGATCTCTATGGTTTAAGTACCAACTCAATATTGGAGTTAGGAGTACTCACTACGTCAAATTGTCTGGGTCTATATCCGACTTTCCAACGAAAATTTATATGACTACTGGGGTTTTATTTCTGCTAAGGTCAAGTAGTTGCCAACTTCGACTATATATTGAAACAATAAAGTCACAACTTTTGTCTGTTCTTCGTACTATTTTGTATCTGTAATTAAGGAAATATTTTTGCTGTACGAGTTCTATGTTGGCTGCACAATGTATGGTCTGCATGTTTCTAAGACTAATCAAATCAACGAAAGATTATTTTCTTGCATATTTATATGGTATTCTTTAAGTACGTTTATAAAAATATCTGGTAAAATTGTTAGAGATTTTTATTCGTATTTAATCAAACTAAGACTAAATAAATTTGCTCTACCAACAAAACCTTAACCAAAATTTTTTCCAATTTTTTTAAAATAATAATTGCATTTCGAATTTGTAGATTATAGAATCTTACCATTGTAATCTAAATTGTTAACATTGTAAATTTTATAATTTTAATCAATAACTTTTTTAACGAAAAAAAAATTTAAAAAAGTTTTTTGTCAAATACTAAAATACATGCATGTAAACAAAAACATATCAAAAATTCTTACAATCGGAAGGAAAATAACTCAATCGCAATTCATTCTTTGAATAACAAATAAAAATAAATTTGTTCAGTTTATTTTTGGTAAGTAACAATTACGTTTTATTTAATGGAAAGTTATCAAAAAGTGTTTCGATGTTTGTGGCAAAATAATTATAAGTAAATAGTTTATCATCTTATCAATCTATTATCTACAATTTAATACACTAATAGGAAGTAAGTGGTTAAAAGTTTCATAGATAAACCTTCATTAAATTGCCAAGAAATTGGTATATTTAATGATAACATAAGTATCACACCCTGCTACAAACATCAACATTTTAACTCATAGAAGAATCGATATACGGTAGCAATCTTGGAATCGAATTTCTTGGAGTTGCAGCTGCCAGGCTATCGAGGTGGTTATACAAAAATCTATTAACCGGTTAATTTAAACCTTTTTGTGAGTTTTTTTTTACCTCTATTAACATTGATCAACAGACGACCTCGATAGTCTAGTGGGTAGTGAACCGGGAGGATCAGATTCCATTCCCGTCTTCGTCTGGTGGTTAATTATCATAACCTTCTTATATTCACTATCAATATAGAGTGTATGAGAATTATAAGAAAGTGTACAACTACACACCTTGCTTGGTAATGGCAAAACCACCGAGTTGATCAAAATTGCCATACCGCCGTTCGGAATCGGCATTAAACTGTAGGTCCAACTATGTGGCGTCACAATAGGCCGTTCAGGCCTATGTGTGTCTCTCGACAGCCACTCCAACCTAACCTAACCTCACATTCATCAACTGCGTTATCCGTATTGGAAAATCCCTTTATTCGTATTTCCATAATAATTTATGACCTTTCGTTGTCACTTTTTTTATTGGGTAAGTGAAATTTTATCACTAATTACATAAATTTTTTTTTGTACATAATGCCGTAGTCAGGAACAAGCGCAGTAAAAAGAGCAAGAAACGTTTGATCAATTAAAAACAAATTGAGTTGATTGACGACGATAATTGTAAAAAAAACTATTTCTATGAAATATAAATAAAATAATATGTTACAATTTACGAGAATATATATTCGTTAGGCCGCATCGATTTATAGGGACGATTAACGCTACATCCGTTATAAATTTTCTGAAAGGTTTTCAAAAGAGAACAATTTCGGCATATATATTTTTACATTTGGACATCGTTTTTGCTTTGGAAAAAATCGATCTGCCCTAAAAATTAATAAAGAAAAATAAAAAAGAGTAACTCCATTTACCGATATCTTTAATTTTTTTTAATGTCCTCGGTCTTCACCATCACGGCAAATCCAAGTTCAACTGCAAAAATTTAAAATTATTTTTACACTGAACTAATACGGCTAGTAAGATAAAATTTGAATATATTTCAATGTGCTTTAGGTAAGGGAGAAAGGGAAAAACGGAACGGTGTGGCAAGATATAAGGCAGAAGAAGAAATGTAAAAAGGAGTAGAGAGACGTGCACACCCGACCTGTGGAGATAATGGCGTTTCATCATTAGAATTTAATAAAATTAATCATAAAAATATGAATGGTATTTTTCCATCTAACGTTGCACTACCTTCGACTTCGATATATAATTTCAAAACTAATTGCAATAATTTAGATTATCGTGGGAAATTTTTTAATGTATCTTCGGCATTGGGTCTTACACGCAAAAAATTTACGGGACTCCACTCGGAGATTGGTTTAACGTCATTATGAAATTTCGTTTTCATTCATTTTTCTCTCAATTTCCAAGCTAGTGTATGGATGACAAATGGTTTTGCCATCCCCAGATAACCAATAAGGAATGAGTTTGGGAGAGGATCGTGCTTTGTGGAACTCAAACGCTTATGGATTGATCTCCGAAGTAATGCCGCCTATCACAACACGTATACAACGTTCACTTACAACTATTATTACCGACCCCATTCCAGAGTGGATCGATTTTGTAACCTCCCATCATCAAGATGCTTGACATAAATTTTTGCTTTTATTAAATTGCTCGGCCCAAAAAATAAAAAAAAAAACTTGAGTTCGCAAAATTTCAACAAAATCAGGTAATAAATTTGCATTTATGTCACTAACAGTGTACTTTTTTTGACTGTATTATCCTGACTGAATTTATCCTTATATTGAATTTTTGTATGCCAGGGTTTTCTGTGCCAAGAAATTCATTTTTGCCGTCTATTTTTATTTAATAAATATTCCAAAGAGGGCTCAGGAACAAAGGAGAACGAGAAAAATTTAAATTTTTCCTTGTACTGGGGCGCCATCTATGTCAATTTTGTTAAAATTTTGTCCAAACAAAGTTTTTTGGAAGAAACTCCAAAATCGGGGGAAAGCTGAATTTTTCGATTTATGAGTCGATTGATTCTGTTGAAATTTTGCACACCAAGGTTTTACGGACCAGAAAATAAAATGTTGGGCTCTATTTTAACCGAAAATATGCCAAAGGGAACTCCGCATCGTACATCGTAACGAAAATCAGAGAAAAGTAGAATTTTTCCTAGTACTAGAGCGCCATCTATGGACCAACTGATTTTGCTGAAATTTTGTCCACTAGAGCTTTTTTGGCCAACAAATCTGGATCAAAAAAATATTCCAAAAAGGGCACCAGAACAAAGTTTAGTGAAAATTTTATACTGACGGGCATCTTGAATTTCTCCTTCTTCTCAGAAAGCGCTGTCATGATGGGGGTACAAAAGTCCCCTGTATTTCGATCGAGTTTGCCTCATAAAGAAATCGTTTCGCTCTAGATATTTAGCCAAGTTAAAATTTTGCTACACTTTTCATGACCGTGAATGGCGTAAAACAAATTAGCAGTTTCCCAACAAAATGACAATATGCCAGTAGTGTATGAAATATTGGATTGTGTAACGGTATATCAAGCGTTGGCTGGAATATCATAGGGCGCCGAAGGCTTATTAATGCTGAAAGTTGTAAGAACTCTTTAAATTAAATGTGTTCGAAAATGTATTTCAGGCATATCACAAGATACAAAATCGGTAACGTATAAAGGCTGATCGTCAGCTGATAAAGAATTCTCTGAAAATATTGTAGATAGCAGGTTCGCTTTATCAATCGAACTATTGATGAGGCGATTAACTGAAAAAAAGAGTAGGAATTAACGAATTCGGCTGCTTCTTTACTCTCTTTACAATTGACCAACAGTTCTTACTACCCCCATGGAATTGAAAGATTTTAAGCCCCTCGCGCTGCCCGTGAAAAAACTTTTTGCTCCTCTGAGCAGCGATTTCTTGTCTGTTTTGGCATCCTTATTAGATTGCCAGTTCCAGTTGCCAGTTGAAGGCGACGTCTTTGAACCTGACTGCTAATCTGCAAGTCTCATTAAACCATGAATTGTATTTTGGTTTAATGCTAACCATTTTATTTCGAATGAAATACAGCATTCTTAGCAAAATATTTCCCTGGACCATTTTAGCACTGATTTCTATGTTCCTATTTAGTAAACACATTATCCAATTGAAATGGTCAATACATTGAGATCAACCTTATTTCTTTTTCCTTAAAGTCACATTAATCGCTTTGGAGCGAACAATGATACAGTGGTCTGAATTTCTAAGAGGTTCTTAGACACTAATATAATATTTTTCATGATGAGTAGTGAGAAACTGGTCAAGGGTATTTTGTGCTTGACCTGCAACGCACGGAATTTGTGTCGGTTCACTCTCTAGTTGAGTCAGATTATTCGACTCAGCAAATAGTTCGGTGTATAACCCTTTGAGGGTTATGTGACTCGAATGGTTCAGTCAATTTGTATTGTGAACTTTAAAGTAATTAACTTTGGTTTCGATCCCGATCTGAATTTGGTCTTTAAGATTTGATCTGCTTTTGGTCTGAATTTTTTACGGTTTTGAATAAGTTTTTGGTTGGAGTGTGGCTTTTGGTTTGGCTTTGGTAAATTGCTGAAGTATCCTTGAGTAAATGTTATCCTAGGTAAGTTTATAAATTTACTAAATTTATGTGTGGGATTAATATACCTTGAAAGGGTAATAATACTAAAAGGATATACATATGTATGTACAATTAAACTACAAACAATCATGCACTTTACAAGCCACAACAATCAATCAAAAGAAAAATATGTAATCCAAAAACACAACAAAATAAAAAGAAAAAAGAAAATTTTATACAAAAAATAAAAAGTAGCAATTCAATAGCACTAAAGAAAAAGAAAAAACAAAATATTCTCAGTATTTACGGGAACTACAACTGGAACAAATTTGTTTGCAAATGTTGATCTCTTGGTTGTTCTTGATACTGATGATGTTGATGATGATGATGATGAGGATGCGTTTCGAATTGTATTCATTGATGTTGATCGTGGTTTTGTTGTTGTAATTTTCGTAGCGCCTAACAATTTAGATGCAGCTGTTGTATTTCTTGTTGTTGTATTAGCAATTTCTTTGTTACCAATGTTATTTGTATACGGTTGCAATTTATCTTTACTAATTGGTGAAATTGCATTTGATTTTAATGAAGATTTTATATGTTGTGTACTTGAGGATGAATTTAATGTAGTTGATATGGATGACGAGGATAATGTCATAGGTGATAATATTGGTGATGCTGCCGCCCTAGCACTGGATAATTCATGCCTGATTTGAGATGTGGACGACAAATTAGTTGAAGATGAAAATGCGGATGAGGATGATGTGGGCGATGTGGTTGAAGATGCTGATGTGGAAGTACGCTCTTGTTGTTTTTGTTGTTGTTGATGTTGTTTTTGTTGTGTTGTTAACAAAGACATTGGTGACCATAAAAATATATTATATCTTTTCACGAACGATGCCGTTGATGACATAAGTTTACCATTTCCAGTTTTTATAGTTGTTGTTTCGGTTGCTGTGAATTCAGCTGAAATGTCTTTATTCTGTGAAAAAGAAATGTAAGACATACAGCAAAAATAGTAGTAGTAGTAAAAAAAAAGTACTGAGGTACAAATGTATGTAGTTGAGAGTTTTTAAGTAGGCGCAGTAAATAGTTGATAGTATAAATATATAGTATATGTATTTATGCTGAAATATGTGTATATATTTATAATTATTTAGAAATAAATTATAAGGTCATCATTCTAATGGTATTTATTCAAAACAAATGTTTTCGATTCAACTAAAATTCAACTTAAGTGCCATTTGGTTTCGTCTATGAAAAAGGAGTAAGTGCTACATATTTTTATTATTATTAATTTTTAATTTGTTTGTAAATGTGTGTGTAGCCTAAACAAGCAACTAACATTCCTGCAGTGCTGTGCTGTATGCATTTTCAAACATTTCAAAAACGATTGTATGTATCGATGATATTCTATTACTAATATTTATAAATATATGAAGTTGCATATTAGGGTGGAGTGAAAAACATTTTTTTTCAGGAAACTAGGAAACATTAGCATCTAATGCCAGTAGTAAGTGGTTTAAATTCTTTTGGAATGGGATTTAGATCAGTGTCGGGCAAACCAATGCATAACCATGCATGCTTGTATGTGTATCTGAGAGAGCGACAGCGCTCTGCTGTTATTTACACTGTAAATGAAATGCTATCTTGCTTTTTCTTATGGGAAGTGTAATTAGAAGTAGTTTTGTAAGAGCAACACAATAATATTACCTGTGGGGCATCATCTTGTCAAAGTTACCAAAAAATTCTCTCAGTTTATACTCATGTACTCATTGATGTCAACTGACATGATTTGCGTTAACGAAATTGCTCTCACACTTCGTCCTAATGCCATTGTTCGCCAATCGTTCGTACGCTATACGAAGTGGCTTATAGTGTACGTGTGACAAACTGCGTCGGCAGTGAATGTAAGCCTATTTGCATGTGAATAGGCAAATCAAAATTGCCCTACACTAATTTCGATCTTTTAAGGTTGGCATTAACGAGTTGAAATTGACCACGTGAGAGAAAATTTTGCTCTTTTGATTGAATCGACCTTTGGAAAACCGGTTTATAACTTTTAGGTAGACCCGGCAGTTTCGCGGTCAAAAATTTTAGCAATTTTTATAGGCCTCATAGAATAATAAAAAACTTAGTTTTTTTTTAATTTTGGAGCTTCATGAAGGACGTTTTAAAAGTAGTCATTAACTGGCGTGCACGATTGAGGCTCAATGGAACGTCTAAGAAAAAATATGACTGTGACTGTGGTCCCTATACATACTACGATTATTTTGTTTGGCAAACAGTTCGTAAAATGGCGAACCGCCAATGACAGAAACCTTTTTTTGAAAAAACGGGTTCAAAGTTTTGACTACAGTTCGGCGCTATAATCGTTTATTTCTTCAAGAGTACTCGGAGTTTCTCTCTGAAATTTTGAAAAGATACTTTTGAAATATAATATTTTCGAATAGTAAACTTTTAAAAAAATTGATTTTTCCAAAGTGAGAAAGTGGAGGGGCCCCCTTATCTTTTAAAAGCATCATTAGCATCCAAAAAAAAACCCCCTCTGTACCAAATTTTTGTCCTCTGTGGTCAACTTCAACTGTATAATCTTAATCATTAAAAGTTGACCGAATCCAAAGTAAATTTACCTACTTACTACTGAAAAATATTCATCTTCCCTTTTGCTCTTCTATTTTCTTTTCTCCTTTTCCTCTAAGCAAAGTGCAATGGTCCAAAAAACTGAGTGCTATGGAATGTATGTATCCTGCCAGCTAAGCTCCTGACATCAGATGCTAACATTGCCGGGTGGTCCTAAATAAAAAAGTTGCAAATCTACCATTTTTCACTCCACCCTAATGTACATACTCCTTGCGATGAGTACATAAGAACCGTGTATCAAAAGTTTTGCAAATTAACAAATTCATTGACATTTCTTGAGAGTTTTAACTTTTAGAATCAAAAAGGTACCAACACTTCCATGAGTTCTTTGAATATCTGAGAAAAAACTGAACTGTTACTTAATTTAGATATTATCTCTCTTTTTTTGAAAAGTGATTAAAAAATACAAATATATTTTTAGAACTGCTAAGACCCATATCAGATAGATAGATTTATTGTAGTCATCACTGTGGATCCAACAAGGATTTCTAGGACTAAAATTAGGCTGTCTTCGTACGGAGCCCTCCTGATACCGGGCCACCTCAGGTTCCAACGGTGGCCTTGTCATGGTATGGGGCGCTGCCATGATTGACCGTATAGTCCCCCTAAACCATCCTTGGGCCATCGCATATGGTAACTTGTAATTGTGTGCAGCACCGCCATTTCTTTTTAGATTGGCGGGGCAGATGGCCGTACGAATCAGATGAAATGAACTTCAAACAAAAACGGAGAGAATGAAACATGTTCGGTGATCGCCGGTGGACCTGGTGCCGAAAGACAACACCATTAAGGGATAGGTCATGGAGACCGGTAAACATGCGCCCACTTCCAGAGCTGGAAAACAACGTTGCTACTATCGATTCTTAAACGCATGAGCTCCAGAGAGAAGAGCACGCTCAGCCAAAGAGACCATGCGCTCATAAAAAAGCACACCAAGGCGGTCAAGAGCTACGAAGGATAGGAAGCCTGTAAGACCTTGCTAATGCTGCTCTGAAGCCGATAATATTGGTGAACTTTGGAAAAGAGTTTCAATTAAGGTGCCTCTACGCCAACAGGTTCGAATGGTTCGAAATGGGCACAATATGGTTCTCTCCTCCAGTTATATGCCGTTCGACGAGAGCGAACTACCTCCAGAAAAAATTCGTGAGCTGGTAGCTTTCACCGAATCACGGACCACCAATCTGGTGACAGGGTGCGATGCCACAATACGATCAGGGAGGAAATACTAGATCTTACCTTTACGAACAATAATGAGCTAGCCAACGTCAACAATTGGAAGGTATCACCTAAGGATTCTGTCTCAGATCACCACGACTAATTAAGATATTTAAAAATCAGGTTAGAGTGGACTGGTTACTCAAAGTTACTCAAAGTGAATCAGTGGAGAGGTAGGAAATCCGGTGACAGCTCTCTTGTCCGACACTACTCCTATTAGCTCTGCAATTAACTTTATAACCTGGAAAATGAACAAAGCCTTTTGTAAGTTCTGTAATCCAAGAGCTCAAATGTTTGCATCGTAAGGCCAGAAATATATATATGTTGCGTATGCAGATGACGTGGTAATCATGATAGACGGAAAACTTTTGCCGACAACTAATGATGTCATGCCCTCTGCACTTAAGAATCTTTCAATGTGGGCGGAACCAAACGTCTTAAGAGTTAATCTCTCCAAAAGCGAACTTGTTCTGTTCACAAAGAAATATAAGGTACCGCAGTTCGAACTCTCGAAACTTGACGGTATCACTCTAGAACCTTCATCCGAAGGAAAGTATTTTGGAATTACACTTGACAGCAAGCTCAGTTGAAAGAGGAATATCGAAGAAAGGAAAAAGAAGGCATTATGTGCTTTCTACGCACGTCAGAAAACCTTTGGTAAATGGTGAATTGATTGGATGTGCACGACCGTCATCCGTACAGAATTTTTCAATGTTCAGTGGCGCTTCCTGGTGGAAGTTTTACGTTAAATTAAATATCAAAAATGGGTGGTTCAGATCCTCCGTACCTCATTTTGGCAAAAAAAAATAGAAAAATCAAACAAAAAATGTTATTTCTCATTTCCCTTCCTTAGGAATGAATGTTAAAACATAAATATTAAAATTTTTGACTGGAATCCCAGTGGTGTCCACTATGGGAACTCGAGCAATAACTTTGGGATCTCGGGAGCAAACTAAACGAATAGAGAAGTTTAGCCAATAATCTAACTTTTGGCTAATGTTAGTCATATAATTATGGTTCCAGGAGTGAAACTGCCACTGTTAACTTAACCGAACCTAGGATGAAGTTTCTGTGAAAAATTTGCTAAGGCCCATTTTTTTCAAATTTTACAGGCGAAGCAAAAACATTTTATTATTTAGAGTACTGCTTCGAGATTTTTTAATTAAATTAAAAGAAAATATTGTAAGTTTTCGGTGCAGGTCTCTAAAATTTGTGGCACAAACGAAAGTGGGCACGGTTTATCATAATCCATCAAGAACTCTATTTTGAAAAATTTTATATTAGGGCCTTAGCAAAATCAGGCAGCTTATCAAAAATTCGTTAATTCGCATCTTATTCGAATATTGAAATTTGCACAAGAATTTAATATTCCTTTTTTTGTTTTTTTGAAAACTTTTTCTACCGGTTCTTATGTTCATAAAATATTATAATTTGATTTAATTTTTTTTTCAAATTGTCTTTACAAACTTACCTTGATGATATCTGTTGAGGGTAGTATGGGTTGTCGGGATATGTGATACTGATACAGTACCATGTAAATACATGTGGTTGCTACGAATATAGTCAGGTACATTTTAATGGATTTACCCACCGCCATTTTGTTGTTTTTTTTTTTTTGGTTGAAGTTGTGTTCCTTTTAATAGTTAAGCAGTAGTAAGTGGTCAAATTTTGTGTATATAGTGTATTTGTGCATACGTGTGTGCGTTTGTGTATGTGTGTGTGTATATGTTTGTTTTTGTATTTTATTTGTGCTTGTGTGTGTTGTATTTTTTACGTGTTGATTTTAGAAGATTTTTAGTTTTTTGTGTCATTCGTTTCCGATTTTTTTCAGCTGGTACTAATTTAAATTCCTTTTCTCGTTCTTTTTTTCTTGATTTACAAAATCGCTATGATTGCTAAATATATCTAGTAGTAGTAAGTTGTAAGTAGTCTTGTTTTTTTTTTTCAATTTTCTGCTTGAGTGCTAAACTGCTGAATGTTTCCAATGATTGTTTATTTTGCATTCGATTTCTTGTTTGTTTTGATTTGCTTATTTATTATTTAGCAATATCTTCTATTGCGTTTTGACTTTGTTTTTAGAAATCTGTAATTAAATTTATAATTAATTTAATAAAAGCATGAGTGTTTTTTATTAATCTTACTTACAAAATCTTTTTAGTAATTCCTTTTGTTATTATTATCAACATTTTAAATGTTTTTGGTCTGGGTTAATATATATTTCTGTCGCCCATAAGTGTTCTGAAATAATAAATTAAAATGTAAAGAAATTTTAGTATTATTATTTAAAACTGAGAAGAGAAGAAATATTAAATTAAAATACCAATGTAAAAATATCAAGCAGAATTTTATAGATGAAACATAAAGAACCAAGAACGAGGCGACCCCAGAAATTTTTGTAGATTCAATTAAGCACAATTTACTGTATGCATATAATACAAAAATTTTTGATGCATTATCTATTATAAAAAAACTATTGTTTATTTATTTTCTATTATCAAAAATTAAGTTCAATACTCTCTATAAATCAAAAGTAATCAAAAACAATTTATATCTGCTGACATTGAGTGGTAAAGTTGTAAAGTAATTAGAAACTTATGCCTTTGCACTTGCCAACCTATTCAACTACACATATATGTATGTATCAATATCACTTACCTACATATGTTTATGTAATTCAATATCTGAGTATATTAGTTATATAATTTAGTTGACATCTTTTTTTTGATAAAATAACGAGACAGACATACAGATACTTGAATTGATAAAATAATATGTGTGTATGTGCTTCATAGGTAGTTGGAAACTTGGCCACATGTCATAATTATATACTATCAGTAAATGTCAATTGAAGTACCTCGTATTTACTATTAACTACTAATAATAATAAGTGTTCAAGTGCTTAAAATATTTGTAAAGTATATCGAAGGTTTATATCTATAAAAACACAATATTTCTGGAGAGTGAAAAAACAATTTCATTGTCTAATTTCAAAAGTATTAGTCAATCCATCTTCTGGAATATTAATTAAATATGACAAATATAACATATAGAAAGTTATTAATATTTCCTACTATTCAAGTTGTTTTAGTATTTGGATTGTGTGTTCAAATGAACACCAAGAACTTATTGCACAATAACAAAAACAAGTCTTTTTATCAAATATTTTATGGTTTTATTCAATTTTCAACCTTTTTTATTCAAATATTTTTTACGGTTACTTTGACTTCGCCTGGGCCATTTTAAGGAGTGATATTTAGCACCAAAGCAACTCCCATTAAAAGTAAACGGAGGTGTGCCCTTAAACATGGAATTGTATCTTTTTTCAGGAATGGTAATTGGCACGGCTCATATGATATTGCCTTGAAGTGATAATTTAACATGTGCAGATATTTTTGATGACGTACGTCAAATGAGGTACAAAGGACGTATCGTGGGGTCTCCAGGGCCGAAAAATTAATTTTTAATATTAATTTTTTCCTACGACACAGCGCCACTGAATAATTTTTTGACTTTAACAAAATTAATTTAAGAATAGTATTTTCATTTATTTATTGAATTTTTCTTTACTTCGAAACTAACGATAAGTACTTCAAATCATAAAAACTAGATATCTTAAAAATTAGATAAAAATTTCGTTTCCATGCCAGTGCGTGGGATTAGTATTGTAGTAAAGGGTAAGAGGGTCTCACGTACATATATCTTAGTAGTCCCAATTCACACTGAACAGGTGAAAAGTGGGGGTCTAACTTCATGTGAAGATATACTCCCCCAATCCCCTCCTGCTCAGTGTAGACTCAGAATAATTGTACCAATCTATTGTACCAAGATCTATGGTATCTTTGTCATTTAGTCGCTTGCGGTATTTGCGCTGCAATAGCTTCTTTGCCAAGCTATTTGAGTCGGTTTTTAATTTCTGGGTATATCTTGCACAAAATTTACATATTTCTTCAGCGACTATGGATATTTCAAGATCTTTGTGAATATTGGTGTACCATGAGACTCCTATAATAGTTTTTAGCATTTTGGATTGCATTTTTTGCAACTTTGATGGCGAAGCAGTTCCCCATAGTTTGATGCCGTACTCCCAAATTTCCTTAATAACCATTTTATAGAGTAAAAATTTGTTTTCTAGGGTCAAATTGAAGTTTTTATTTAACATCCAGTGTAGTTTCGATGCCTTCAGTTTTTTTTCGCCTCAATATGTCTTTTCCAGATCAATCTTCTATCGATGTTAATACCAAGATAGTTAACATACTCTTTTTGAGATATACAGCAGTTGTTAAGGGTCAGAGGTGAACAAGTTCCGCTTTTTAATACAAAAGCTAGTTGGTACTTTTTGATTCATTGACCTTAATACCAAGGTGATCCTGGAGATTTTTAGTGGCTGTTGAAGGACCATTATGGGTACTTAAAATTGCTGTATCGTCAGCGAAGGTGGAATAGAGTAACTTATGTTTTGTTGGCAAATCTGAGGTGTATATCAGGTCTAGTAGTGGACCAAATAACTTTTGAGTTAAAGCTTTTGCACTTGACAGAGAATGTTCTGTTTGTCAGGTAGCTCTTTAGCCTTCATGCCAAACCTTGTCAAATGCCTGAGCGACATCCAGGAAAATAGCAGAGCAATACTGTTTTTCTCAAATGCTTTACGCACTTCTGTGCACTTGTTCCACAGCTCCGTGTTTTTCTCTAGACCCAAATTGATGAGTCTAGTATTGGTCGAATTCTTTTAATTATGATGTTTTCTAGCAAATTGGAGATAATGGGTAGCAAGCTTATTGGTCTATATGAGGTAACCATTGTAGGGTATTGGGTGCCATTATTATCTGTGAAAATTTCCACTCAGGGAAGTAGCCAATGTGCAAACTGCCGTTAAAAATAGGCAATAAATATTTAACAGCAATTTGTGGTAATTTTTTAATCATTTTGCCATTTATATGATCAGTTCCTGATGCTTTTTGTGTGTTTATTTCATTAATTGAGTCATTAATTTCATGAAGTTTGAGGCAAATGCAGTTATGCGATTGCAAACTATGTATTGGGGGCAAATAAATCGTTTTCACTTCTGGGTTGGGTGTAAACACATTCTTAAGGTGCTCAGCAATTTCGGTACCTTTTTCTGATTCGCTGCGAGCCCATTTACTGTCAGATAGTCGAATTGGAGCATCCGTGTTAATAGGGGTGTTTAGTTTTCGTGCTGCTTCCCATAAGTAATAGTCAGTTGCTTTTGTGTTCCCAAGGTTCAACAAATATCTTTTTCTGCACGTCTTAGACTGTCACTCTTTCCTTAGTCTTATTTTTTCATTAATTAGAGTTGTTATAAGTTGATGAGTTTAATACATAATCTTTGGGTTTAGATTGGGGTGCTGTGATTTCAGCAGCATGCTTCAACATTTGAGTAAAATCACTTACTGCAGTGTCAATGTTTAGATTAGTTTTTAAGGGTGTATTAGAATCCAGATAGGAGCAAATGTATTTTCTATATTAGTATTAGAGTTTATCAGGATATAAAGTGTTAAGGTTTCTTCGGGTGTAATATCAAGTACTATGATCGAGGGTGAATGGGCAGACGATAGCTCGTATGAGAGTTCTGTCTTAACTTTATGTCGTTTAATGCTTTTTGTGACACCAAAGTCGATCAAATCGGGTATTTTCCGAGGGTCGGTCGGCCAATAAGCGGTTTGTCCGTGCGATATTACAAATAATTTATCTTGCGAAATAGCTGATAGCGGACTAAGAAAAGTATGAATGAAATTTTGTTTTGTGAGGTTACTTTGTGAATAAAGGAGAGGGGTGTATTTTGCTGCTCTAGGACCCCTTCGTCCCATACTTTTTAACAAGCTCACTTTCCACAAACACACTATAATAATTTTATTGAAGTGAAACTTCCAAAAACCAAAAGCCTCAAATTAATTGGTGGAGCAAAACGGTTTTCAGTTTCGAGCTCAGCTAACTTGAATTACTCCAGAAACCATTAAATCGACAGTACGATGAAAAGAACTCAATTTTATGGAAAAATCCAAATTATAGATAAACACTATTGAATAAAAGCCCTCAATATATAACACTGATAAAAATGTAATTCACTGCACTTTGCTTAATGAATTTCAGAATCTCCTCCACTTCGTTAACTATTATTTTTAATTCATTTAATTTCTTTATATGTACATAATGAAAATAACTTAATTGGTTTTGGTTGTAGCTTTTAAATATAATTGCAAATATATATTTCATACCTATTTATTTATTCCATTAAAATTATTAGATATTATTATTGTTATTATTTATAATCATTTTCCATGTAATTTTTAAAACGATTAGAAACAATATTTTCATATGTGCACTTTATATTTTTAATCGATATCGGTTTCTATTCAGTAAAAAGTTCTCGGGCTTGTGAGACAGTGCATCATTATGGTAAAAAAAAACATTTATTTTCGCTTAACCCATTAATGTCAGCACCCAAATCCCATTGAACATATTGTATTAATCCTAAATAGAAAACTACAATATTTTCAGAAAAATATCTTATGGTTTGTGGGCGTGGTAACTGTGTTAATGTTTATATGAGATATAGCATATTTTACAGTTATAAATACAGTCTTAAAGTATTTAAACTTACTCCCCTTTATATTCATTTTGCAGCTCAGACTTTAAATTTTACGTTAATAAACAAATCTCGTTTTATTGTTTTGTTTTTTCAATCTAGTTTCAACAATATTACTTAGCTGTGTGGCATTTTGCACATAAATTATAATGGCATTGTGAAAACTTTTTTAGGAAAAGCTGTCTTTGGTGTCGCTTATGCTGTAAACGAATACGTGAAATCTGAATTTCAAGACATTTATAAAAAACAATTCATTTGCGTATGATATATCATGCATGGACGTTAATGGCTTATTGAGGGGTTAGGCTTTTATTCCGACATTTTATCAGTTCCCTAATGCACAACAATATTCGCTAGTTATTTGGGTTGTTCACAAGGTGTCTTATTTGTCGTCGTATACTCTCATTTGACTTGAATTCCCTAATTTTTCATAGAAAATTATACGACTTTACAACAATACGACAGTATACGACAGCTTGTGAACATCCCAATTGTTTTGGATTGTAATGAATACTCCGTGGATCCCAGAAAACAGTGGTTAGAACTAATGATGTAGCGGATGTCTGTATTCGGATTCGCTACAATTCGCGAAACATTCACAAAATTTTAATAATCGCGTCCGCAATTTGCTTTGCGAATGTATAACGAATGCTTACGAAAAAGATCTTATCTTTTAATTTTTTGGAAAGAAGTTCATAGCATGGGCTATTTTTCAAGATAAAGCAAAGTTGTGGAGCAGTGACCTTCAATCCTTTTAATCCTTTGGGCTGGCATTGGATTTCACGGAATTTTTAGAATAAAATCGAAAAGAATAAAACAAAAAGAAAGAAACAAAAAAACAGAAATGATCGGAATTGGAAAATTTACTTTCTCTTTTAAAAAAATTGTAATTAATTACATCACAATGACAAGTTGAGGGCGACAGAAAGTAATCGGGGTCAAAGTATACTTGTTGGTAATTTTAAAACCAAGTATACATGTTTCAAATGTTCAGTAACCTATAGTAAAATTTTATGAGTAACATTTTTTTTTGCAACATATTAACTTTCTGTGGACCCTTTTGAAAATAACAAAAAAAGGCCCATAAGGGAAGGAGATAATGGGTTAATATATTCCAAATTTGACTTTTAAGCCAAAAACGGACTTCCCCACAGTACTCAAGAGCACTTCAGCTCTCCAACAAGCATAGTAATAAAAAGGATAAATCCGATCTCAAAACCAAAAAAAAATTAATGGGCGTGGTTTTATGAAGTGAGGAAAGGTTGAATGCTCAAAGGTTAAATAAATTTTTTAGAATTCATCTACCATATTCGATCCGCCATTTTGTATTTTCAAAATTTGATGCCAGATTCGTAATCAGTGACCCCGAAAACTCCCGAGCAACGGGTTTCAGGTTAATCAAATCAATTTTTAAAAAATATCTCGCATATTGGATTCGCCATTTTGATTTTTGAAGAACTGACATCTGATTCGTAATCAGCATGCTTTTAGTTATCAGAATCGCCAAAAAATACGTTTTCAGACATTAAAAATCGACGAAACTCGCATAACTTACTTTTTTGGAGCAAAAAAATTAAACTCAAACAAAAATTTTTAATCTAAAAAAAATTATTCTACAAAAATCATAATGCTTGCGTGTCTTATGAACGCAAATTGATCACTTTATGATCAACAAAAATTATATTAAGCAGTCGTCATTTCATTGAGCGTATTATTTTTCTGATATTTGATACTCAACATATTGTTGAACAGAGGTCGTTTTCTGCACACAAGCAATTTGTTTTTTTTTCGGTTGAGCAAAAACATAAAAATCAAATAATAATTTTTATACCAGGTCGAAGAAATAAAAATCGGGCAACAACTACATTGTGTCACAAAATTGAGTTTTTCCATCGGACACCAGTCAGGTTTTCGAGATAACGGCATATGAAATCATGAAAATGGCTTTATTAAGACTGTACCAGGACATTCTTAATTTATGTCTTATCGTTTTTGGTGTCCATAGAAAAGTTGTTTAGTAGAAAAAGAAGCACACTTTTTGTGAATACAAGAATCTTCCATCTAAGCTCCATACCCCAAGTTTAGGAGATTTTTAAGTACAGCTTAGAACAATATTGCCTACAAGCTAAAGAAATGATAGAAGTATTATAGTATGTTTGGGAAAAAGTTTGCTTATCAAAAAATATGGGGGTCCTAGAACATCAAAAATATCCTCCACCCCCTTATTCTCGGAAAAATAACATCAAAAAGTCAATATGAGTGCAACAACAACGCGATTTCCGTTGTAAGATTTTCGATTTACCCTCGCTAAAGAAGTTTCACTTCAAAAATTAAATTAATTAAACAATCTGCTCCTTAACTTTTGACTATATAGCATTCTACTTAGCATAGAACTCTATTTTTATCATGTTTAATTTATTTTATAGTTACTACCTTAAATAAAATAAAATAATTCCATTATTTTCAGTGTTTCGCATTTTAGTTCAACCCACCAACCTATTTACATATTGTATTAATATAAAAATTGCATTCATAAACCACGTTAACCCATTTTTCACTCAATTGCAAAGACACACACACACATACCAACCAAGTATATCAATGTACATTAATTGCATTTCTCATTCACTTTCGTTTACTCCATTTTCCCCCATTTCGATGTTGAAATACAGAAAACCTTTTAAAATATTTATGTAGTAGTTATTGTCTGCTGTGTGTGTGTGTGTGAAATCATGACATAGACACCGAGTCGGCTGCTTTCACTTGACGATGATGCCACATTACCATCAGAAAAACTCAGGACAAAAAAAAGGAAAAAATGAACTCAGCTCAAGTTCTACTTGCATTGGATATGCAGCGCACAACAGTGGCGCAAATTTTAACCCATTTACACTTGCTTCACACGCCATTTACATGTATGACACAACAAGCCGACAAACGCACACCAAGAAAAAACACATACATACATACAGATATAAAGCTGACGTACCCAAACAAGAGCAAATAATTCAAGAGTTGAATAGAAGTAAAAAAAATGAAATCATAAACTCAACTCTGTCTTTTTCCCTTTCCGTTTACTGACTATACTGACTGGTGCCTACTGTATACTCTCGAAATGCATGCAATTGTTTAAGTGTGTGTGTGCGTGTGTATGTGAATTTGTTGGTATGCTGCCCACAATTTTTCTACATTCTCTACTGAATCTCATGTCCTTGACAAGTATGGAGCACAAGCCAAACAACATAGAAGAATAAAAACATTAAAAAAATATGTATTTGTATGTATAAAATAATAAATACTAGAAAAAGGATAATGCCTGCTTTTGAGGTTTTTACTGGTTCATACATGTGTACACAAACACACATGTAAAACAGGGATGAATTCAAGGCGGAAGTTTTGATTTAGGCCTTTTTTAAACGATTATCTCTGCTTTGATTTCATCACTGCTTTTCAAACTTGAATTCTGAAAGCAATCCAGACCTAACTTAATCAGAGTTAAAATCAGAAAATGATAGACCTAAATCACCCTTGAAATCTCTTACTGAACCTGAATGGAGGTTTAAATTTAACCTTAATTTTTTTTTTCAAGGTACTTGGAAAATTTACACAAAAAAATATGTTCTACTACTATAATGAAGACTATCAAGTGTTCAACGGCTTTTTAAAATTAAAAAAAAAAAAAGCATTGATCCACACGGTTCACACGCACAATCTAAATGCCCAACTCACTGATCCGAAACATGACATAAATTTATCACCGAACTCATCTCTCAACAGGTCCATTGTTTCATGCCGTCTTATGGAAACCACATGTCAATGAGATTCAGCTCGTGCATTTTAGGCAAAAAAAAGCGCGAAATCATCGAACGAAAACGGGCGTCATTGACGATAACGTTGTGGCTATCGTCATTTTTAAATAAATGTGAACCGATGATTCCGCCGGGGCATGAGCCGCACCAAACATTTTGCATTTTGCTGGATTCATTGGAAGCTCTTGTATTGCCTTTGGCTGTTCATCAGACCAAATGGAACAATTTTGCTTATTAACATACCAATTCAATCAGAAGTAAGCTTCATAGCTGAACCCAATTTTCCGGTAAAAAAAACAGATCTTCCTCAAGATTTCCTATGGCCTACTTACCAAAAATTCGGCGCTGTGGCAGGTTGCCCGGCTTCAGTTCCTCAACGAACTGTTTTACAATTTTTTACGCTTTTAGATCAAGATCTCTGCGTAAAATCTTCCAAACGTAGTCGAGGAACACAATCCCAATTGCTGCGAACAGCTACAGATGGACAAATCAATGTCTTCATTAACATTGCCTACAGCAAAATTTTTCTCTGTACGCACTCTACGCACACAGGTAGATGGATTGATATCCAATTAAATTGCTGGCTCAGTAGGTCGATTATGACAACCATAAAATGGTCGAAGAGCATGCGCGGAAAACATTTTTCACAGAGCACGAATTTTAATAATAAAATTCAATAATTGTTAAGCGTTGTTCGGGTGTAAGTCGTTCCATGATGAAATGGCAATGCTATCTGATCCTATTTGACTTTGACACATGTCACGAATCATATGGAAACTGTCAAAAGTATACACTGAAAAAACAAACAGCAATAAAATCACCTATTAGTCGTAAGTATTTATGGAAATAATCATCAATTGAGGATATAAATCACAAATGAATAATAATTTTTGATTGCAGTTATTGAATAACATATTTGACTGCAGAATAAAAAATGCAGTTGGAAGTCTATTTTGGAGTCACCGATTGGTTATTCATTTAGAAAAGTCTCTTTTAGAGTCAAGGGAATGCAATCTTTTATTGAAATCATGAGACTCCACATCTTATGACTCCAAAATCATGAATGCTTTGAAGTCGCTTAGAGTCACTTGAAGTCACTTCGAGCACGATTGACTACTACCCGTAAATTCGCCTCTGAGTATGTTGATAGTACTTTTATAGTTGGGTTCTATTGCGATAATAATTCCTACCAACGAGAATTTGATTATGTGCTTTGTGATTTCATAGGAAGTCACTCATAGAAACAATATCGAATTCGGAAAAAATGGAATAATTTTTTTTTTCACGAAGACAGTAAAAACTTTTGCTGATTTCCTATATATTATACTTAGACTAACCTATAGTAAGGCAAACATATTTCCACATATCAACAATCATCTTTTTTGCTATTGACACATAACACACGTAAATGTTCCATAAAACTTAACCCAAATAAATTCTAAATTTTAGTTATCTTTATTAATAAAGATTACTTTACATAAAAATTCATAAAAAAAAAAAATAAAAAAATCATTTTGGCAAATAAACGGCAACAAGCATTCAATAAAATATTAAGTTTATTTTTTCAGATATTTTAACTTTCATTGAACTGACATCAGTTTTTATTTTTACAATTCATTGATTAAATCGCTATATAGGAGAACGAGTACACATAAATGAGTCAATCCGATAGAAAATTATCAATTTTCCTAGAATAAAGTTAAAATCAGATTCCATAATTAGAGACTAGACTAGAAAAACTACTTATTTACTTATTAAAACTGACCTGAACTTTCTAGCTCTAAAATTTACCAAAACTAAGCAAAAAGTTGTAAGAATGGGAAAGTAAAATTTATCAAATTCGACAAAATATGGAATATCCTGAAAACCAGATTGTAATAGGTCCTATGGGTTCGGAATAGTTTATAAAGATAAAGACAAAAAACTAATCATTTGAATTTCGCAAGGTTCAAAAGTTGGGGTAAAGTTGCACTCAACACTGTACCAAAAATGTAGGGGAGACTGGGGTATTGTAGACTGCATTTTCATTTTGGCTAAAAACACGCAAAAAATTAACTTTCTTTGGGTCGCAGCAGTTCAATCAAATTGTATTAAACTATACAAGTTATATGAGTTGGCAGAAAAATGTTTATTTTGCGATTTTGAAAAATCTCGGGGGTAAAAAGTTCAAAGATCGATTAAAAATGGAAAAATGTGCCAGAAAAACTTTATTTTTGATTCTAAGTGACAGAAAATTCATTACACTGCACTTCTTCCACGTCACAATCGGAAAGCGGAAATTTTCATTATTTATTTATAAAAAACGCGAAAAAAGTTATCCCGCACTTATTTGTTTTTTTGTGGAAAATATCGCGTTGAGCTCGCGTGTATTCTTATTGAGAGCGAAACAATATCACCGATTAATTTTTCGAAATTATAAATATGTATATAATACATGTGAATAATAACTAAATTCGTTTTTTTTTTAATTGTAACCAAAATTCTCTCAACATTTTATAGTTAAATGTGGTCAAATTAAACGAAAAACAAAATGAAAAAAAAATTATCGAAGCGAGGTAACGGTGTGTGTACACAAGTCGAGTACTGAGCTTAACATGAGGCGAGCAGATGGCAGTTATTTGCAGCTGCCAACTAGTTAGTAGGGAGAAAAATATGACGCTGGTCCGCAATTCCTCGTGGTCCACAATACCTCAGTTTCCCCTACATTAATTTTTATGCAAAAGTTTTATAAAGCTGTTTTTATAGCATGTAAGAAACACTTGAAATCATTCATAGATCTAAATCGGGGTCTGAAATTAAAAATGATTCTGGTTTCCACTATTTTTGACTTAATTAGAGGTTAAAAATTAGAAAATAATTCAGAACTTTCTTATTTAAGCTTCATTTCTAAAGATCTGATTTAAAGATCTGAATTGGCATTTGAAATGAGAAATAAACCTGAATTCTCTGCCTAGAGGAATGAAGTCTCTTACTAGATTTAAGTTGAGCTCTAAAATATAGATCTAAATTGAAGACTGAAACTAGAAAACAATTTATGCCTCTGAATGCATATAGATTTGAACTGAGATTTGAAATCAGAAAATTATTCATGGTCCTGTTACTTAGACTGGAAATATATTTTGAAATCGGAAAGTAAATTAGGTCTTCCTTACTAAGTCCCAAGCTAATATCTAAAATCAGAAAATAATTAAGCGCTTTCTTAATTAGACTTAAATAAAAAATGCAAAACTCCCTTATAAAGACCTGGGGCCGAATCGTCTGATCCGTCAATGTAGTACTCGTCACGTAATTTGCACAAAAATACATGCAAAATACTCGCTTTTATGTGACGAGTTGTACGTTTAGGGATCAGACGATTCGACCCCAAAATTGAGGACATAGGCATGAATTTGAACCAGAAACAGAAAAATATATATGTAAAAAATCAGAAAGCAATCCATGCCCTCTTAATCAAAGTTGAAATCAAAAAGTAGTTCAGGTTTTTCTTTTACTTAAATCTAAACTGAGGCTTGAAATTGGAAAATAAATCTTTTCTCTCACACTTAGAACCTAAATTGATGGCCAAAGTAGAAAGTAAATCTAGCCTCTCTTACTAAAACAGGGAGGGGGAGAGGGAAATTCTGAATAGAAACATGAAATCAAAAAGATCTAATCTTTCTTGTACAGACATGAAATAAAGCCCTGAAATCAGAACATAATTCAAGCCTCTGTTATTTAGGCTTAAACTAAGGTTTTGTAATCAGGAAATAATTTAGGTTGTTTTTGCTTAGATTTGAATTGAGACTGAAAATTGAAAATAAAATTTGATTTCCCGCATTTAAATCTGAATTAATGACCAAAAGTCAGAAAGTAAATCCAGCCTTCCCTACAGAGAGTATAAAATAGTTCAGGCCTTCTTTATAAGAAACTGAATTAAAACCTGAAATCAGAAAGAAAATCTGAGGTCGAATCATCAGATCCGTGAACGTTCAACTCGTCACATAAAAGTCAGCATTTTGAATATATTTTTGTGTGGATCACATGACGAGTTGTACGTGCACAGATTAGATGAATTGACCCCCGGCTATCTTTATTTAAACCTGAATTGAGGCCTGATAACAAAAAATTGTTCAGACCTAAAAAAAGATATAGATTTGAAATCATAGGAAAGTAATTCAGGCCTCATCTCGCCTTTTTTTTTCATAAATTTGAATTTTTATTCTCTTCTGTCGCTTTTCTTTTCGCTCGAAATATAACTTTTTGTTTTGTTTTTATTGTTTATGTGTGTGTATGAGTAGAGATTTCTGGAGCATTCCGGTGACACGATGGCGCGACATTAAGTTTATTTGCAAACAAGACACATGCACACAAACAAATACAATCACAACACACACACACACACATTTACTAATGCCAAAGTAAAAGTTTTCAAGATAAAAAATAGAATACAATTGCATAATGTTAGCACCATAAAAGAAAATTAAGCTCACATACGTCAAGTGGATAATCCTTGACAAAAAAAGAAGAGTGTTTGCGTGTGTGTTTGTGCAAAGGAATGAAAATAAAAAAAAAAAAAAAACTCCATCATCATGATTTATGTTAACTCAGAGGATATTTAATTCTACTGCAGGCAACAGCAATGATTTGCTGCGGGATGCTAAGTTAAGTGCAGACGGAAGAGGAAGGACGACGGAGAAACTCATGGCTGCATGCATTATGAATTTGAAAGCGTTGAACAAGCATAAGTAAGGATTATGATATTGGTTAAAGTTATGTATGCACAATATTGTATATGTATAAAATATTTTATCTTACTCAGTGGCGGATTCATTGTGGCTAGTGGTAAGGGTTTCATTCAACTTTTTCTTTTCAGAACTTTTAGAAGAAAATTACAGCATTAATTCTAAGGCGAAAATTTAGAACTGTTTGAAAGTTTTACAAAACAAAAGGAGAACTTTAAAAAATCTGGCACCGCCACTGCTCTACTTATAAATGTATCTGAATGGAACTATAAAGCAACAGACCGTAGAAATATCACAAAAGAAGCATGTATGCAAAATTTAAATTGGAAGTATGAATTGTTCGTAAACTTTAGCATGGGAAATCATTTTAAAGATAATAAATGGAATGCAACTCAATGAATAATAATGCAATGAATCAAAACGAATTTTGTTTTACTTGTACTACTCTACTAGAAAAAATGTTACCTTTTCAATCTAACTTCATTTATAATCATAAAATTGTAAGATCATTTATAATTGTTTGACCAAAAGGCCAAACCCTCAAAACTTATGCTGAACGGCCAGTGTCTTTAGGGCGGAAATCTATGCCCCTGCAAAACTTTGCTAAAATAAGTCGTAATAAAGGCTTGGCTATAGCACAGTGCAACGAAATTCCAACTTTTGCTTTAGTAATCAAATTTTCCGACGGTTTTTAAGTAATTTCAGAACGCAAATCACGAATCAAAAGTTCGTTTTTCCATCACATCTAGTTCTCCTACAATCTGCTTCTGAAGTCAGAAGATTGGGATTTTCAAAAGCTAAAAAAAATACATATCTTAACCCTTTGACGACCATTTGGAGAGCGGACACCCCTTTACCTTCGAATTTTTACCTAAAAAAAACTATGGAATCGATTTCCCTCAACAAGGTATCATTCAATAAGGAATGTGGCCTTCAGAAAGTACCGAATTTTCAACGGTAGATTCATCTGTATGCCTACCAGAGTACCCCAAAGTCAAAAAATCTTAACTTTTTCTCCCCCTTCTTTTTGCTACAATATTTTGCGGGTGTGTGGAGCTACAGGCTTAAATTTTTAGAAAAGTTGCGGGCAACCTTCCTCTTTCCATAAAAAAAATAAAAAAAAACCTGACGGGACCTCTATGTCCCAATGGTCGTCAACGTTAAAAATCAATGACAATAAATTTCGAAGCAATTTCGATCATTGGTCAAGCAAAATGGTTTTTTGCAAAAGGTGCAAAGAGCATTTGTTCGTTTTACTTTTTCAGAGATAATGACCGGGCAGAGTAACGACCTGCGCGAGTATGAATGGTCTCTTGCGGTTGGTGAACGAATTACAGAATTGCTTTGATGTAAACTAGGAAATACAGTCATAGTCACCACCTTTCTAGTGGCAAACCGTGTTCAAGTTAAAAAAGAATATTTGATTTGCTTACTGAAAATAAATTCAGTTGTCTTTTGGCTGTTTAATATATTATTATTATTTTAGCAGATCAGTTAACTATTAAATTAAATATACATATTGAAATAAAAATATAAGTACGATGTCTTTTTTCAGCTCCGAGCCAATCTCATTCCAAAAGTTTCATATTTATATTTTCAAATATTTTTATAATCTTCGTGGGAAACATCATATATAATACGATAAGTTTCAATCAAATTAATTAATTTTTCAATATCAAGCATTTCTGAATTTATTTCTTTTTGCTCACTTTTTCTCATTTCGCTTAGTCTTCTTCTTTACTTTATTTGACTGACTGATCGTAGCAGGTTGCGTTTTCGATGCGTCCAAAGAGGAGAAGTGTGAATGTTAATTTTTACCGTTGACAACCATTGAGGCATATAGGTCCCGCGATTTTTCACACATTTGCAAGTAAAATACTTTTTTTCACTGACCCTAAATACACTTAGGGTCGCTAAACACACCGGTGTCGGATTTACGAATTGCCCAACGGTTCAAAAGCGATCGTCAAAGTGTTAATAGATACGATTTTTACCTCTTAAACAAAATTGTTCAGCACAATGGGATAACATATCTCCGTGATGACATCCTACCTCTAACCTTGAACCCTTCCCTCAGAAACAGGGTTTTATATCATTTTCCAAAGAAGTAAGTATTCGCTCACAAAGAAGAAAATATCACAAAGCATATGGCAACGGAAAATTACAAGTACTCAGAAACAGTTGATTGTGAACATCAGACGATGAAAAAATTTGAACTAGTCGATATAGAAAAGAAGACGAAACATGATTTAAATGATTAAAATTAGCTAATAAACCTGATTAAATGGATATTTCCTTACTTCTCCCATCATAATTTCGCTGATATTTATTATTTTAAATTGATACACAAAAATAAAATAGTAGAATCTTTTTTCTATTTACTGTTTTTCAATCGTTGACAACGTTGACGTTGATGATAATTTGTCCACATTTTTTGTACGCGAACAGACCGACCAGTCTAGTGTGCGGAGGCTCATTAACTGCTTTACTTTATGTGAAAAAAGACGAATCAAAGCAACAAGAAACAGCTGATTGAATAGCACACTCAAAAAACAGCTCCAACGCTGAACAGTTCTATTATCCTATAACACTTTCTCATGGAGGTCAACGACAACATTTTTACAACTATTGTAAAATTTTATGACATATGACCCATAGGACAATTTATGAAGCCTTGTTTGTGAATCACCTAATTATAACTTAAGTCCATTCGGCTAATTTCTCAAGGTTTTTACAAAAATATTCTATTACTAATCACTCGAGCTACAATTATCTCTACTAGGCTCTATGTGGCACTTTACAAGCACAGACAAAAACTGAAAAAAAAAACTAGCAAACATTAAATTTATTTATCATCGGGATGATTTTACACCTGTGAGTCAAAAAATAACGCAATGAATTTTCCGGCTAGTTGATGTATACATCTGAGGATAAAACCACTCCCCCTTCTCATATATGTATGTTGATCAATGGTCATGAACCAAGCTTTTACGCCGCTATGAGCAATGTCGTTGCTTGACGGCGCAATGTTTGTCGGCTGGGATTTCTTAACTGTCATCGTGTATTTGCCTTAACATTTCTGTTCTTTCTATTTCAATTGTATCTTTAGCTGTACGCTGCAGCATAAATTTGCTCATCAATAAATTAATAATTGAATTTGAATACAAGTTAATGTTTTAATACTGAAATATTGTAAAAACACAGTCCAACAAATTAAGACTTGTTGGCTGCAACATAATAGCCACCCTATAATCCTGAAAGGGAATGTTGAATATACCATTTTTGTAAAACAAACTTATAGTCCAGCACGTCTGTTTTTTTTTACAGTGTGTCAAAGTTTTCTTGTTTTGGTCGAAGGGAGCTGAATACTAAGTGCAAAAAGAGTTATAAATTGAAGTCTGAGGAAAATCTTTTTGGCAAAGTTGTATAGTAGAATTTTACAAGGATAATTTCTGTAGAACATTTAGCCCTTTAGTTCCTCTTTTTACGGGACAATTTGACCCTTTTTTGATGAAAGCCAGAAAAGTCCTTTCAAAAGAGACATTTAAGGATTAAAATATTCCACAAAAATATTTGCCAGAAAATTTCACTAGGGGTCACCAAAGATATAAAAGTCATGTATATAACACATGAAATAAATATTGAAGTTGTTGAAAATACTGTTTTTTTTTTTGCACCCGACGTCCCAACACAAACAAATGTTTAAAGCAACGAAAAATTAATTCAAAAACGTCTAGATCCACAAGTGCATATTCCATATTTCTCAATGTTTTCAATTATTTGCAAATTACTAGCAAAGCAAAAAAAAAAACAAAACCTTAACTTATATTACTACAAATGTTACTATCAATAACATTTTTACTTTAACCTCATTACATGTTGTTGTTACAAACTTACGCTAAGAACCCCTCTCACAATCGTTGCCCTACTCAGCACCCTACAAATCCATTTAATTTATTAGCGCAAATTTCATCAGCCGAGAAAGTGTCGCGCCAACGTTAACAATTAACTCCCACTCTATAAATTACCAATTTCATTCACTTCATAGTTTTTTCGAACGACCCAAACAATAAATTTTGTTTATTTTTATGCGCTACACATGAACAGTATAATAACAGTAATGTGATAAGGTGCTTTGTAATAACTATACAAAAATGAGTACATCTAAGCTATGAACAAAATAAAAAATTATCCAATTCTAATCAATATTGGCACGCAAGTGGCTGAAGGATTCCAGAACATACGGTTATGTTTTAAGTAAACACGGAGCAGACTACCTAGAGCAAAGGGAAAGGGTCTTATAATTGATTTTAAGTAGGTTCTGCATCTATTGAGAAATATTAACTAGGGAACAAGAGCAAATATTGCAGTGCCTTTTAATACTTGATATAAAAAAATGAGTTTTTGAAGACATGAAAGTCAATTCGGAATTCAGTGAAACTTGCCAATTTTAAAAAAACTACCGGAACTTTGATCTTCCAGAAATACGCCTAAGAAATTGAAACAACGTGCTGAAAGTATTGGCAAAAGAGCAACTAAACAAACCCCCTTTTGGCCATTAGATATACAAAACCGCATTCCGCTGAAGAGATAACATTCGGACATTGCTCTGAATGGGGATGTCTTCAACTTCAAACGTAGAAAAGAAATATAGACAAAACTCAATAAAAGGTAATTTAAAATATTATATGGACTAGTTTTAATTAAATAATTGTATAGTAATTGCTAACTATCGTATACAACAAATACGACCATTCCACATCGTCTCTCCTGGAAATAACGCGATCCAGGAACTTTTTCTGCAACAACTATAATGTAACGCCCGCTGAATGTTGCGTCGTCTTGTTGAAACCACATGTTGTTCAAGTCCATGTCATTTAGGCCATAAAAAGTCAGATATCATGGCGCGATACCATTCGCCATTGAAAGCCGCCGTCTCGCCATTCTCGTTTTGGGAAATGTGAATATGACCCGATGACGTCACCTGACCAAAATCTACTCCAAGCAGTAAGTTTCTCCAGATACAATGGAGACTCTTGATACTGCTGTGGATTACTCTCTGCCCAAGGGCGACAATTTTGCTTGTTCGCGAAGCCGTTTAACCAAAAATGTGCTTTATTATCCCAAAGCTCAATCAGCGGATGTACGATGAACATGGTGGTCTTGGGGTTGAATCTTATACGAATGCATGCCCAAGTCTTTTCGCAAAATTCGATTAGTTGAGGTCACAGAAAGACCAACTCTTTGTGCACGACGAGGAATCGAGAGGTTTGGGTCTGCAGCCACACTTTCAGCTACAGGTTTAGGCATCGTACAGGCACTGCTCGATGGACGACAACAGAACCGCTTTGCTCGAATTTTGCGATAATTCGTTCAAGTATTCCCACGGTTGGACGGCTATTTCAGCCGTAAATATTTCGTAGCTAACGAAAAGTTTAGTGAACAGAAAGTTTGATAACAAAACACAAATGTCGAAGAATGACAGAGCTGCCACCTGAGACGTCAGTGCAATAAGCTATCAAATTTAGGACATAGCTATTGAAAAAACCTTTACTTGGCGAAGCTTAATGAAGAGACACCGAAGGGATTCCCCGAATGCGGCAACAGGCTACACGATACGGCTCACCTCTTGGTTTGTCTTGAAGTGATCTGTAAACCATACGAGATAGTCACCTGCCTCTTTTATTTATTACCTCTTTTTATTTATTCCCATCAGGGAATGTAACCTTGGATTCAGTAATAATACGTACTGAAATTTTCATTACTATTGATTTTTTGAATAACGTTTGTAGGAATGATTTACACGCTGTAACTTTTTATTATTTAGAGATGAGAATACAGAAAAACCGAACTCTTTTTCAATGAACTAGCCCAACGGTGGTAGGTTTAACAATGCATGAAGTCGCGGAGGACGTTCATAGTATTGAGCCTGTACAGGCGCTAGCTAGCTTGTCTTTGAAGTTTATTGAGCTTTGCTACTTCAGTGTTTTATTTAACCTTGCTGGGTTTGGTTACACCTGTATATGTACATATATTCACATGAAGAGATTCGAACGTAGCCCCCAGATCTTATCTACTAAACGTCTGCAGCCCCAAATAACTTTCCTTTCGAAAAGCTACGTCAATAAATAAGCTGATTAAAAAAATCTATGTACTTTAATGGGCTTAATTCTCAAAAACTCAACTTGACTCATATTCGGTTATGACTCAACTTACAAATTTTTGGCTGATTTCTTTTGTATTAGAATTTTACGTTAAGTCGAACTATTTGTTGACTTGTATTAGTTATTAGCAACAGTTGCGACCCAAAAACAAAATGTCCTATTAAACATATAAGTTGGGAGTGGGTGTGGATTTATGAATGTATGTATAAATTTCAGCCCTTCTACACACACAAGTATTTGGGTGAGGCTTTTAAACGCAACAATGCTTCATTTATCACAATGATGACGATGAACGAGCGCAACAGTTAAAATATTTGGGTATCCGCGTTCCCCTATTATTGGTGTGACAAGAATAGCATTGAATTTCTTTAGTGATATGATAAGCTCTTGAAAACAAAAAGGAATAAAAAAAACATGCTCAATGTTTGGAGTTAATAACTTTGAGGCGTGTTAATGATAATAGTGCTGCCTTTTTTGTTCTGTTATTGTTATTGTGTTTTACTTTTATTGTTATTTTATTTTTATTGTCTTAGTTAAATATTATGCACCAATTCAAATAAATGAAAATTGTAATAATAAAACATTATAATATATTATGCACTATAAATTTATTGAAGATTTTACTCATTGATAAGATTTATGATTTTTATTAAATATAATTTATATCTATTATTTGTTTTCGTGTTTAGTTGCTACGCATTTTAACATTAAAAATTTATCAATGATTTTACAACAATCAAATGGAAAAGATTCCCAGTATTGTGTCTTTGTTATAATCGTTAGTATAACTAAGTTATCTTAGATTTCGTAGAATTTTACGATAACTTGAAATCAACTACCATATCTAAAAATTGATTATGTCTTTTAAATATTTTTGAAGTTATTTTTATTCTTAGAAAGTCTCAAAAAATTTTATTGAATTGCATTCAAAGAATAACTATATTAAACTTTTCTTAACGAACTGAATTGTCTAGCTGAAATCTAAAATATGTTTCTGGGTGTAAATGCTGATTTCAAAACAGAGGACCTTTTTGCGCTATCAGTTCTAGTTCACCATTTCACAGGTTGTTAACACGGATATCCATTTTCAAGTCATCACAATTTAATTTTAGGATGGGTAAGTTTAGTGGCCTATGTAAAGCCTAAACCGAGCTGTTCGTGTTTATTAAGGTAATATTTGTAAAAAAAAAAATGAATATAGTTCTATGCCAAATCCGAACGGCGATGTGAAAAGCTTTTCTCATGCATTTTTTACTCTTGAAGGTTTGCCATTACCAGCTAAAAGAATATAACGTATATAAGAATTCTTATTTTCCATTTTTGGCGCAGTATCAAAGATTCCCAACAATGGAGGAAAGAGGGAAGATTGATGTAAATTTAGAACATAGCAACATTTTTGACTAAGAATTACTGACGGAGGAATCTATCAAGAGCAAATTGGTGTTGAATGCTGACCAAAATCTTTATGAATGTGCAGTCACTAAGGTATTAAAAAGAAAATTCTCTTTTATGAGTTCTTGAATCAAAACAATTTTAAGAATGTTTCTCACTTTGATAATAAAATGATTTCCAAACAATTCAGCACATTGATTGATTTGTTGCAGTTACTCAGATTATGGAATTCGCGTACTTTAAATCACCATTACTTTACAAAAAAGAGAAAGTGTTTATAAATTTTAAATATAAATACTTGCAAAAATTATACCGAAAACAAAAAACTTATCAAAAGAAAATTGCACAAAAACGCGCTATGAAAAAATACAAATAACGAATGACAGCTGGTTGCGTTGCCAACCATCTCAAAGAGACAGGTTCGCACAGACTTTGTTCTAATCATAGATTAATAACAAATTTGAACGGGTACCAATGACAGCCAGTTGACAGCCTCTTCTACACACGCATATTCCCATAGCAACGTATTAAGCGTCAAATTCGCTGTCATTTTTAACATGGCGGCATGTTTTGAAATTTGATTTTGAAAATAAAATTAGCCAGTTTGTGCTCAAAAAATTTTGAAAATGAAAGTGAAAACAAAATAAAAATATATAAAATATTCAAAACAAATTTGTATATAACAAATAATATAAATAAAAGTGCTAAAAATGCCGAGTTCACTTTCTTGTGGTAACTTTTTGGATACAACGTAAATGAGTTAAGGTGGCAAAAAATGAGAGAAACTATTTTGTAAAAAATTACACAGAGAAGAAATGACATACGTTTCTATGTTGCCAAGGAAACATGCGTGTTGTCAGTATCCGTCCAATTTTCTTTTTTTATTAATCTATGGTTCTAATGTATATTTACACCATTAATAACAAAGTTGAATGGGTAGCAATGACAGCCTCTTCTATACACGCATATTCCCATAGCAACGTATCAAATTTTCGCTCTCATTTTTAACATGGCGGTATGTTTTGAAGTTTGATTTTCAGAATAAAATTAGCCCGTTTGAGCCCAAAAAATTTTGAAAATAAACAAAATAAAAATATCTATAATATTCAAAACAAATTTGTATATAACAAATAATATAAATAAAAGTGTAAAGAATGCCGAGTTCCTGCTGTATCTGCAAAAAAATTGCCTAGCGGTGCCATATGGCACCTTGTCGCTGAGCCGTTCCTGAGTCAGGTTCAAAAACAATTTTCTTCTCAAGTTACTTTCTTGATCTATCTACTTTGGTTCCCGCTCGTGCTTAATGGGTTAAGGCTGTTAATGCAATTATATTATTCACTTTCTTGTTGTAACTTTTTGGATACAGCAGACGTAAATGAGTTAAACTTTGTTATTAATCTATGGTTTACACCAGGGTTCGGTCCTTGAAAATCTAATATCGTAGTAAATGATAGAAAAAAAAGTAGTAAAACCAAAATTTCCGTACTAAATTTAGAAATTCCCATATAATACTGTGGACACACGAGAGTTCATTTCGTTGAAATTCTGCATTTCAAATTAAGGTGGACACACGATAAAAAAAGGAATTTCAAATTAGTGTTTTAACAGATTACAAATTTGGAGAAAAAGAAGAATTTTTGTGTGTGTTTTGTGCAAATAAAAATAATTAAAAATGTTGACTTTCAATTGGATTTGGACACTAAGAATTTATTTAAGAATTATGGATAATTGGAGGAATGGCAATGAGTTACTCTCCGACTCTATTATTTTATTTTTTCGCCAAATAAAGAGCACTGTTATGAAAACAAAATCCAAAATGTCCAAAAAAATGTAATAGATCTTAAATTTTTCCCGTTTTTACAACCTTGCGTTTGAAGGTTGTTAGTGCATTTCAATGAAATGAGTCTGAAATGAAGAATTTCATTTGACACTTTTTGTATGGCGAAATTCTGCATTTCAGACTCATTTCAATGAAATGTTAAATTTGCCTGAAATGCACTCTCGTGTGTCCGTACTATAAAACATAAGATAATAAATAAATTAATTAATTACTTATAAACGGTACTAAAAGCAAAAAATATTTAGATGATATATCGCCGGCGTGAAAACTGCTAAAACGTCAACTGGTTAATAAACTTATTGTTGATCATTCTCTATAAAAGCAGCAACTTGGTTGAACGATGATTTCACTTCAGCGTGTATATTTCGACGAGCAAACATAGCCGAAAACGTATGTTTGGTTTGCTAACTAGCCAACGGACTATTATTATTATGTTGGGGATATGCACCGCGTCCTAAAGAACTATTGTGCCCCCTTCGAAGATTATAGTATTATCATAGTATAGTATTCCTATGAGCCCTATAATCCTTAAAGGGTTACAGTATTTCAATAACTCCTATAAGCCAACGGACTAACAAACAAGATAATCAATTTATGGAAACTAAAATATTTGTTTTTCCTTCATCTGGTTGAGAAGCTTGGTGAAATCCTACAGACAACCTATTTCCAATCGTCCACGATTAGTTTCTCAATAGTTGCACAATAAACCTGCCATTTGTAGCACGCTTAATCCCACAGCTTAGCTTTAGCTTTTGGCATATTTTACTTATTACTATTTTAAATATTTAATTTTTTATTATTATTTGTTTTATATTATCGGTATATATTTATTGAAACTTCTTAAATTTCACTTACTTAATCTTTTCGCTACGGATTATTAAAAACATTTCATTCGAAAAGTAATACACAAGGATTTATTATAACACTTCGCCAATAACAAATAAAAAATATCACATTTTTATTAATGATGCATTTCGTATTTACACATTTTATCACGTATTCAAAATTCACTTCCAATTTTTATTGTTCAAAAATAAGTGACTAAACCGTCTGCGTCCGAGAACTTCAAATAACAAATAAATATAGAAAATATGTTATTTATATTTCAAATTTGACCATTAAATAAAAAACAAACAACCATTAATACACATGCAAATAGCTCCTGCACTTGTGTAATTACGGTGGGTACGTGTTTTTTACGAACATATTCATATCTTTTTTTAAAGAGAAAAGCAAATTTCCGTTTGCTATTCGTCGACATCGTCATCGTTGACGACTATACGTATATGTTTTCATACTACATAGTGTGTAAAATTTTGCGTAATTCTTGTTATGAAATCAATTGCCATTTGTAGGTAACTTTTCATAGTTGGTAGTATTTCGTAATAGAGTAAATATTTAAAAAATGCGTTTGCGTGCAGCAAACATCCGCGAGATGCACTTCTATTTTCAGTATATTTTTAGCTTATATAGTAACTTGCATAAAGTACATACTCGTAATTTGAGATTATATGCAAATTGTTAAACATTTTTATTTTTGCCTCAATTTCGTGTCATGTAAAGTAAGCAGTAAAAATAGATGCAAAATTTTCAACGTCCAACGCCGTCGTCAATTACATGCAAATATTGAATGCACTTATATAGTCGAGTCTCAAATTTCTGTTGAATTGCGATTTTTGAGTTTTTAGTTGTTTTTTTTTGTTTTTTATGTTTATTTAAACATCTTTGATTATACAGGGTTAATTTTAACATAAAAATGGCAAAAAATGAAATTGCTTTAGTGAAATTTTTAAGTCCACTTTAGTTTTTTTTTTATTTCAATGGCTTGGTAATAATCTCATTTTATTTTTAGTGACCTATCTATCTCTCTATTGATGTAGACTAAATAGGCCCTTTTAGTCAGATTTTTCATAATATGAGTATGTCAATTCATGAGATTCTTAATTCTAGACCATCAAATAAAAGAAGGGGAACTCCATCTACAATGGCCAGGCCATGCAACAGAATCTCTTTCTATACTTTTAGTAAATATTTAGGGTCACATATTCCAATCGATGTAATCCATGAACAATAGGCATAAGGTTTTGGAGTAAGGATGCACTGACTCAGATACTGCAGGACCATAGTTGAAGCTTTTCCACAATTTTTCTCATGGAAGTTTGCTATTGTCAGCTAAGACGTAAAAAATGATCCCTGCAGTGAACCTCTAGGACGATTATGCAAAGTACGGCGAATCGTAAAGAACTATTGTGCCCCCTTCGAAGATTATAGTATTATCATAGTATAGTATTCCTATGAGCCCTATAATCCTTAAAGGATTACAGTTACAGAGCGAAAGAGAATAAAATTGACAATTCCGTTGAATTTTTTTTGGGTTGGCAACACTGCAAATGGAATGTCAATACTGACAAATTTGCAAATCAGTGTGAACGAAATACAAAATGTAAACGAAATAAAAACTAAGCCAACAATACTAATTATAATAAAAAAATTAAGGAGTCGATATCAACAAACGATGACGCAGCAGCAATTTGAAGCACTGGTGGAATTAATGAAGGTAAGAGTAGTGCCAGTGCCCCAGAACATAGAGCAAAAGTAAAAGATTTGTGGAATGGTATTTCATCGATGCTGAATAGTCTAGGACCTCCAATAATCGCTTTTGTATTCTTAAATTATAATTATCCCATCGTTCTGCAGCCATAAACACACAGCATTAATTTTTTTCTTAACTTTCAAGACCATTTGTTACGAAGTGTTACAACAACTCAACAACTGCGCTACGTAACGTCGATTTTATAATATCAAATACTGATGACCAGGGCGGTTACTCTGTAGTTCAATTCAAAAGGCAGTTCTATTCGAATGCCAAATTCGATCAGAAAGGCACAAAATTAAATCTGAACATCGAAAAATTATTATTCGAAAATATTTTCTAGAGTACCAATCGTTCGAATTCGAGTAAATTTTCTTTCGAATTGAACTACAGAGTAACACCCCAGGGCTGTCGTTTTGAAATTTTTTTGTGAAGTGAAATTCTTAAAAAATCGAAGTGATTTTTAATAAAGTGAGGTGTTTTTTGAAGCGTAATAAGAAAATGACATATTTTCAAAATTTATCTGGTTTTATGTGCTTAGTTTGCAAAAAAAAAACTTTTGGTGGAACTCTACTGTGTGGCAGACAAAAAAAAAGGCTCCAACAAAACTTTTTGAATGAGGGTACATAATTTGTTTTAAGGAATGGTTCACGCCAAAAACAAAATGGCAGAATTCTTCGAAACTGTCGCTTTTTTGCATAAAATAATTTAGAAATAAAATCTTCCACTCACTTTCTAAATCGTCTACCTCTTCATTTTCAACCAAATTCTAATAAATTATATGACAGTTCGTCATCAGTGTTGCTACATAATTATTTAAATAAACATAAAAGGTCTCAATATTTAAATTTAACTTTTTATAAGGAATATAAATTCAAACACACCGATCTGACTACAGTCGGAGCATATTACAGAGATGAGCATATTTCGATTTTTTTTGATCGATTTTAGTTTTTCATTGAAACTGGGAAACCGAAGTGTTTTTATGAAAGAGGAAGTGTTCGTCACTTGCTGCGTCAAAAGTGTCTTCTGCGTCGTACAATTTCTGCGCGTTTCACGCATCGAGTTACACGGCACGCTTTCCGCGCGTTCTCCTTGTCTTGAAAATATCGGCTGATTTACGTGGCAAAAACTAAACATGAACAGTAGTTAAGACTTTAAAAACTAACACTTTGATTTAATTTTCATAATCTACTGAAAATATTAAAAAAAATTTTAATTTCCTGTTTTAATTTTTCTTCCATTTTTATCTTTTTTTATTGGCATTTTTATACATTTTAACTTTTAACTGTGACTAGAAAAGCTATGAACAAACAGCTGATCAACTATCATGACGTACACGAAGGGTAAAAAAGTTCAAAGTTGCTCAACTTTTTGCGTCATTCGCTTTCAATGCGTCATCAATTTTCGTATTGTGACTCACTTTTTACAAATGTAGTGATTTAGCTTTTTTGACAGATGCGCAGAACGCTCAGAAAGCGTAGACGCGTGGTATGTAATTCCAGTTTTATGTTTTTCCAGCATTCATTAAATTGGAGTTGCCTACCAATGACATTGCCATGTAATCGATTCTAGTGCTAAAAAGTTTTCATTGTGCTTTCCTTTTTTTATTGTGCAGCTACCGTAAAATAAAGGTTAAATTTTAACGCATAACTTTCGAGATCATGCAAGTACCTAATTAGCTGTTATTGTTAATAATTTTTAAACCATAAAACTTATTTGCCTACACTTTTTTGTTAATTTCAAAAGCCCCCAGTATAAAAACAATCAACACCTCCACATAAACAAAAGCAACAGAAAAAATGTAAAAATAATAATTTGCACGTGTATGTAGGTAGATAAATGTTGTATATGAGAATTTTTTTTTTGTGCTTATTTTTGAAATGATGAATTTTTATTTAAATATTCAATTCTTTATGTAGAATTAAACAACAGCAGAATCGCCAAATTACAATAGTATTAAATTACAGAACTAAGTATATGTGCAAGTATTGTAAGTTTCATTTTTAAATTTTTTGATATGTTTTGGAACTTGAGAACGAAGTTCATGGTTCACATAATATGCATAGATGGCTAGTCGCCTCTTCCAAAAAAAAACAAAACAAACACCAACAACAAACGCTAAAACTAACGGACAATTGTCAATTAAAATTCCTATACAAAAGTGAGAGGAAGAGAGAAAATATGAGAGTGAAATCGAATGAGGCTTCAAAGCTTCAATTTAAAATTTATGCCAATTTCTAGAGAGAGAGAGAGAGAAGAAAAGCCAGTAATTCAAAAGGGGGAAAAAAAACCAATGGCACAAAAAATTTTCCATTGATTACGTATTATATTGGAGTAGTAGAGTTTGCGGTGTCTAGCTATCTGTGTTTCGCCAGTGTTTGTTAGTCGTATCTGAAATTGGCATTTTCATGTCCATTACTTCCTACTATAGTATGAAGTTTTATTATTGGCAATTCAAAGAACTCAGCAGTAACGACTGTTTTCTGTTTTCCGTATTATTACTCTTATGTTTGTTTTGATGTTGTTATTGCTTTTGGCCTGAATTTCATCATATACGCATTTCATAGGATTGCAATTAAAGAAAAATTGCCAAAATGGCGCCACAAATGGCGACGGGTTACCGATACAAAAAAAAACAGAAATTTGGCGAGCGAGTCTCTTTGAAGCTGTGCGCACAAATACACCCACACACACTTGAAACGATTATAAACACAAATACTCAAATGCACCCGGCATGTGGCATTTTGACAAATTGCGCACAGTGCACTATGGGCCAAATCCATTTCTAACTGGTCAAATTTGACGCGTTTTTATTTAAGGTCAATTGCAAACACAACGTCATGATACAATTTAATTGAACTTACTCTGAGATATTATAAACTTAGTTATTTCATCGGCCCTATAATGTATTAAATTCATGAATTTTTTAACGTTAATTTACATAAACAATTAAGTTTAATTTTTTAATTCCATGATCTAAAATTGCCCTTATTTATTCTCCAATGTTATTACCCATGGAATCGCTATAGTTGTTGGCAACTATATGAAGTTGCCAAAGGACAATCAATCAATGGAGAAAGCTGTGGATACTTAGTTCCTCTAAAAAATGAGAATACTTTTAACCTTTTGTAAACATTAGCACCTTTGTGCTTAGTATGTAATTTTATACCAACTAAAAAGCAACTCTGTAAAAAAGAAATAACAAAGAGATAACTAGAAGATGGCCACTTCCTGTTGAGAGCGAAAACGTGTTACACACATTTTAACAAAAGCAATTTATAAATCAGTGTTAATCGTGAAATCTATACTTTTATTTATATGTTTATAAATAAATATCTCAAAGAAAATCACATATTAGCCATAAGAAAAACAATTTCAATGGCTAATCCGCGACAAAGTCTAATAAGTTTGCTAACGGAGGCTGGTGTGATATTTCCACTATCAGCCAATCTGAGACAAATGATGAAACTACTAAAAACATAGTAGGAGCCGCGGATTTAAAAGATGAATGTACTGATCCTGTCGAGAATACTGCCGCCATTGCTGATAACACCACTTCTAACACTGTCGCAACTTTTACCGATGCAAAGCAGCCTACGGCAATAAACCGAAACCCAGGGGTAAAAATCGAGCCGAAACTAATAAGTCTTTCAATTGTTCGCAGAATGGGAACATAAAGCCCAACTGTCTATTCTCACTGCAACAAAATGGATTCAGTTTTCGATGCTGAAAGATGGAGCACCACTTGTGCACAAACCCAAGAAAAACTCTCAAACCGAATATTTAATGAATAACTCCAGCAAACTTTTATTTGGCTTTGAGCAACGGGGTGAAATAATAGACAAATTCACTGAACATTTCGAAGACAGGATTGATTTGACAGAAAATCGTAATCTTGTACGTATTTGTGCGAATTCCGCCAATGTTTTTTGTCAATAACAACAATATAATTTGAATTACTTTTTGAAGAATAATAAGGAGGCACAAAATTATAATGTGGACGATTATATGGTAATAAGGAACGTATACACTTTAGTAGTAAGTAATAAAAATTCGTATCCAAGTTCAAAGGATCATACAAAGTTCATAAAGTACTAGGAAATGACAGATATGTTATACGCACCATTGAAAACTGCCAATTAAACGAACTACCTTATGATGGCTTAGTTGAGACCAATAAGATGAGGAAATGGCTATCGAAACCTGATGAAAGAGTTGTATTTATCGATGAATCAGAATGAATGAATGTTATAAAATATAAATAAATATTGTATAAATTAAATAGATAGAATTATAAAAGAAAATTGTGTGAAAATAATCGAGGCCGATTATAAACTCTGATTGGCCGAGTTGTAAACATTACCAAGTGCACTTCTGTGTTTAGTATGTAATTTTGTACCAACAAAGAAAAAACTCTGTAAGAAAGAAATACCAAAAAGATGACCGGAAAACCACTTCCACTTCCTGTCGAAAGCAAAAACGTGGTACACACGTTTTAATAAAAGCAATTTATAAATCAGTATTAATCGTGAAATCTATATTTTTATTTAAACGTTTATACATTAAAAATCTTTCTACAACACCACTGTTTATTATATACACCACATAAAATCTGAAATTTCAGGGTCAATTTGTAGATATCCTACTTTTAGAAAGCTTGATAACAGTTTTTAAGACAGATTTTATAGTTTAGGTTTTGATCTGAATTTTGGACGGAATTTCGGTCTGATATTTTGTGTGATTTTTGTCGACTTTGGTTTTAATTTTTTTTAATTTGATTTTTGTTTGGTCAGAGTGATTTGGTGTGAATTTTTTATTTGTATTTTATTTTGATATTTCATTTTCTTTCTGACATTTGGTATGAATTTTGTTTTCTTTTAGTTCGAATTTGGCCTAAGTTTTGGTCTGGCTTATGCTCTTTTATTTTTTTGTCTGACTTTTGGTCCGCTTTATGTCTGAATTTTGGTCCGATTTTTTTCTAAATTTGGTCTGAGTTTTAATTTGAATTTAGGTCTGACTTTAATTTGAATTTGAGTTTTGACTGAGTCTCAATTTAAGTTTTTCGTTTTAATTTTAGTGTGATTTTTAGTCTGATTTTTTGTTTCTTTTAGTCTGATTTTTTTCAACTTTTGGTCTGAGTTTTGGTCTTAATTATGGTTTAATTTTAAGTCTGAATTTTGGAATGGTATTTAATCTGAATTTCGGTATTATTTTTAGCCTAAATTTAGGTCTCAATTTCTATCTATCTTTCAGTCAAATTTTTTGCCATAATTTGGTTTGAATTCTGGTCACATGTATATTTGGTTTCAGTTTTAGTCTGAATTGTGGTCTAATATTTATTCTGAATTTAGTCCAAATTTTGGTCTGATTTTTTTTGTTGACCTCTTGTTTCATATTGGTTTAAATATTAGTATAGATTTTGTCCAGAATTTTGGTTAATTTTTGTGTCTGATTTTTATGTTCATTTCTATTTCAATTTTGGTATGATTTTGTTTTTTTTTTAATTTTGGTTTGAATTTCGATCATATTTCTGAACTGGTTTTTGGTCTAGTTTTTTATAAGATTTTTGGCTAGATTGTAGTCAAATTACTGGTCCGACAATTATCCTATATTATCAGCTCTATCAAAAACTCAAACCCAAAATCCTAATTCCGCCACTGGTATGTCTTTTCAAGAGCTCCAAAATATGCTGCTGGGTTATGAACAATAAAAAACTTCAGAAAAATAAAATTTTTTTGGGACTTAAAAGAGAATTTCATGCATTGTGCGACATTGACTTTACTGCCTCATATGTGCATAGCTCGTTTACAAAAAATTCACTTTTATCAGCAGAATTTTATTTACATTGACAGACATATGTATGTGTGTACACAGATAAATATGCACGTTTGTTCATGTGTACATTTGGTATATGGTATGTATCCTTGTGCAGAATTTTAATTAAAAAATGGCGATTTATCGAAAAGGCACGAAGAGAAAACGACCAAACAAAAATGGAAATGGAGTATTTAAAATTTTTTTTCATTGAATGTATAGTAGATGAAAGCGAATGAAGCTAGATGAGAATTTTACGGATACCATTTTTGTTTGATTATTTGCTCGTTTATTTATTTATTTGTTTGCTTTGTTTTTTTTTGTTGGCATAACCCACACACAGAGAAGCAATGATTGCATTACTGAATATACAGAATGACAACATAAAATATTGAAAATTGAAAATTCCCATTAAAATGTTGTCAAAAACCACAAAACGAAGAACAAGATGAAGTAGAATAAAGAACAACAGCAATCAACTGCAAATACTTACTATGCTGCAAGTAAGAAAACAGCAGCAGTAGCAGCAATAACAACAACAAAACCCGTAGCCAGAAACAACAAAGTGATAGTAAAACCACAACAAACCAATATGGCGAAATTGTTAATGCACTATCGTTAAAATATACATTCACCTACACATACTTATAGTTACATGAATATATGTGTAATAGTTGTTGTTGTACTTGTAGTTGTTAAGTTTGTTATTCTTGTAAATTTGTCTGCATTTCCGTTCATCTGTTTTCTTCTGACTATTTGTTTGTTTGTTGTTTTACTGCGTGTTTATTTATCTGTCTGTCTGCCTGTATGTCTATCTGCCCATCTATATATAAAAATAAGGGTTTTTGTTCTTTTCATTCAAAATAAATAAAAACAAAAATAGCGAAAAAACTTTTTTATTTGCCATCATAAAACGGAAATGGACATGATCACGGAAACGTCAAGTGACACACAAAACTTTCAAATAAATAACAATTGCATTTGTAAAAAAAAAAAATAAAGGAAAAGTGGAAGAAGAAGATAAAAGTAACTAACAAAAACAATTTGACATAAATGCTATAAAGTTATTTTCTTTTAATGGTACCTAAAAAACGAATAAAAATAATAATAATGTGCATATGCTGTAAACAAAAGCAGAAAGTATATAACTATCCGCTTAAGTTTAATGCAAACGTAGTTAAACTTACAAAGTACGAGAGGCTCTTGATCAATCATTTCAAAACAGCTTTTTAAATGTATCTAAACATAAAGTTACATAGTTTTAAATAGTCTAAAATAAACTTTCAAAAAATTAAAGATTAATTTGGGATTAATTTTGATACTCTCTTGGTTGATAAATGAAAATGACAAATTAGACTTATGTATAAATGTAGAGACTTCAGAGAAGGAATTACGTGTTTTTGCTAAAAATGGATTCTCGAGCTGAAATTCGAAAAATCATTGCAAAAGTTTTTCAACAAAATCCAAAATGAAGTCATTTAAAAATTGCCAAAACTATTCAAATGTTCCGTCAAACTGTTAGCCGGGCTTTGAAAAACTTTATTGACAATATTGATTGTAATTAATCGAAAGGTGGTGTGGCAACATCGTCACCAATAATAACATTGTGTGTTATATTTGGTGACGATGTTGTCAGAATTATAATACACAAAAATGCAACATTGCGCTAAATTTCAAAATTTCAGTTAAGTTATTAAGTTATTTTTGAATTTTGTAAAAATAATTTAATTTCAAATTTTGTTTTAATTGGAAACCAAAGTAAGTTATTGAAGTATTATTAGAATTGAATTTTAACTAATGTATACTAAATTTCTTCTATTGAAATATAGTTTTTTAAAGCTGAAGGCTTGCTTGTATGTGCCCGTGTTTCTCTTTTTGTACTTTGACGGGTCCAACAGTTGGGATCTGGCAGAAAATCTGGATCGGGAGACCTACACATTTTTTATAAAAATTCAAAAATTTCTAGCAGAAAAGTAGCTCAAAAATGCATTTGCATTTGAATCGTTTGTCCGCAAAGTGGAAAGGGAACCTGACCTTGAATCGTTCAAAGTTCAGAAAGCTCCAGATCGGAATGCTACGAAAAACATTGACGTAAGAAATATAACAAAAAAAAATTGCAGGCAAACTTTGTAACGAAATTTCAGTGTTCATCATAGATGAAGAAACAAATGCATTAGTGGGCTATTCGAAGCTTCCAGGCAATGACTTTTACGTAGCGGATCAGCGGGGAAATGTGCCAGAAAAGTACAGAACTCAAAAAAATCCGTCCTTCCTAGTGTGGCAGGCCATATGCAGCTGCGATAAAAGAAGCCAGCAGTATGTAACTTCTGGGTGAATCAACACGGATATTTATATTGCTGAATGCTTGAAAATAGGTTAAAACTATTTGTAATACAGCATAAATTATCCAACTTTTTTTGGCCTGGTTGGCATCATGCCACTATGGAGAAAAAGCGATGGAGCGGTACACCAGCAATAATATCAATATTGTACTTAGAGAGGCAAATCCTCTGCTCAGTGATGAGGCTAGTGGAACGTTTATGGGCTCTAATTAAGCGGAAACTGAAGGAGACGAAAAGTGTATCGAAGGACATGAAAGAATTTCAGTAGACTGCAGCTTCCAAAAACATTGATGAAAGCATCATAATGGCCTTGATGGAGGGCTTGACAATTGACTGACGCTTGAGCGCTGTCAAAATGTCTGCTTCTTTCTGACTTGATATTTATCTTTTCCTCACCGGCAACTTAAAATATCATTCTCATTTATAATACTTATCAAGCAACGGAAACAATATTTCTTATAAAATAAAATTTACCGGCAACATAAATAATAATTCTCTTTCGTAATACTTATCAAGCAATGTAAAAAATATTTCTTAGTAAATAATATGGGTATTCACGCGTTGATGCAAAAGTGCGAAATTGCGAAAGTGCGACTTAAAGCACTAAGATGTGAACGTTCAATGCAAATATTGGATATGCGAAATAGTTTAACTGTCATTTTGGATTCTTCTTACGATTTTAAAGGTAGAAAGGTGTCAAACTTCCGCAATCCGCACTTTCGCAACGTCGCAAGGGCATGTTGAATACCCATAATAATTATGGTCAACGAAAAGTGTATTTATGTTATATTGTACTAGTTATATTGCAACATTTTTCATGAAAAACTTATAACTGTTACGTCCCTGAAAAATACCAAGCATATTTCAAGTCGAGAACTTTGTACACAATTTATATACCAAGATAAGTCAAACCGCAACCTGGATTCATTTGAAATACCGTTTAAGTTAGTGGGGGAATGCTCAGAAAAAATGTTGGATCCCTGGATATAGAAAAATAAATGGTAATGTGATAACCGACTATTTGATGCAGTCTAGGTTTCTAGGAATAGGAACTTATATGGTTTAAGTTAAGTGTTAGATAAGTTAAAAAGAAAGGAAAATGAATGTAGATTATCCTATTGGCGCAAAATTACGGGTAAAGGGGTTAATGGGATGGTAAAAAGGGTAAAAAATGTTCAGTATATAGTTGCGAATAAATAGTAATAAATATTATTTAAAGAGGATTTTGTTTCCCTTATAAATCCAACTTTAATTAGCGGTATTTTGAAAACGTGCTACATAGAAACCTGACCCCACATCTGTGATCATAGATCTAATTAATCAAACCATTTCTTGAAAATAGCGAATTTAAATTAGCTTTAACTTTAGACATGCGTTGAATATTCAGATTTTTATTTCATACACAGATCTGGCTTTGTTGAGTATGCTATTGGCCTCGTTTGTGGTCAGAATTTGTCTACATGTTCAACAGACTGTTGATCATAAAGTAAAAAAAAAATTTTTTTTAAGTCTTAAATATTTAGATCTAGATAATTTTGGCCTTCGGCGATCGCAACTACTTTTTGATTGTTTTTGCTGTTTTTTTTTCAAAGGTAAATGTAATATAAAGGCATTATAGCAACAAAAAAAAAAGATTTTAGTCTGCCATGGATTTATTTCTGGGAAAAAGTTGGACCTAAGTGATTTTGACCTTCAACTACTACAACTATTTTTCGATGAAGAAAATTTTTTCCGAAGAATATGTTCATTATTTTTTCCAACAATTAATCCAGTACAAAGAAATTATAAAATATTTTTTTTTTTTTCAAGGGTTAATTTCTTCTCTTAGCTATGAAACATGTACAAAGTAAAATAAAAGAAATTGTATATTGGTCCCGCGCATGATTAAATTATGTGTTTCGGCCCCCATACCGGGGATCCCAGATATGATAGAGAAAATCTGAGTACAGAGTCGGAATCAGCGACCACGAATTACCTTTAAAAAATTATCCATTCGACATATGATTTTATAAAGCGTCAAATTATTGCACAGTGTATTTATTCGAAGAGAGGAAGATTGATCGACACAACTTCAATAAGGTTGTAATTTTGAAGTTTTGCGTGAAGCACTGAGCTTACACATTCATCACGTGTTCATACAAATTCGTTTCGAAATAGAACATTGATTATAAATCATACTCAGATGTCATAAATGTATGCTATAAATCTTTGGTAAAACACACCTATTCTTTTTTTCATCAAATTAAATTATTTTTACCAAAAACAAAAAAACCAAAGATACTTATTATAAATGTGACAAGTTGCAACTATATTCAGATAATAATCATAGCTATGTATATATATGAAAAATTTCTAACAATGGAATTAGCTTGGTAAGTACACATACATACATATGCACATAGTACATACATACGTATGTATGGACGTCAGTACGTATGTATAGGAACACTCCTTTGGGGAAACTTTTATTATTAATTTGCGTACACAGTGATTTTTCTTCTTCCTTTTTTTCTCACAACGTTTTAAATCTTTTATGTTGACACACATACAAACACAAATATATGCATACATATACTAGAGCAGCGCAAGTACTGCGTACATGTATTTAAATATATATGCAAAAACAAATATATTACAGCTATTAAATGGCGCTTGCAAAAGAGAAAAATAAAATAAAAAAGAGAAGCGGAAGTAGGAAGTGTAAGAGACGAGCATAAGCCTATGCGACAAACAGCCAGGGTTGAGTGGGAGAATGATGGAGGACAAATAGGAGGGAATGATTTGTAGGAGAGCCGAGCATAAGCCTATGTCACACAAGCAGCTGTAATGTAATTTTTTTACTCTCCTTTATTATTATTATTATTATGATTAAATTTGTATGTTTGTTTATATATATATGTATGGAAAAGTAACAAAAAAACGTATTCACTGGTGGAAAGCCTCAAATTGTCATGCTCAAATATGTAATTCCAAAAAATACAACAACAGCAACAAAATGACAGATGCGTGATTAAACTTCAAGTATTAAGAAGAAAAACAAAAAAGGACACAGGAGTAGACGAGGAAAAAAATAGGTGCGTCAAAAAGGCTTTATAAAAAGGACCTCACACACACATATACATTGTTTTTGCATGCATTCTCGCCGTACACACTTATGCATAGAATTTCTGCTCGCATGCTTGCCTGAACCTCCTTTATTTTGTTTTTTATAATGTTTTTGTGTAATACATAATTTTATGCTTTTAGTTACTAGTCGTATATGTACACAATTAAATGAAGTATGCTTACACGATTTTTATTTTCAAACAACTTTTCTTTTGAGTTGCTAAATTCCGCACATTGTTTGTGTTACCTTCCGGTTTTCTACTACATACTACATACTCGTCTTGTGTATGTTTAGTACACTACACAACACTAATACTACAACTTTTGTACAATACTTGTAGTGTATGTATTTTATAATGGCACATTTTTCTGGTTGCCTTTTTTTATATTAATAATTCCTTTTTTGTTTGCATTTTTTGCGTAGTCTACACGCGCCGCATACTTTGAAAAATATTTCTAGGAGCAGCCGCCAGACCCCGGACACACAACAAACGAATATTTCCTTTATAACAACATATTCGTTTGCCTACTTTTTCTTCTACTTCTCCTTGTGTTTGTTATTTATCCTTTTCTTTTTCAACAAACAAATTTTTAATGTAAAACTTTTTGGAATGCGTTTTATTTGCCGTAGTTGCTGCTGTTCTTTGTTGCGTATCGTTTATCCTCAAGTTGCCGCACACACAAAACAAAATTTAATAGAATAATGATTGTTTAAAATCGTCCTAAACTTTAAATTAGTACGTAGGAATGTTTCTATTTCCATTGTTCATCTCTGATTGCAAAATGAAGCATTCCGAAAATGGAACATTTCAAATTTAACAGGAAACTTTTTTTTTGTTTTGCTCACTACAGCACGGAAATCTACCATCCGCCATAGGAAATACAATGAGAGTCTCACTTCTGGGTTTCAATTTCATTTTTTCTTCATGATGTATGTGTATGTGAACATAATGGTATGTGGAACATGCAAGAGAGAAAGCTTTTTTTTTTGAGCATAGAGCAGGATAAAATAAAATAAAAAATGTCAACAAACGTCGAGGAAAGAGCGAAACTAAGTATGTATGTAATCAGAGAGTATGTATATTACTTGACGAACACGGTTAAGATTCCTTTCAAAAACATCAAATTAATAAAGACAAATTGAAGCGCTAAATTGAAATGTCAAATGCATAGATATGTATGTACAAATGTCTGGGTGAGAAATCTGTGGTTAGAAAAGCAAAAACAGCAAGCTCGAGTTGTGCTGGAAAATAAATGATATTATCAAACTGTTGCGAATTTTCTTCTTTTTTTTTAAGATAATGTATGGGATTGTGAAGGTATATACGTAGTAATTTGAAGAATGTTCTTTGATTTGAGCATTGAATCTTTAAATTTGAATATTCTATCCAAAGCTATGAAACTCACTCAATCAGAAAGAATTCAGTTGTGGTTGTATATTTTCTTTTTTTTTTTCTCTTTTTTTCTTTTAGGCTCTTTAACATTTAGAAAGATCATTCAATTTACAGCATTTTTGCTGAACATTGCATTAAGTTTCGATCAGTGGTTTAGGAGCTATTAGCGTTACAAAAATGTACCCAGACCGTCAAAAATCGATATAAAGTGCGGAATGGACAAAAGAAGCCTGAAATTGAAATGAAAAGCCATCTGTATGAATTTTTTAGAAGATATTTCATGTTCTAATTGAAGTGAAGAGAAAATTAAAATGAAAATTAAATTGAAAAGCAAAATAAAAATTGAATGAATATTATTCCGAATAGCAATATCAGCAAATAAAGTAGCTTCGCGTAATATTGGCGCATTTTAAATAAACTGGTGTCTTGGGATGTATGCAATGAAGTCTTTTCTATCGAGACGACGAGGCATCACCAAGAATCGCTAAAATACATTTTCAAATAACGTTTTTCACTTAAAAATAACTTTCCGATGACAAAATAGATCATAAAAGTCAAAACAAAGGTGCCCCGAGTCTGGGTATTTTTTGTGCCCTGAGTCTGGTAACACGCCTTTTGCCCGCCATCATAACGGAAACAAAAACGTGATTCAATCACCAAATAAACATGCAAAACTTATCGTAAACACATCAACGAAAAATTTATCTCTACTTACTTTGATCGTGGCATGATTACTTTCTGAGTTATTCACTTTTAAAATCACTCAAAAAAAGTTTTCGGAAAAAAATCACACACATGATTTAGATAAACGTGGTTTTCAACTGCGGCTGTCAAGTAATGTTGTAAACAGTTTCTGATCGACAAAACGAACATTTTTACAGCAACAACTAAATGTTGCTAGTGGAAAAATTTCGAGAACGAAGAGGTGGCCCGAGTCTACGAACTAGTGATCAATCAAGATTATTTCATTTTGCCTCCATACTCTTATAATTACGGTTAATTTACCTAAAAAATTTAACAAATCAGTTTATATTTAATACAATATAGCTATTCAGTAGGCAACAGAATAGAATCACTTAAAAAAAAAAACATAAAATAAAAAAAAAAATAATTAAGAAATACTTTATCTGATTTTTGAATTTATACTTTATAAAGAAATTACTCCTCATCTTGGAATCCAACCAGAGGCAACTGGGATTCTCGCTTAGTTGACTACAGGAAAAAGGTCAAAAACAATTTTATAACTTTAATTTTGATCCTTTTTAAAATTTTCATCATAATTGTCATTCTCACATTATTGCCGAAGACCTTCCGTCTCAATTTTTTTTTTTTTTTTTTTGGAAACAACCAGAAAACTCGGCGCTAGGTCTAGGGAATATGGTGCTGTATGAATTTCCTCAATCCATGAGAATGCAATGAAGTTATTTGTTTTTTCCAGCAGTTTGAGTTTGGACGTTATAGTGATACAAAAAGTAGCGGCTCAGTTCATCTTTTTTCTGGTTTCCCAACAAGTTTTCGAAAACTTGTGGTATGAAGATTTTAATATATCATTTAGCAGTTACCGTCTGTCTAGTTTTCAGAGGAATAACAGTTTAATCAATAGGATTGATATTCAAATTTATTGATTTTTATTTATTTATCTTGATCACCTTATACAAGTTGATTCTTTTCCGGATATAGCGAAAGTGAGTCACAGTAGATGCCATCTTATATAATGACAAACTGATCAGAGTTGCAATTTAAGGGAAATTCTTAACGATAAAAAGGTTGCAAGCTGATAGATGCGAATTCACTTCCGCTTCACAAATAATCATATTTTACAACAGCTACAATTGTTTTCTCTGATGAAATAAAGTGACATCATTACTTTTGTCGCTGACTTCTGCTGCTTGGCTTTACTGGGTGGATTAGCACCTTCTGGGCTCCATATCATAGACTGTTCCTTGGTTTTTGGGTCTTACTTGAAGAACCAATTTTATTGAAGGTGCTGGACTCTCCTCGATTTTTAAAGGTTTGGAGAAAATATTGGGCAAAACGTACACGCGCCTCTTTTTGAGCATCAGCTAAAATTTGTGGAGCTCATGATGCTGAGTTTTTCGTGTATTCAAGATGATCCCTAAATATTCGCGATACAACCGTGACATTTAAGACCAGTTCCTCTGCAAACATTTCCTGAGTCAATCTTGGATCTTCGTGAATTTTGAGCTTTGCCGCACTAGGTCATCAGTCAGAGATTCGTTCTCCACAGAAAAATGTAGGGTCTGGAAGCTCCGAAACCATTTAGAGATGGTCACAATCGATTATGTATATTCTCCATATGCTTAAGGTTACGCCGAAGTCCGTAAAGAATGGCAAATCGAATCTTTTGCTGTGATGGCGGCGGAATTTCTACCGACTCTTTCTCAGTAGCTTTACGTTTTCTTGTCTCTACGTTGACTGCTTGCAGTGACACTTAAAATGAAATATTGCAATACGTTGCAAAATAATCTAACATTTTTTGATTTGTTAAAAATTTATTCAGTGTTGCCAACTAAGTGAACTATATTGTGTATACATTTTCAATTCAATTAAATAAAAATGTTGATTAACCAGCTTGTATTGCGACTTTAATTTTAATCCTATTCATATAAAAGCAATGTAACTTCCCGACTAACTCGACTATAAAAATGTTTACCTATATTTCACCCTATATTTAGCATTAAAATCTCTTCCATAACATAATATTATCAAATTTATACTAGAACGTTGTGGTGGTGTAACATGAGATCAGTTCAGAATTTCCTGAATCCCTAATACACGCTTTTCTATCGTTTTTGGGTTGGCAACAGTTTTTGATTTTGGTTCTGAATGCAAAAAATCACTGTGTACTGTGCCATTTTAAGTATCGAAAATTTTCTACGCTACTTACTTAACACTTTTTGATAAACAGTTCCGATATTTGCACAAACAGCTGTTTTCGATAAATAAAAAATAAAACGATAGCAAAAAAATTCTAAAATATTTTTAAAAACTAAGCGACCATATTTTGTTGTCCATAACTGTATATTATTATATTGAGCATACATATTTTCTAATTATATATGTCTTTATTATACCTTTATAAGTAGATTGAGTGCATGATTATAGTTTATTATTAAGTTACTTCTATATTATTTACTAATTGACTTGTAATTTCATTTTCATGAGAAAATACAATTGATTAATTTGCATTGATTTTGTGGTCGTATTTACTTACGAACTTATAAATAAAATGAAGCATTTTAATAGTTAATAACTATTGCAGCACAACTTAAATTTTTATTATTGCTTATAATTATCATTTCGAGCTAATTATTTTTTACGTCAATTCATAGCTATTATGAGTAGAAAATATTTTTTACGTTGTCAATAACTTTTATTTTATAAGAAATATTTTTTTACTTCTACTTATAATTATTATGAGTGAAAAATTGGCTTTTCTCTGTTGATTACTTTTACATTGTAAGAAATATTTTCCTTATTAATTTTTATTGATTATTTAGTTCATACCAAACATAAATTTGAGAATCTGATAGCGAAAGCAGTTTACAATTTTTATGAGAGCAAAAGTGAAATAAATTGATTTCATAGCTCAAGAACGGTATAAGTTATACGACTTGGAATGAAAATGAAACAAATTAGAAGATCACTCTATATCGATCGAAAAAATATTTTGTGTAAAATAATACTTAGTTATTTTCAATATAAATAAATTTGTCTTGTTCGTAATTATGGTATGTATTTTGAAACAATATTTATTAAAATTTCCAAATTGTATGCAATTTTTTGCTTCATCTAGATTTTAATAATAATTATTCTCGGTCCCTGGTTAAAAGTTTTTTCTGGAATCCGTTTTTATATATTCTAAAAACGCTCTGAGCTCTGAGAAATATTTACAATCAATCTCCTGGCGCATGAGACCTACGTGTTATCATAAATAAAAAATTGCCATATTCCTTGGATACTAGACTAAAAGTCTGAACAATCCAAATGAGTCTCGACCGTCTGGTAACCCTAATTGCTAGTCATTATTGCAAAGTACGATTTGTCAACCACGCTTAAATGGGCTTGCATCTTTAAATATTCATTATGATAGTTTCTTTTCTGTAAATTAAGAATTTTTTAAAAAACGTAGCAGATTATAAAAAATGTAAGGTTAAAAAAAAAATTATCAAAGAATTGTTTATTATATTTCACGCTTCATTATTCTGATTAAAAGTTTGTATGCTCAATATTTTGAGGAAAATATTTTCAGTAATGGCATATTTTTCATTTAAAAAGATTATAACGGTCTTTATTTGAACCCGAAAGCACTTGGGTAGGGTGTTTTACTTTTCAAAGCCGCTGTTGTTGAAGTTGAAGTCGCTACCAAAGGGTCAAAAAAGCTAGGGTCTTTCAGAGAGGGCTTAAAAAATCCTACATGGTTATTTAATTTAATATCAAAAAGTATTTTAATTGAGCGATCAGAAATTTGTTAGCAACATCTATCAAAAAATGGAGTAACTGTTATCAAACAATTACCCGAGAAGAGCTATCGATAGTTTTTCTCAGCTGGTTATATTAGGACTCACAAAACAGATCAAATTGAAACGTGGTTAAGTTTCTACTCAGGTTATGTGCTGGACTGTATTATCTATCCAAATCTCGTATTTCACAAAAACATTACAATTTTTTAACATTTTTCATAAATTTAATTTATTAATCGCGTGAATGTGATGCGGACTTAAAATTCAAAACATAATACCATATAAGAAAACAATATTTAAATATAATTTAAATTATAAGAATTTATCAGCATTGAATGACAAGAAACACTATTGTCAATTTGACACTTTGACAAAATAAAAACACGTTTATTAAGCCTGATAAATATCACTCAAATCACAATTGTGACAGCTAGTTTGTAAAATATTTAGTAAAACTATTTACTTGCAAAAAAAAATTTAAATTGATTTAAATAAAATCAAATTGACGCGGTTGGCAAAAAAAACAAAATTATTTCAATAATTCAATTTCTTTGGGGAATTCTTATCATGTGATTAGATAATAATTAAAGATAATTTCAATTTCATTCATGGCAGACATTAATGCTTACAAAATTTTTATAAATAATAATTAGCTAAACTCTGTCCATTGATAAAATGTTAATATTTTAATCATCAGAACAAAAAAGGTTTTTGTTTTAAAATATTTTATATTAAAAAACTTTAACAATTAGTCACCGATAAGAAAAATTATAAAGTACACTACTACTGTAGTTTGACGAAATGGCTATACCATTTGCATTTCTTTCCCTTTTCTAATACTGCCAAAATGACAACTCTGAAAATGAAAAGAAAGAAGTAAAAGAGAAGGGAAGCAAAATCACCAGTGTGGCTAACTCAGCGCTTTTCCCGCTAAATTTACTGCTTTTTGAAAATTAGTGATTTAGCGGTCAGCGGTTTTTTTTGCGCTTTTTTCAATTTAAAAAACACTAAATGCTCCGCTATATAATCCATTTCTTGAATAATCCTAACAGCATTTTTTGTCGAAACAATGAGCAATGACTTATTTAAAACCAAAGTTCGTAATCGTAAGTCACTCAATTCAAAAGATTCATTACTTCATATAAAAAATGGATTAAAACACGAAAATTCATTTTGTGAAAACTACAAAATACCTGATGACGTAAATAAACAGCACTAGTATTTATAATGCTTCTTAATTCAGACTAAAGAGTATGCTATGGCCAGAAGAAGCTGATAGTAATGAAGAGAATATAGACTTCGACATCGATATGTGATAGTTATAAATTACACTAGTTTACAAATAATTATTTTTTTTCTGGGCAATAAACACCACCATCCAATTCCTATGTAAAATTGGTCCCTGAACCCGAAAATTAACTCTATTTTTATGTGTGGTTTTGAAGATATCGCCAGTTTATCGGAGCAAAAAAGGGTTGTTCACATAATTACAAATATCTAGGAACTCGATTTAAACAAACTGTATATGAAATTAAAGATATTAAAATTTCTCATCTTATGTTTAAACATTTTGATTCAATTGGATAAATATTTTTGGCACAATTCTGTTTAACCTCTTATAAATTGAAATAGGTTGTTGACTACCTCTCATAATTCATAATGCAAAGCGAAATTCTATGGAACTATGATTCGAAAAAAATCAATCATTGTAGATAGTTACGTTCACTTTTTTATGGAACTTTTTGTTTTTTGTGGTTGACAATATACGCGAGAAGAGCAATAAACTACAAAACCATTAATTCGTAGTTTTCTTATTTTAACCTCGTTAACCCTGGGATTGTATATCCCAATAATGTTCGAAAACATAAGTAAAATGGGAGATACGGTTATATTTTATTTGAGTTTTCTTTAAAATACAGATGCTGGCTGTCAATGAGTGGATTGTATACATGCAGTGTCATCGCCCTAAATGGGCTTTGCTATAATTCCTGGTTACAAAAGTTATAGCAGACATTTTATCCCATTAGAAAACTTAAGGATAACTGTAAGGATTAAGAGTCCTGGACAAATTATTTTTTAAATTTTTTTTATGATTTGCATAAAATATTGAAGAAACTCAACGAGATTTTGAGTAAAAACTCAGGAGTGAAAGGGAGAAATAGAAATCTCTTTAAATCGAAAACCTCTGTAGGTAATTCGTAAAAAATTGCTGGTCCCTTGCGATTACGAATTATCGGGATTCTGCTCTATTAAAAAGAAAATTAATTAAATTCATGTATTTTTAAAGTTTTTAATTCACAGCATTTCTAAATTATACAATCACAAGAAAACAAAAATAAAATGATGGAAAAAGAGTATTTTATACACTTTGATCACAAAAAAATATACAGAGTAATAACACTAGTTTAGAGCCAAAATTACCACAAATACGAATTAACGAGGGGACAAAAATGTGTAAAATTTTTGCGAACTAAAGCGTTTTTATCAAGGGACCAGCAGTTTGTTACGAATTATTGAGATTTTCGAATTAACGGGGTACGAATTATCTCGTTTCCACTATACTATATAAAAAAAATTGTGTTTATACTTCAATAAGGAAAAATTTTAGCGCTTTTTAAAGAAAATACGCGTTTTTTCTTCATTTTAGTGGATATTGAAAAACAAAAGTTGGCCACACTGAAAATCACCTAAGCGCCTGGTTATATTGGTGCTCGGTGTTCGACGAACACAAAACATTTTCTACCGTGCTCGGTCAAGGTGGTTACATTCAGTTCGTTGCAGAGTTGTTTTTTGTCAAAATATACTCGTTTGTTTAATACTATTTTATATGTAATGATACTGTTTTGTAAAATAACTCATTGCCACCCTGAATACTCGGCGTGCTCGGTATACAATACATCGAGCATATCGTGTTCGGTGTGAGAGTGAGTACAGACTCTCATTTTGTGTTCGGTGCAAATAACAATTTCAAGGTGTTCGCCGAGCATACTCGCAATATAACCACATCCTAAGCGTGAGCACGCCATTTTCCGTCCTTTCTGAAATGTGAAAAACAACGCGGTTGTCAAAACAGCATACGATTGTTCATTTTAAAATATTCAAATTATTTATAAAATAAAAAAATTGAGAGTTAAACTCTATACTACCAAATAATAACTAATTACTGTCATGTCATCACTAGAGTCGGGTGTTTTACTTTTCAAATATTTGAATTAAAAACGCAGAAAAATATCAGATCTGAAGTCTTTACCAAAGGGGTCAAAAAAGCTGGGGGTTTTCAGAGAAAATTCACTACTACTTCTACGCGAGTAACTGCTGCTTTGGTCTACCGTTTCCATTTCCATTAAATTATTTTTGTAGCAATTTAAATAACTATATAAAAAATTAATATCCTTAAATTTTTTCCACTTTTTATATGGCGTTGAAGCACTGTGCGACGGTGTGATAGCTTAGGGAATTTGTATGAATTACCAACAGCGACAAAGTAAAAAAAAAAAAAACAAAACATCTGGATAGTGGTGGGTCTTTATTGTTACAATATATTTATTTATTTATACATATATGTTTTCGGTTTGTGATAAAAATAAAAAGCGAAATTTACAAATAGAAATAAAAGAATTAAATAAATTTCAAACCATAAACAGAAGAACGTACAATAATAATAGTGACAAAAACATGAATAAGAGTGTGTACATATAATTCCCAGCAGGAAATGAGAGGGCTAATCATGAACGAATCTAAATTACATATGTTAAATGTCAATTCCTGTACTATGTTATTATAGGAAGTTGTTGTTATATTACTATATTTCTTCATTACTGAGACCAGTTAGGTTTTAATGTAATGCTCCCAGATTAAAAAAGTAGAATTTATAGTTCCACCATGAGACCATTCGTAGTGATAAATTTCACTATCTCTCTAGGAGAGTACTGACTGTGGCATCTGGGTGTTAGACTGGCTGTCTCCCACTTCGTTCTTTGTGGAAATTGAATTCGAATGGATTTCCCAAGGCAATATTGACAAAATCGGCGTCGCACAGTGGTCCGACGGAGGAAAAGATCATTTATGGAAAAGAAACATTTTCAATTTTTTTTTTTTTGGTATAAGTTTTGTATAAATTTGTTAAATTTCGTCAACATCCTGTGACAGAATAACCAAAATTAAGTATTTTATATTATTTATTTTTTACCACCTGCAATAAACTTCTCCGGGAATTTAGAAACGCCTCTCCAAGGCTATAAGTACCCCAAGATGACTATTGATATATTACAAACGATGTGCCATTTAAATTATTTCTCTGAAATTTGTGGAACCGAAGATATTTTCAAAAGAAGTAGAGAAGAGGTCCGAGCAAAATAATTCCAAAATATCGCTCAATTACTAAAAGACTGTCATAAGTCAAAAAACACGATTTTTGAGTTAATGATGCAGAATTATTCATTATTTCACGCTTCATATTTTTTATTTTATTTATTGTGTAAAAATTTCATATTAATATCTTGTACACTCTGCGCGTGAAAATTATAAGATTTCTTCTTTTTTCTGCAAAGTGGGAGTCAATTGAAAACTCTAAACGCGTTTTCTGCAAAATCGCGTTTTTTGAGTTATGACAGTCTTTTAGTAAATGAGCAATATGTGCAAATTAATGTATGCCTAAAACTATGCTGCACTTTTCATTTCTTTTTATGCAAATTTAGTAAAAAGACTGGAAATAATCTTTCAAAGGTTTAAGTGATGGTGCAGTGAGTTGATTCCTAAATTTTCCTACGAGCCATTGGTTTTAGCTGTTGAGAGGGATATATGATACAAATGGCTTTTAGAGTGCACAAAGTGCTACAGAATGGTCAGCAAAATATGGAAAATGCCGTTTTGTCTGTGGGTGCATTGTCTAAAGAAGCGCAGGAATGCAGAAATAAACATTATTCTAAGTACTACTCTCGTAAATACAGTTGAATATCTACAAGCGAAGATATAATGCAGAATCATTTCTTCAGACTACATTATTTCATATTTTCTTCGACCAAAAAGTAATTCATCCCAAAATTTATTAAGCTCACACCATTCCTTATATGGTTAATGCATTTATATGGGGAAGTAGGTGTGGCTGTTGACCGATTACGCCTACTTTTAGAAGTTAGAGACAGCTATCAAAAGGAATAGAGAAAAAATTTTATCTTGACTGCAACGGATATGAGAGCTGCTGCAGTTGAAAAAGGAGTGGGCGTGGCATTGGACCAACCACGCCCATTTTCATAATTTCTCCCCTCCCCTTTCCCATAGCTTAAGAAGTGTCTCATGCCAAAAATCGTGGTATTCAGATGATTCCATATATTTTTTTCGCACTTTGTATGAAGCCGGACCACTGTGCGTCGTAGTGTTTCACTTTTACCAAAACAAGAAAAATGTATGTAAAATGCCGTTATATTAAAAAATGATTTTAAAGTGGATTTAAACCTCGAAACGAGATAGATCACCTGATTGAACATCTCGATTTGACCACTTTTTGCCAATCTTTTGTATGAAAGTGAAGCTTTGAGCCCCACTGGTAAATCGTGGCTCCAACTTCAACATCTAGTATTGGTAGTTGTCCAATAGAGACACTAAACTAATAATTTGGAATTCTTTTTAGAAACTCGGCGAAAAAGTCAATCCAGCTCCTCAATAGGTAATTGATAAAGAAGTGTAAAATTCGCTGCATTTTAAACAATTCCTCAAAATCATAATACGGGGAAAGACCACAAATAGAGCGCCTTTTTTCATTTCAATGTCAACCTCGCCTTCAGGGTACACCACTCTGTTTGAGTGATGAGGTTCTGATACCCGAGAAAGGTGGAATAAACTTACCATCAGCGCAAAAGAAATAATGTTGTTTGAAACCTGTGTGGAAACTGTGCGCCGATACCAAGCAAAGATCGATTGGCTGACAACCTGAAAATCTTAAAAATTATTACCAATGAAACCACAAATTTAACATACAAAACGTGTAACGAAATCATGCGATTGGAATTGAACAAAATCGTAATCAGAGAAATGATATACATACATATATCGTTCGCTTGCTGCAAGACTGTAATAATCCAAAAAACAAAACCCACTAAGAATTTATCACGATTGATGCGCGTAAAGCATAGAAATAATTTTCATAAAGTTTAATGGGAGTTTCAGCAGTTACTGATCATAATCTGCATTCCACTAAAAATGAAGTTTGAAGAGTACATCCCCAGCGCAAGACTTGAAAACAATATTATTATTCCTCATCAGTGATCTTAATGATAGTTCTCAGTCTTTCAATATCCTATAAAAGCTACTAATATTTGAAATTGTAACCCAAAATTACAGGTTTTGATTTCAAATACCTTCACTGAATAGAGATATTGAAAGAAATTACTACCGTTCTATGTACTTATTTACTGTTGTGTTTTTTTCATTGTAACTAATCTGCATGACAGTTCGTTATTTGAAAGTCTAGTATATGAGAGAGTGTGCGTTTGTGAGAAATTTTCCGCTAATTAGATAGAACAGATGTCGGACCAAATATGATGCATGTTTTTTATTGATTTGTAGGAATCTTATTATTGCATGCTTCCTCTTTTCTTTGGGATATACATAAGTTCAGCGACTATCGAATCCATCTCTTGCACAATTAACTGAAAAATATCACTTTTTTTTCATTAAAGATTGCAAAATGAATAGTTTTTTGAATGAATTATTTTCTTGTATTTCTGCCAAAACAGCTGATTTCGAAAATCGAATTTTGGTTTTATAGTTGGCAACGTCATACAGACTTACAAGCGTGCTGCAGTATACCGTTTTTCTTTTTTGCGCAGCGTAGCGAAATCGGATTCCAGCATAAGGGTGATAGTTTATGGTCATTGCTTATGCATTGATTTCCTACTGGGATCATATTCAATGGTATACAAATATTGTGTATAAAAACAAAGATTCATTCATAGTTACTAAAACTAATTATCCATATTGCTTAAAAACATTTTAATTTGCTTAACTTAGATTAACTTTCATTTTTAACGTCATACTACAAAAAAACTAACACTCTACAAATTTATCTGAATTCAGTTTCCGTCCTATAATCACGCATGGAAAAATTTACAAACACATACACATACATACATATAAGTACATATAAATAATGAAAATATTTAAGATTATTTATTACCATACAAATTCTCATATATATATATGTATATACTTAGTTATGAGCTTTTATATACATATGTACCATATATCTGGCTTTAGTTTATTTCTTTATTATTTGTATATATTTGTTTGTCATTTAATTTCTTATTTGTATACAAACCCCATTCATGCGTAATGGACTACAAAGATTTTATTATTATAATTCAGGAATTGTAATCACACATTCAGTCGGAACTGCTTATGGTATATAGGGTTATTAAATTTTATTATTATTATTATTTAGTTTTTCTTCACACATATCTATACATACATTGATGGACAGTAACATTTGAGCATTTTTATCTTTTGACCTTTGCCATAGCAAAACTTAATATGCTCAAATTCATATGTAGATGTTGAAAGTGTTAGACGTCAAAGACATTACAAATATTACAAAAAAGATAATTTTAATTAGGTTTTGTTTTCATTTATTTTTTTGGGGCGTATATGTAATAAGTGATTAAATGATTGTGAGAGTAAATGCAGAGATTTTGTCACAACTTGAAAAATTAAATAATTTTTCTTTTATCTAGAAAATGAAGATTATGAATATAAATTATAATTAAAGTTTTGTTTTTAAGTTAGTTAAGTTTATTCTATCTAATTATGAATTATTTTGAATTAAATATTTTTATGCACGTCTGGTAAAAGCGTAAAATCAAGGTAACATTGAAAATAATGAGACAAATAGAGTGGTGAGGAGTGAAGCGACGAAAATAACCCAAACAACCAAACACGAAACAACATGTCTGCATCTGTGATAGAAATAAATATGAGCGAACCTCGATATACACTGCCACACATGTTGTACGACATAGAAATATGTGCTCACCAGATAATAAGTGCAGCTTCAGGGATGAGGATTCATCTTAAAAAGAAAGCAAATAAAAAAAATATTGCCTACCCAAATATAATGAAACTTTTAAAATCGACCGGGCTGAAACTTGGACAAAGTTTGCGTACATACAAATTCGGAGCTACGATACGCAAAAAGGTATGCTGCAACCCAATCATAAATCTGTATGACGTTGCCAACTAAAAAACCAAAATTCAATTTTCGAAATCAGCTGTTTTAGCAGAAATAAGCACAAGAAAATAAAGAAGAGTATTTATTTTGCAATATTTAATGGCAAGAAATGAATTCGGTAGTTGCTGTAATTGCATGTCCCGGGAAGAAAAGGAAGCTTGCAAATATAATTTGGAGTTCCGAAGAATGCTTGCATTCTCAGGCGCTGATTTCATGGGCACATCAAGTTTATCCTCTCTTACCGTTGAAATGTGTGATGTCATTTCCAACCCACAGGCCACAGTTCTTCTAAAGCCTGACGGAATAATGTGCATGCTAATGACAGCTTCCTCCAAATCATTAAAAACATGCATCCTATTTGGTCAGCCACCCTAGCCCTAGCTTCTGTGAACAATATCCGCTTAATGTAGCACTTATAATCCAACACACACTTTTTTCCAAGAAACTAGCAATCCTTAGTTGGTGGTCCCAGGCTATTCAATAGCTCAAAACTCAGGACATCTTCTTTTGCCCCTTTGGTAAATCCATGAGGGGTGTCATGTCTTTCCTTCATCAAATCCACAAACCATTCGTACTGCGTACGGTTTGTTGTGATTTTCGACCTGACAAAAACACCAAAACTTACATTTTTTATGTTGACAATTCCTTTAGCTCCGATACCTTTTCTTATTCGTAATCACTTGGCCAAATTTTTCCCCGATAAACCACAGAAGTTTTACACAGATGGAAAATGGCAAAAGATCATAGATAATAATGGTCAATATGTATGTGATTAAAATTGATTTTTAATAAAGAAATTTACCAAAAAAAAAACGAAAATACTTTTTATATGACCCAATATTTAGATCTGCTGAATATATTCAGCACAGTTATATAAAGTAGTTTATTGTACTTGCCTGTACCGACCTCCGGTCGTCTATATTGTAAAGAAGTACTCAAAAACTGTATGAGATTGACTTTTAGAGTAAATTCAGCAAGTCATTTGAGTCTTACTTGACTAAGCACCCAGCAGATCTAAGCCTAATCGCTTGTTCTGATACAGAATATTTAAAGAAAATGTCTATGAACACCAGTTTCATCAGCAGGTTCAATACTACAGTAGGGCATGATCTCATTGCCCCTACAACATAGGTATTTTTGTAAAATGCCTACTAAGACATATATTCTCCCAATGGGAAAAGAAGCGCTTTTTTACCTACAATGGAGCGTTCCTCTGCCAGCACTAAGCGCTCTCTCTCTTTATAGCACAGCTCATATACTTTTTACATTGCATGTCATATGAAGTAAGTGCTGACATCAAGCTTCCCGGAAGCGCTGAAAGAGCGCTCCTAGGAAACGCCAAAGGAGCGCTTTTGGAAAACCTTTTGGGAAGAACAGTCTTGTGTGCTCTTTCCACTTTTTTATTAACTACATATACTACAAACATTAAATATTTTTATTTATTATATTTACATACATATATGCAAATATAACAAAACAAAAACCAAAATTATGGCTCACCAGACATTGGTGTTTGGTGAAAGACGAAAATGTATCAATACCAAATCAACTTATATTTACTTCCATATTAATCATATGAGAATTGCAAAGTACAAAAATCATTCACAATTTTTTCTATTCGTTTGAGTGCTTCCCCTAGCGTTCCTTGGAAGCGCTCTTTCGCATACTTGAAAGCGCTTTCAGGAAGCTTAACGTGAGCGCTTTCTTATTAGCATCCAAGAGAGCACAAAGCGAGCGCTCCGAAAGAGGTTTTTTGGGTAGCGCTCTAAATTTTCCCGTTGGGTACGAATCTATAACAGTTTGAATTATTTTTAAAAAGTTACTTTTAGCTTTTTGGGATATTAAGTATTCAATGTAAAATTTTCTAATGTATGACTGTTTGTATTTATATTTATCAACTTTTTATTATTTTAACTTACAACTGATGCATTCATTGATGGATTGGCAGATATTGTGGTCTCATGAATGATTATTTATTTATTTTTTTTACTCAACTTTTATTATATTTTTTGTTATTACAACTTGTGTGACTTTTATAAAAATGACATCAGATTCTTTTCTTCGAACACGTTTAATGCTACTAATTTTATGATGGCTATAAAATTGCAATCAATTACAAATATTTTAAAAATTTTGTTTCTTTTTTCTCTTTATTTTATTAATTAAATTATTGATTTTTTTTATTTATTTGCACATTAATTTCCATTACATCCCATATGTATTCATGACAATGCAGTTGGTAATGTTGCCTTAAATATTTATTCATTTATTTAGTAACTTGTGTCATTAACTTGTTATAAGCTTCTTGTAGTTAGTAAAACTTGTTAATTGTTTTGCAATATTTACGTCGTAAATTAACATGACTCTTTCATTTTTTTTTTATCTACTTCTGTATGGAAGTGCATGGATTCATGAGGTGGTTATAATATTGAAGTTAATGAAACGTGAAGCGTTTACCTTGAATTGCCTTATCACAATGTAACGAAAATAAATTAACAAGAACCAATAAATCCTAAATCGATCATGTTAATAATTAATAAAAAGAAAATTATTATCGTTTCACTTTTGATCAGTATTTAAATCATAAGACATTAAGTAATCAGTTAGACAAAGGCTTTAGATAACGAAAATTAAAAATACTTTTTTACTTTTTTTTTGTTATATTTTTAATTAATATTTTGGTTAATTAAGTGTGATGTAGATAATGAGCGTTTCGTAATCTTTATATACATATATAATCGTTGGTGCATCTGTATGATATTCAATAACTTTTTAATGGCTCAACCATTCTTGATATTCTCTGAATATATTTGCTATATTTGAAACATAGCTATTTATAAAGACGTTTGGAGAAGTGAGCGTGGAACCTCCCATACAACTCTTGTCCATTTTTTGGGTATATCTCCAGAAACATTAACAGTACAGTACTGAAATGAATATCACCATACAGGAAATTGGTGGGATTAGAAAAGAGGATGTGGCATTTCCCAATTAAACTGGATTCCTTCTTATTTTCTACTACTGTTTTCAGCTAATATTTTAGACTAATTTTTCTGCTACTTTTTTACTACTATTTTACTACAATTTCCAGTACTATTTTTCGCGCTTCTTCGCGGAAAGGGAAGAACGTAAATTTATAAATTTTTATTTTGCCGCCACAAACACCGCCAACAAATGTCACACAACCCAGCGAATTTGCTGAAGCTTCGCTCCGCAAATTTTGACAACTGACGCGAACTATCAAACCCAAGTGTCAAAAATGCTAAAAACGGGCTTACAAAAAATATTGCCCATGATTTATAGCTTATTCACATGGAGCCCAAGTTGAGCTATTTTGGTTTCTTTCTAAATTCCAGCCGAAATTGAGTTCGAATTGCTCAGTTTCGTTATAGAAATAAATGCTAAACGAAATTGAGTTGTCAACTCAATTTTGTTGAAATTGTGTTGGAATTGTGCTACAATTCGAAGACAACTCTGTTAAGTATTGGTAGAGAAATCGAAGAAAAATACATAAATTTCAAAAAAATAACTGTCAAATTTAAATATAAATAAAAAATACTATAAAAATCTAAATTATTTATTTTGAATGGAAAAAAGAAAATACAAAAACTTAAGTGTGTGGTTAAAATCATCAGCTGCTGTTTTCGCAATTCCACTATTCTCTCTATATTGTCCACATATTTCGTCAAACTTTTCTATTATTCTCGTCATATTATCATAAATATTAAAAAAGTTTATAATAATTTCACTTTTTTTATCCATTTTATAAACAATAAAATTCAACTGCCGAATGAAATTGTGTAAGAAGAAGAAAAACTCCGTGTGAATGACTATAATTTCAAATTGAAATTCAGTGCCGAAATTGCTCAATTTAGGGTCCATGCACGGTTGCCACTTTGGTACAATTTTACTAAAACTGTTTTTTTTTCATTTTTCTGCGCTTGGTACATTGGTACATGTTTTTAAAATTTGGTACATTCTGTGGACAAAGTTAGCTTTCATAGTAATCAAAAATTGTAAACATATTTTCAAAATACTTTAAAAATTAGAAAATTGTTCAGATTTAATAATTTTTTCACAAAAAGTAAGTTGTATTAAAAATGGAATATACTAAATGTGGTTTGAAGAATTGACTAAATTGACTAAATTTATATTCATGTTAATGAGCCTTCCCCATAGCTCAGCTAATGCTGAAAGAAAATTTTGTAACTTTAGTCTAATATAAAAAAAAAACAATTAATGAATAAATTAGAATTCAATACTCTTATTAATATAATGTTATATAATAAACTGACAAAAAGTTTTTAATAAAGTTATTTATTCTACATGAAAAAATGGTACATTTTTCTCCCATTTGGTACATTTTTTTGTAAATATTGGTACAAAATAAAATGAGTAAGTGACAACCATGGGTCCATGTGAATAGGCTATTAGCTTTAATATAATTTGCTTTAACCCTTTTGACACCGGTGTCACAAGATTATTTTTGCGATTTTTTAAAAACTATCCAATCACATAAATTTTTTTTATAAATTTAGGGTTTTTGGGAAGAAAATTTATGATTCTTTAATTTCAACAGAAAAAAAATTACAAATATTTTTTTGATAACGGTACTTTAGCGCATAGTGTTGCCAAATCAGTATTTTTTCTACGAGATTCGATGGATTCTGTGTGTAAAACTTTATATTTTAAGTTTTTGGTGTGTTTCGGGATTAACGTCATATGAAAAAAACAAATATGAAAAATTCTGAATATTTTTTATAGTTTTTCGATCCGCTACGTACAACAGTTATAAAAATACTTTTTCGGTAGATTTAAGCCTTTTTTCAATCATTTAATCAGCCACACAAAAATTCTAATTCTTGAAAATTTATTACAGATTTCAAATGGAAAAAAAAATATATTAAATGTTTATTGGTCTATTGAAGAACTATCAACTTGGTTCACAAATTTGTGTCCACAAAAGTTATTCTGAGTGCCAAAAAAAATTATTCCTATAAATTTAAAAATTTCCTTTTGTGACGTTTTTGAAAAACCATAAAAGATATAGATTTTTTTCACATTGTTAAAAAAATGTTGATGAATATGAAACAATATTCCGTTGACTTAAGAACGAAGATTCTTTACAAAAAATAAAAATTCTTTACAAAAAATAAAAATTTTAATTCTAATAAGTTTGTGTAGATACATATGAATCCCAAATATTTAGTGATTTTGTGTTTTCAATCCCGGGATTTTTGAGACCACTTTTAGACCAAATCTCAGGATCCTAGGACTGACATTCCTACTATAAATATATTCGTAAGAAAAGTTGTTTTTTTTTACATTTCGGCCTATAACTCCTAAACTAGAGCTGATGACGAAAAGCGGTCTTCAGTTTTGAATGAAACCTCTGAGATTTATTCAAGATCACTTAATATATTTCGGGGGAAAGGAGGGAAACAATGTTGACCAGTGTTATGAAACGAATGAAAAAAAATACATTTTATTGAACCATACAATCTTAAAAAAGAACAACTTCAATTCGGGAATGAGAGAAAGCTGCACTTTCATTTTGAAGTTATTCCGCTTTCGAAACAAACATTCAAACCCTTTAAAAATCATTAAATTAAAAATTATAATTAAGGATAGAATAAGAAAAATTAAGAAAAAACCTAAGTCATTTAAAAATAATATTCACAACTTGAACACAAAAGCATTTATACTTTTCCCCTGACTGTAAATAAGTGAGGAATATTCACAAAAAAAAAATATTATAGATATTAATGAGGTGATTAAAACGTTTACCAAACTTAAGCCAAGAAGGATCTGTTATAAAAATTGGAGTGTTTCATTTAGATATATCCACACTTTGCCATGGCCTGGATCGAAGCGTTCCAGAATCTTTCATAAAATTTTCCCCAAAATTTACTTTTTTCTAACTAAATTACTCTTACCTTATATTTTTCTATATCTTTATTGTGTGATTTTATTAAATCACACCTTAAACCTTAAAAAAGTTCGCCCGTAATATTTTGAACTTTTGAAATCGGAACATTTTTAATTGTAATTGTGTATTTTAAAAATTGTTGGGCCCTCCATTTACGAAATTGTGGATCCGCCCTTAGGTCTACCCACTAAATAAATTCCTTAATATCCTAAAAATATTAAAGGAAAATTTAACTAATTTGAAAAATACTTTTTCATCTTCTTTGGCTATTTCTCAATTAAAACCAATGCTTTGCATTTATCAGAATGAATGGCTTATAAAATCGTTTTACATAAGATAGGAATAAAATATAAGGCAATTTTGGAGAAAGAAACTGCTTTCGTTATCTTTAAATATTTTCTTGTTTGTTCTTTATCATGACGTCGTATCGTATCGCTTTATAGATTAATCCTTATTATAAATTTATTTCATTTAGTTTTCAAAGTAGTGATAATAAATTCAAGAAATAAAATTGACGCATTTTATTAAATGATAAAAAATGCTTCAACTTACTTTAACTGATTTATGTATAGTATCGGTAGTATAGCAAAATTAGCTTTTTAAACTTACTACATTTATCCAACAACCTAATTTATACATACCATGGTAGAAGTATTTAGAGGTAAATGCATTTCTTCAAAAAGTAGCCATTGTGAATTTTTGACAAGTAAGAGGAACATTTTAGAGATGCATTTTTTGAAATGGGAACAAAAGAGTGAGTTAGTAGTAGATAATTAATACTACTTTTATTACATAGTACTAAATTATAAATTTTATTTATAACAAAAAGAGTATAAATAATGTTATTTAAATTTGTTTTCTTTATTAGCAAATACCTTGAACATGTTTAGTGCTAAAAAATAATATAAAAATCAGCAACTAATTCTCCCTATGCACATGCAATACTATGCAAATTATTTTCTTATGAATTCTCACTTCAAATTTTTAACTATGAAAATACAACTCTGTTGCAAAAAGGAGAATAGTATCAAAACAAATGTTTTCCCAATTGTCAAAGTTCCTCTTACTTGTCAGAATGCATCTACCTTCTTAATTATTCTGCCATGATATGTACCGTCTTGAAAGTCAACTGCTTTAAGCATTCTAAGCTCTTTAAGTACAGAGTTGCATTTTCATTTAAACCGATTTAAGAAGACATTCCAGTTTAAAATTTGAAGAGCACCGTTTTTTTTTTTTTTTGTTTTTTGGGTTCCTTATAGTTTAAAAAATACTCTCCTAAAATATTAATGAAAAATTCGAAATAAAACGAAAGTTATACATATAATTGTGCCTTGGTGTAGTAAAGAAATCTAACGCCCAAAAACAAGTTTCGGGTAAAGTTAACAATTATTTGGCTTCAAAATCGATACTCAGGAGTTTTCAGAATCGCTAATTACGAATCTGTCATAAGATTTTTAAAATTCAAATGGCGGAAGGATTTTGTAAAATTGATCGGATTAGCTTGAAACTCATTACTCGGCGGTTTCTGGGGACGCTTCACTTTAGTAAAGCTAAAGGCTTCCTTCCAACTTTTTTGGAGATGTCATCTTGAATTAAAAATGGGCAAAAAAAAGTTTTTTTTTTTCAATGAGAAACTTATAACATCTCGGATTATGGCGTTGAATAAACGTAGCAATAGGCTCAAAATTGAGAAATTATAATAAATAAGCTTAAAAATCACTGTAACCTAATATCAAACTAACTCCAATGTTCTGATAGTTTTCTTCATGTATCTTCAGTGGAAATTAGTTTACGTTTTTTCACATTATTAATTATCGCAATATTTATTTAGTGATTTATGGCAAAATATTTTTGATTTGACTTACAAATTAGTTTGCTGTTTTAAAGTAGTCACACTCACAACTCCAACAACAACAACATCAACTAAAACACTTAAACTTTACACCAATTTCGATTACAAAAATAAATTAGTTATCAGATGTTCTCAAATTGGCATGGGCACACTGTGGATTTTTTTATTTTTTTGTTGTTTTGGTTGCTAATTGAACTTACATATATTTGTTTATAAACAAACCGAACAAAAAATACAAATCAAAAACCCGATGTTGGTTAGTTTCATATGTATAGTAACCAAGCACTAGATGCAAATAGACGCGAAAGAGAGAGGACGTTTAAAAAACAATAACCGCTCTAAAAGCAGGTGTGAAGGTAACAGCAACAAAAACAACAACAAAAGAAAAAACAAGGAAGCATACGACAAATACAAGTGCCTATTTTTACTACTACACGATAAATGCAGCATAAATACATACGCTATGGATATGTACTACCAACAACAACTACAATACCCACTAAAAAAAGGCACCCCCTGCTGGCACCAGCACACCACGTTTTTGGTGAAACACCTAAAACAACAACACTAAAGAGAGCACGGCCTGCACACAGTGCGCACAGACGCACACACACACAGACACAACACTTCACATTTTCATTTCAATTTTTTTGTTTCCTTAATTTTTTTTTTCTTTTTTTTGTTGAAAATTTACCTTTTTTTTCAATATAATTTTTACTTAATTTGTTATTTAATAAACACCAATAATAGCTTCCGTTTTTTTTTTTATTTTATTTATGTACTATATTTTTTAAAGATACCCTGCTTGTTTTTTATTTATTTATTTATTTATTTTTTTTTTGTTTTGAGCAAAGGGTATGAATAAATAAGAAAAAGTGTCCAGGCACAACACCGTATTGCATACGAATTATAACGACAGCAACGTTACTCCCGACGACGACGACTAACGACAACAGACAATGAATAGCCAGCAATACTGAGGCAACAGCAACAGAAACGATTATGATTTTGTGATATCTGAAAACTGAAACGGAACAAACGAATATTTCTATGTATGAGCGGCAGCAACAGCAGCAGCACATTCGGCACATGAATACTCACAGTCCCTATAGCGGCAGTAAACCGAACAACAACAACATTGGTTGATTGCTTGGTTGAGTTAGTGAGAGTATATGTGAGTATGTAGTGCAGTATATGCGCATACAATTGTTTGTTTTTTTTTTAGTATATGTTGTGACAGTTATATTAGTTAGTAGAAACAGTATTGCCAAGTTTTGTAGAATTTCAGTAAAATATATAATGAAAATTTGCATAGCAGCTGAAACGTGCTATGAATCACATATGTTCTTTAAAAAATTATTATTTATTTATATGTTATTAATATTTAAGCTATAAATGGCAAACATTTTTAATTTTTAATTGTTTTACGTACAAAAATGTTTATTGTGAGAAAGCTAGTATTTCGGACTTGCTATAAAGATATTGATTAGAGCTTTTAAAATTCCTGTCATACATTTTCCTGGCTTTTCTCATGCAAACATAACACCTTCAATCCGGGATGGAACAATACATCAAAAAAAATATTTGTATACGCTTCCTGTGATAATTTGTAGAAGACTATGCAAGGGAAATAAATTTTTCCATTTTTGATGATCTTTAGTATAAAATATTAAATTTTTTTTCTCAGTTGACAACAGTAGTGTTGTTTGTGATCAGTGTATTAGTGAACATGTGTTGCCAAATTTGCGGAAAATTATCAAAAAAAAAAAAAAAACGATAGTAAATGTTATATTTTATACTCTTTTCCGAGTGTTTATACATTTATAATTCAATTTTGAATGCAACGTTATTTTTGATAGAGCTACATATGTCCTTTAGTTCATGGGATTATATAACCCAGTAATATTTTGACGGGAGTCCCCTGCGCCTCTGGCAGCGAAAATTTAAATTCTGGGACGGTCAAAAATCTTACTTTTTCTTATTGTTTAAGTTTTACTTAGTACAAATATTGTGCATTCAGCAGATTGTTTTAGATCAAAAGGGTTAAGGGGTTACATGGGTTTCGAAGTCTGAAAAAAGCATATTTTTTCAAAATTTGTTTTTAATACACAAAATGAAATATTTAATTCAAACTTTTCAACATATCGAAGATAAACATTTGAAAAATATTTTGTGAAATTTTCTTTTCAAAATTTTGAACATTCAACCATTGGGACCAAATTTCTTGTGATCCCTCAGTATAAAGTTCACTTGGCGTTGTCAGAATAACTCATGATGGATTCATCTGAAATTATAAAACCAAATTATTTCTGTTAATAGATATGTATAGCTCGTGCTTGGACGAAGGAAAAAAATTAAAATTTGAATTTTGGCGGAGTTGTGTACCAATAGGTACTATATTTGGTGTAATTTACACCACGTATTGCCTTGTCAAATTAGTTGTGATAAAAAAAAAATCCTTTTGAGAAAACCGCGTTTTCGGTTTTTAGCCGACCTGGCCTAATGAACGGAACATTTCCAGGCTCTATCTTCTAGACTTTTACTCCAATTGAATTTTTGGGAGAATATTCTGAACCATTTAATAAGACATTAAAAAAATCGATTTTTTTAATTTTCAATCTCATGTAAGGGCCGTTCACATATTACGTAACGCAACTTTTGACCAATTTCGACCCCTCCCCCCTGGTCGTAACCCGTCGTAACAAAAATTATAAAAAAGTTGAAAAATTTTAAAAAACACAAAATGATCCATAACGAATTCATCGGGAGAAAATTCATTTTATAAACTAGTGTAATTTTAAAGTAATCTGTATTAAATAGTATAAAATCGACGTAATTCGGTTGAAGAATCCCTGTTGGCTGATCAATTTACTAACAACAAATTGTGAATGATTTGAACACGTTTCAAACCAACGGTCAATATTCTATATTATCATAATCAAACTTTATCTAATCAGTAAATCAAACTGTTTGTATGTATGTATGTGCTTATCATCATATCAAATAAAAGTGCGTCAGAAAATTAATAAATAAATGTTCAAAAACTTGGCTAATTTCTATTTTCTCTTTACTTGATACTAAAATAGTAATAGAAAAACCATTAAACGGGAAACTCAAATTTGAAATTCTATTTCCATGTGTGTATCCATCTATTTGGGGCTTTCAAAAGTAGCTGGTGCACAAAAATAAAAATCACAATTTTGTAGATAGATATTTGGCACATCTAAAAATAATGTGCTGCACATTGATTACCACACTGTCATTATACAAAAAAAAAAGCATTTAAAGCTGCCATGCATGGCAAGGCAGGATTTTTTTTCATGAACTTGGAACAAACAACTTGGACATATTCACAAATTAAAATTGATAAACATAATAACTTTGGGGTTTAAAGATATTCATACACAACGTTGGCCAAGTTTATTATAGATAGCCCCAGGATGCATAGTGAGTTGTGCGCTACTGTATCAACGCCCCTAAATTCACACGTTTACTATGTGCTTTCACATTCTCGAGCACTCTGTTTTTCTTTATTAGTGATTGTTTTATTTTTCTCTCACACATATACACACGCTAAGAGAGAACAGATGTTTTTTAGTATACGCTAATTATAATTTTGTTGTGGTTTGTTTTATCTAAGGGTTAAAATGTGGTGCTGTTGAATTTAGGTACATTTGAAATATAACGGATATGAAACACGCGCTACAGTGAGAAATACATGCGATGTGTGTGTGAGTGATTGAGTTATCATAAGAGAGAACTCTCGATATGCTTTGAGGTCTCTTTTGTTGATAATTTTCACATGCTATTCTTGTACTTGTTGTTCAGTGGCGTTTTGATATATTTTTCAAGTTTGTCAATAGTTTTTTCGATAAGCTTTAATCTTTTTCACATTAAATGATTATTAAAATTTCTTGACCAGTAAAGAAGTATAAAAAGAATTGCGACGTAAAAATGCTGTCACATTTAAAATTCTCATAGCCCTAGAACTGCAGCTGTCGACGATTTTGCGCCGCGATTTTACGTCCACTTGGCGTTTTTATGGTAATGGTCCATATACATTGACAACAGCAGCTACACGAACACACGACTACGAAATTCTGTCGGCTACAACTGTTGTCGTGTAGTCAGCTACTAAATACAATGGAAACGGCACCACCTCTCTCTCTCTCTCTCTCTTCTCTCTCTGTCGCTTGTCAAATTAGAAATAGATTTAAAATTGGCTACAGCCACAATTGTGGTCGGTGGTCATGCGGTCGTGTCATCGCCAAAATAATCGTCTCCATAAGAACATGTTGTTTTTATAATTTGACAGATGTAGTCGTGTAGCTGCCGTCGTCAATGTTTATGGTGCATAAGGCTGTGGTTATGTTTATGTTCTCTTCGGCGAACACACGCATTTTACTTTCGTGCTCAGTCTTCTAGTTGGTTAAATTGAGCTCATTGTAGAGTTGCTTTTGGTCGAAATGTATTAGTGTCATTCATCTAACCTTCGGCCGAAGCCGAAGACCGAAGAATTTTTAAAATATAAAAAATTAAAATCTGAAAGTAAATTTTTTCTACCTATATATTTGAATGGGCGTGGTTTTATGAAGCCGAAAAAGTTGAATGCCTAAAAGTATTTGTTGTTGAATAAACTTTTTATCAATTTTTTTTTTAAATAACTAAATATTTTGTATAAAAAACTTAAATTCCTAGCTACTCATCTGGCTAGTATGACGGGAAGTATTTTATTCATTGAAGATACGATGAAAATTTAAGCGCAATCAGTTCATTAGTTTTGAAGATATTGTGGCAGCCATTTCGAAAAATGCTGTTTTGAGAAAAACTAGTTTCAAAGATCAAATATGCATGACTGCTGTATTAGGGCCTGCAAATAAACATATGTAACTTTCATTCGACTGTGAATTTCAAAGAATCCCTTTACATATTCTAAAGCGATTTTAGCCAAAACCATTTTAAATTTTTTTGACCTTTTTGAAAGTAAAAAAAAAAAGTGGAGCGCCAGTAATGGAAAATGTCGGCTTCTCTAACCATTCACGTTTCTTTTCAATAAGCTTCAAGTCTTCCTTAAAAAGTAAGAAAGTTTGGCTTGCTTCTGCTGCCTCTAATTGTAGTAGCTCCAGCAGGTTTTTCGTTAAAAAACAATCACTGTTTACTATTTGTACGGTTGTAAATCTGTGGGTTATTTCAAAAGTAAAGATGGAACAAGCAAACGGAGAAAACATAACACAGAAATTGTAATGTAAATACTTTATAAAACGACTTCACATTTATTTATTTGTATAAATTTTTACTGCTAACCTATATTAAAAATTATTATAAAAAAGTATATTATGATCTTCGGCTTCGGCCAAAACATTTTTTACCGAAGCCGAAGGTACAATTTTAGGCCGAAGAACCGAAGTCGATTATTCGGTCGGACACTAAAATGTACTCCTTTGTTTAATACTATTTTGTATGTAATAATATTATTTTGTAAGATAACTCATTGCCACCCTAAATGCTCTTTATTTATGTCAATGGGCATATCGTGGTTTTTGGGAGAGTGAGCAAAGATTCTCTCTTTGTGTTCGGTGCAACAACAATATCATAGTGTTCGCTGAGCAAAATCTGAACCACAGCCTAAGGTATATGAGTACAAAGCAACTGAGTTGCACGTCCCTACTTTACACCCTAAAACATCTTTTTGCTAGCTATTTATTTTAAAATTGTGGTGCTAAAGACCTGTAACCCTTTAATGACCTAATTTTTTGTTGGTTTTTAACTTTGGCTTCATGGACAAAAAATGTAAAAAAAATTACTTGAACTCAGAACTTGAAATCAAATGCTTGCATATTGAAAAGAGGATCAATTAGTTGCAATCCGCTTTCTTTATGATCCGATGCACTAATATTTTTGTTGACAAATATGCACTACAGTACTAGAAGATGATATTGGCTCAGAGCAGAGCGGGGTTTTGGGGGTTCAAAATTAATGTGCATGTGAAGCACGAGCTTTGATCATCTACTAGACCCACCTTGGTATAAAAAAGAGTTCTGTAGTATAATATTTGGGAAATCAATAAAATATGCTGTAAATATGTTCTGGAAAACCAAAAAAAAAAATTAAAACAAAATAAGCCAAATCATAAAAAACTTATAATAGCTATGTTTTATTCGCCAGCTAGTTTAACATGTGCGAATAAAACGATCAAGTGGTTAAGTATCTTCTTCGTTATATTGTTATTTACAATGAAGCTACGTAGCAGCTAGAGGTGAAACATTTTAATGCATCTCAGTCCTTGCGGTTAATCATTGGCATTGTTTTTAGTTTTTACCCTTTATAAGAGATTTAACAATGATTTTAACTTATTTTTATTGGCAGCCATTCCGAATCTTTTCCTTTTTTGTTTTTTTTTTTCTTTTTGCGAACTGTAGTGCTTTTTCTTTCCGCAATAAAAAAAAAATCCCACATTATTTTTAAACATTTCTTTGTCCAATGCGCTGACATATCAATATAGTATCCAGTTACCACAATTTTGTGTAATTTTGTGGTAACGCGAGGTGATATTATTTCTAGCTTTTCAGCATACGATTGCGGCAAACACCACCATTTTGACTTAAGCTGTCGTTTCAATTGAGCAATGCTCTTAGCCTTTTTTCTGCTCATCTTAAGCTTAATAATTGCTCAAAAATTTTCAATGTGGTTAGCATCTGAAGATTGAGAGACACAGCCCAAAATTCTTATCTAATTTTCTTCTTCACTCTCTACACAATTGACATTGTTGTTTCAATTCAATTTCGATTTAATTTCTCAAACCATTTATTGGCAGAAGATAAGAGTCTGTGTTAGTATAAATGGATTATGTACTCGATATCCAAATTTTTCGTTAGCATGATTATCCTGTCGAAACTCTGTTTTGAAAAGCATCCCCAAACATGAATTTTTCCTGGATGCTTAACTAACCTCAGAACCATCTTACTGTCCTTAATGAACAATGCACTTTTTATGGTACCTGCTGTCCATAAAAAAGATTGGCCTGTAAAGGTCACATCGCTTAAATCATTATCCATATTTTCGACAGCACACTTCTGCCATTTTTTTGTTTGTGTTGCCGTCAGTTAGAGTTTGGTTATGGTAGCTCAGATTTCAATTTGGAATTCATTTAAACGACTTTGGATTATACTAAGGGATGTATTAGTAAACTTCTGCGCCAGTTTTTGTTAGGCTGCTTCAAGACTAATGGTAGAATTGCCTTCAAAAACTCATGCTATCACCGAATCCTGCTGCGGTGGTGTTCCTCTAGAAGCACAATGATTTGGCAAGTCGTAAACATTCTGGTGTCTTGGATTCCTTTTGATGTGAACAAAGAATGGCAGCTTAAAAACGTTTTGCATACACGTAGTAAATACGATTTGAAAAATTGCTTAAACAACAAAATTATACAATAATTGCGATTGTTTGAAAGGTTATACAGCGCCATTCGCAATGAAATGTTGAATGTTGAAAATAAAGTTCAACTTGATACTTAAAGTTGTTCGCACAATTAAGCCGTACACGCTCTTGTTGAAAAGACTGTAAGTATACATAACAGCTATAATTATAAGTGTTATCTCTGCGGCTTTGTTTTCTAATACAATTATCGCTGCTAGTTATACATAACTAACGCAGCTAATGTAATTGTAAAAATCAACGCCTATAAAAACTTTTAAATGATTGAAAAATAAAGTGGTATAGGCGACAAGATTTATGGGTAGATTTCAAGAGATTAATGGTCCGGTTTCGGAATCCAAACTATTAGCAGATATTATAAATATCTAGCGGGATTGTGTGTGAGTTACACCAAATTAGGTATTTTTGTTTGTTTGTTCGGTCAACGACTAAGTTGATTTGGCGAAACAATTAATTCATTGTTCTGGTACTACATAGATGTCATGATCCAATTTCGAATTTTAATGTCTTCAATTAGAAATTTTAGTGCTTAAAAAATAATAGAAATTTATTTCTAAATTTTAAAGGATAAAGTATGAGGTGACCAGGTGTTAAAATAAAATACAAATATTTCTATGCCACATCATCAGCAATAAGTATTCCCTGGGATCAAATGTATTTAACACAGTATTATAGAAGATATTATAAGTTGAAGACACCTTTTTTTTTTATTTTTCCATATGTTTTTTTACAAAAATTTGGTCAGTTGTAGCCTGTTAAGTAGCATGTATATGTGTCACAATGCACTATAGGTTAAATGAACTGTTTTGCTGGTCAAAAGCCAAATTTTACATGTATTGATATCTTTATTTTTTATTGTAATCTAGAAGAAAATACTTCAAACTAAATAACTGTTTATTTTATTTTTGTAAAAAATAATTTACTGTATTGCAATAACCTGTTAAAGTAGATGTATTTGAGTGTGACTGCGAAAATATTTAGGAGTGCTGTTTTTTAAGCAAAGTTTCAGTGAATTTTTTTTTTCGGAAAAAAAAATATCGAAAAAGGTGAATATGGAGCGAAATGTTATTAGTAGGTATTTAATGTTATGAATATAAAGTATCTAGAATTTCTTTTTAATTGTGGAAAAAACTTATATGTTTAATGTAACCTTAAAGAGTTAGGAATTAGTTTTAATTTCTAACTTTATGCAAAGTTTTAAAACTTCGGCTGAGATTAGCTGACCTAAATTATATCAAAAACAAATAGATTATGATATTATAAGCTTATTTCTATCTATTTTAATTTGCGGTTTTTACGAAATTCATTCTTTTCCTAGGCAACTTTTATTTGCCAAACTCAGAAATATTTGAAGTTTGGCTGAAGCAACATGACAAGAATAAAAAACAAGACGCTGTTTACAATTATATGCTTGGAAAAGTCGGTGACAGAACAATATCTCGCATGTTTATTAGAAAAAGTCCGCTGTTTTTCTAAAAACTTGGCTCAAAGATGCAATCGAAGATTGACCAACAAGTTACGGAATTATTTTAATTTTCATAGAAATTGTGTGAAAAATATTGCTAAAATTTCAAGAAAAATTTCACTATCTCGAGTTTGCTAGCACATTTAATAAGAATTTTTATGCAGACCCTAGAATTTTTCAATATCTATTATTTCTGAACTTTTAATTTTAAAGTGTACTAAAAAAATACGATCGTATCGAAAAACCCATTGCTTAAATCTTCTCTCTCTCATTTGTGCGTGTGTTCTTTTTTTGTAGAAGTGGCACAAAGCATTGAAAGCCGAAAAGTGTGGGACTTGCTTTTCAGCTCTACTACTACTATTATGGCACAACAGCCCCTGAAGGTCCGAGGCCGAGCTTTTCGCATCCATTCATGTTGTGTGAGTTATATTTATACACGAATGGAAGGGACCTACAGTTTTATTCCGAATCCGAACGGAGGTTTGCCATTGCCAGCCAAGAGGTAGTGCAGTGTAAAAAAATTTTTATTTTCTGTTTTTTTTTTTTGATTTTTGAGTGTGCCTAGATATGAACCCGGACACCTCTGCGCAGAAGTCCAACACACTGACCACTAGGCTACGGCAGCCACAGTATGCGTATATATACCTAGATATATATTCAACTTCCGCTAAACCAATGGTTTTTACAACGATGAATGCAATGCTGTAATCTATGAATCTTATTGATAAATGTCTACTTTCCAAAATTCCTTATTATTTATCCTCAAAACAAAACATACATAATTGTTGAAACGAGTTTCAACTAATGCGTCTGCTTATGTTTTGCTGTTGTGTTTGCTTATGTTAATTTTGTTCATGTGTCGCTCATATTTTCAAATTGTTTAAAATTTACATAAATTCCTTCTGTTCTATTACATACATTTATTGAAATCTAGTACTTGTACTAAAAGATGTTAACTTTAAGCTTTTATCTTTATAATTCCAAGTCTGTTATTTTATTGTGGCAACGGCTATAAAAGCCCCCACTTATTAATTATTACTAAGTCTCTTCACTATAACCCTTATAGTTACACCCGCGAATCCGAATCGCCCCAAAGCACCAACTTGCTAAATCTTATTTAATAAAATTAATTATAACGTTTAAAAGAATATAAAGTCTTTCATTTAATCGTTAATAATTAAACAATAATACTTAGCTATGCCATCTGTTAGTTAAACCGCACTTCATATTTATACGCTAACCTGAATGTATGCTGTAATAATATATTTATATTATAATATTTTATTTTTATATTATATATTTTAGATATTTCGTATTGTATTGTCATCCAGTTCTGAGGTATGTTTAAAGTTGCAAGTCTCAGCTCATCGGGAAGTTAGCTTAAAATCTATTGCAAAATTCCACCCGAATAAACATAGACACCATTGAGTTGTGTGAGTTGATATAAACGTGGTAAAAAATGGCGAATACTCCCCCTGCTGCCCTACATACTTAATATATAGTATACTATAAATGCTTACCTTATGTAGTTATTAAATTTGATGCAAAACTTTTCTTTGACAGTAGATTAAAATCAGTGCTGAAAATTTTTACAATTTTTGCGGTTTCAAAATCTGAAGGTTCAGGCCAACTTTTTTACTGTGTTTTCTTCTATTACATGATGTTGATACTTCTACATGAATTTTTGATTGCAGAGATGTTAAAATTCGTTGCACTTGACTAAAGTCTTTGCGAAATCTTCCATACAATTAATTCTTGTAACTGCCAGATTATTTCTGATTCTTTTGCACAATAGATCGGTTTTTTGATAGTTTGTTCTGGTTTTTGCTAGTATTAGCTTTTCTGACACAATAAGAAAATAAGTTTTTGCAAATCATGATTGTTTACTTATAGACCTCTTAAATGCAATAGCTTCTGGGAATCTTGATTCGATGTTATTCTTGCTTTAACCTAGCAATAATGAAAATACATAATTTTTTTTAATTTTTTTACAAACACATATAAAATGTTTAGTAATAGTATAATTGCGTTTACAAATCAGTTTTCTTATCAAACAATTTTTTACAGGAAACAATTTCAATTTACATACTTATTTTTATAAGTAAAGTAAAATCATTTTGCGTATACTAAAAAAAAACTATGAAATAGTGATAAATTAATATAAAAATCGAGTACTCTTCGTTAAGATTCATATAAAATTTAAAAACTATTTATGATGACGAGTATTTTTATTGCTATTTGTTGTTTTTGCTACTAGAGAGTTACATTCGGTGTTCATATGCATACGTATGTATGTATAAATGTTTGTGATTGTGTATGAGTGTACTTAAGTATACGACTAAATTGTATGTAGATAACAGAGATTGCGAGTTTTTAAAACATTTTCACATTTTCAGAAGGAAAATTACAAAATTAAAACAGAAAAAATCTTTGGACCAACCAATGGAGGTAGTACTAAAAACTACTAAATTCCATGTTTCGCGAGAAATAGTAAACGGATATGTTAAATCTATGGATCTATAAATGAAATCATAATGTAACGTGTGCCATTGGTAACCAAGAGACCCTCATGATAATGCGTCAAACGTCCCGGATGCATAAGCATCCAACCCTTTTTCGTTTGTGTCACCGAGCAATTATAACGCAAAAAACGGCAACCACCGCCTTGATAATCAACACCAACACGATTAAGTGCAACATTAATCGTGTAAGTGGAAGAGTCATGATGTGGACGTAGCGAAGGTTGCTCGTCAGGACGATAACGTACCATGAAATTCATCAAAGAACGTGGTGGCTTTAAAGTAATAGATAAAAAATTTGATTATAATATAAATATGATTAAAATTTATGCGCTTACATTGTTGAAATAGCCCAAGAAGACTTTTTCCTGCAGTGGGCGCACAAACAATTGCAAAAATTGTAGCCATACTCCATCGAGTCCTACTTGTTTCATGTGTATATCACGTGTGGGTACAGCTTCGTAGCCGCCTTCTAAGCGTTGGTCCTATAAATTAAATTAAAATATAAAAAATCGAGTTAATATTTATAACATATTTATTTCTCTTTCTTCTTTTTGTTTTTATACCTTATTAGAGCCATCAGACCATTTGCCATAGTTTTCCACAATTGCTACTAAATCATCACAGAACGCATCGGTTCCAATTTGAAACCAAAATACATCAGTACATGGTTGCAGTATACTTGAAACATTTGCTTCTAATTGTTTATGGAAATTCGGATGAATATATTTCTTTATCCAATCGTATTTATTGCTGAATAGGGTATAGAAATCGGGACGTGCTACTTTTATATCATAATTCTCTGCATTTACTAAATGTCCATAGATACGAGGATTCATGACGTTCATGAAAACACCCTGTGGAAAATTGCGAAAAAACAATATAAAAAAAACTAAAGTTAATTAAAAATTAAATAAAAACTGAATCAGTTTGAAAAAATATTTTTTTTACTAAGAAATTAAATAAACTCGTAAGATTAGCTTCCAGGGCTAAAGCCGCATTTTTTAAGCTAGATTAAAAACTTGGTATGTGACATTACATACGGCGGAAATTAATATTTTTTTCACTAAATGTTCAGTTTGCTTAATTTTATTTAATCAATTACAATTCCAAATAAAAAATTACTGTTTTAATTCCACGAAGTGGAAAAATTAATATGAATACAAAATTAACTGAGGAAGCGAGTTCTGTCGTTGCCGCGTTCATTGTGTTCAAGTCGCAGTCAACACGACAAAATTCGTTTCAGACGCCATATTGTTGTTATCGCTTCGTTTGTGTTCGGAGCATAAAATAAAGAAGTGAGTTCTCTCGTTGCCGTGTTCATTGCATTCAAGTCGCTGTAAACACGACAATATTTACTGCAGACGCCATCTTGTCACATCCATTGTGACTAACATACCGTTATTCAAATTTGAATTCGTTGTATTGCCACATGTGGCACTTTCGTCAGCCATATTTTGTTTTCAAAAATATTTTATATTTTACTAATATAGCACAACGATATGTAAACTCCAAAATATAATACACAATACATCTCATCTGTTTTTGTTCCCCGTCCACAGTACCGTTCAACCAAAAGAAAAGAGGCGAGAGAAATCGTCGTAACAGCAGCCGAGTAGCCAAAAGCACATAATTTTTTTACGACAAAGTACAATTGACTGACTGCAGACAAAACCACAATTTGCTTATTGAGTGCGCAAAAAAAATTTGTTTTTGTTTATAAAAATGTGACAGACCAATTTTAACGCAGAAGAAAGATTTTACAAAATTTTAAATTCGAAAATCTCTGAAATTTTTTTGTAGTTGAAGTGATACAAATTTTATTGCTTTTTTTGTAATTTTTTATTCCTCTTTCCCATAAAAAACAATTTCTCACTCTCTCTCGAAACGAAGTTTGTGCGTATTCATTTTTCCTTCGGCAATTAGTAATCGTCATTTCATTTTATTTATAATTTATGTACGACAGCGGATAGCAAAGGGAAATGAAAGTTTTTTTTCGTATACGCATGTTTCCTAAGCTTTTGTTTTGGTTGTCGCATAAATAGATGTTGAAATATTTTTTTTTATTACTTATTTCCACTATACATTGAATCTAGAAAATGCAATTTGTAAAACACTACAAAACAAACTTTCAAAAAGTCAGTTATGTTTTTGAAATGGCTTTATTATTAGTTCAAAATAGATAAAAATGTAACAAAAGGAAAGAAATAGTTTTATTTATTCGCTGATTTGTTGGGTAGGCCATAGTCGATTTCTTCAATATTAGAATTTAAGTTTTTGTAGAATGAATGATTTTCTGGTGGAACAAACCACATAGTTGAATTAAATCTTCTTATTTATCGACTGTAATTATTTTACCTGTACAACATTGACGGAAATGACTGACGGATTTTTCTTTTAGTATAAGATCGATCACAAAAATATCGCATTCTACCAACTAAAAATTATGACTCCAATGACTGATGTCACAAGACGACTATGAAGAAACTATTTAACAACAAAATATGAAAATTTGCAATTTTTTTCAAAGTATTTTTATAAATATAAAATATACATGAATACAAATTAATTTATTTAGCAAAAAGCAATATGTGTATAAGCAAGCTATTTCCCATCCCATTGTTGTTCACAAAAAAGAAAACGTAATGGCGATTGCTAATTGCCGAAGAGAGAATTATGATGTGCAAACAACAACAAACTTCGTTTCCAAAGAGAGGACACCTTAATGTACATATAAGAAGAAAACATTTGTGAGAGAAATATTAAAGGAAAGAGGAGTTTTTTGCAAAAACGAAACAAATTTTAATGTTAAATAAAACAAAAACAGAGAGGATATGAGAACAAAAAAGAAAAATAGATTTGTTACGTTTTAATTTTGAATGTAAATGTTTCATTGTTCTAAGTAAAAAACATTTAACCCTCTAACCCGTAAGGCCGCCCTGAGGCAGTCTTTACTCTATTTTAATTAATGGACAAGTGCAAATTTATTCTTTTTTTTAATTAAACCCGGATAGTTTAACCTCAAAAGCATATTTTGTCACATAAGAAATATTCATTAAAAAAAAAAATACTTATTTAAACTTATTTTAGTATGAAACCACCTCATTCCAAACATCAAGTGAGCAGATCAAAAGATACAGAGTAGAACGGGCGAGGTAGTCATTTCGATTCACCTTCTGTAGTCGTTATGATATTTTGCTCCAGCTGCCAAAATTGGACTATAATTGCGGCGGCGTTTTGGTAGAAATGGCACCATTTGTGAAAGTTTATTAAACGAAGTAATATTTTAGTTATTTTCTCGTATTTGTACAGTATTTAAGAAAATCAAAGAAGGTAAGTGTATGCTATAGTAAAATGTCCTGCTGAACACGATGGAACTGTTGGTTTGTCGATCAGTTAAATTATTTTGGTAATATAATGGAAAAGGTATCCTTGGGGCGAGGCAGCTAACAAAAATGTGAAGCGAGGCAGCCAACTTCAAATGTGTATTTTTTTATTTTTTTTTTTATTTTTTGTGTTTTTAGGCGTTTTAGCATCGTGGCGAAAAACGGAAGAGGTGAATGAGGAAAGAATGATGAAAGCAATCGAAGCTGTAAAAAAACTATGAAATTCTGTGTTTCTTGTGGTGCATTGCGGAATCGAGTGGCGAGTAAGACGCCTGATAACCTGCATGCATATAAACGAGAGTAAGCAAATGATATTTTCATTTGTTTGCGAATGTCTTTTTTAAATTTATTCATGTTTTTTAGATTTTCTCCGCAAAAACAAGAAGCATCATTAAATAAATATTTGTTGCGGTTTGCCTAGTGATTTGCCAAAATAATGTAAAAAGTTTGAGTTCGCCAACAGATTGGCTCAGCAGCTTCATGCGTCAGCATTCTGATCTTTCATTACACAAACCAATGACAGTGAGAGTCTCAGCAGAGTAACCGCATTCAATCGTCATAATGTAAAAGAGTTTTTCGACAAATTGAGAAACGTTATTCAGCGATTCGAAATAGAATCGCGAAACATTTGAAATTTAAAACGGGCGAACACAATCTTAAAACTGTGATTTTGACCGATTCACCGGAAATAGCATCAGTGTGCGCGCAGCAGCAAGCCATCGCAGAACAAAAGGCCAAACAACCCACTTCAAAACAAGCTGCTAATGCTACAGAAAGAGTTAAAAAAAAAAAACATTAAAAAGCAACTGCGAAAATTGCTCAACAACTTGAACGAATAGCAAAGAATGATTCGGTCATTCGTGAAAAGTACGAACTCCTGATTTCAGTTCAGACAGTAGCGACGAAGATATGGAAGTTGAATATGAAGAAACAGATTAGATTTACTCAATTTTTTTAATTTGTTTTTTTTTTTTTTGCTTTACTTTGGAGCTGCATAACATTACACGAAGCTCATTTAAATTTGTGCTACGTTTTCAAATTTTAGACACTTATATAGCAAGTTGAAGTAAGAACTACCACAAAGATCACTGATGAGGAATCGTTGCCTGCTCTTTATACACTGTTGCGACTTATTCACTTCGACGAAAAGGACGTTTCATTAAATCTGATAAGCAACACTGTAACTGTTGAGTAGCAGTGAAGTAAAAGTTAAACTTTAAAAAATAAACAATTAGATTTCGGTTTCATAGTTTCTAATAATAGTATTTCCTATCCTATAAAAGTAAAGCATGAAGGTCTAACGAATTTTCATTACTGAAATGAAATGCATAAAGTACTTGAACGTCGGTTTCGATAATGCACACATAATCACAAAAAAAAAAAAAAATTTTTGTTATCACAAATCATAAACCACATAATATTACAAGGGGCCTTTGTGGCCTAAATGCGTCCCTGGACAGTCACTTAACCTATCACAAATGTATATCAAGAGTAATACATAACACATACATACATATTAAATAAATAAATAATTTAGTTATGATGATGATGATGATTATGATATTCGTTCTACATACCGCAATGCGTAGTGAGTCGCACATAGCCATATCGGGGTCAAAATATTGATGATCATATTTGATATACTTGAAGGCAGTGTTCTTGATCAAATAAACGCTAGACACATAGGGGACATTCCACATGCCACTGAAATGAGATGATAAAAATAAAAAACGAAAGAGAAATATTATTAGAAAAGCAAATAAATAAAAAGAATAAATAAATATGATAAATATGTAATATAAAAGAAAGACGGTAATAATAGTTAATCTACAAGATCACTGCACGATCAATCATAATGCAATAAATCCAAAAGTGCAACAAAATATATAAATAAATCAAATTATTAGAAGAGAAAAAAACAAAACACATCGCAAAATTATTGTTGTGTTGGATTTATAGCTCAATTTTTTATTTAAATTAATATAAATAACAAAGACCAGAGAGAAGAGAAAAAAGAAAGAATGATTTTTGTGTTTTTTTTTTAGTATATCACCCGAAATGGAAATTTTTGCAAAAGCAATAATCAACAACATTTTGAGCATGTTGCTTGCTTGCAGTATAGCAGTAATAGAAATATATTTTTTAGTTAAAAACATCAGCAAGCAGCGGATTGATTGCAGTTGGATTGGAGAACAGAAAACACGCGCTTCAGAGCAAGATAATATTTTGCGAAAAATATCTAGATTTAGAGGGAGAAAAGACAAACAGAAATTTCAACGATTTATATATAAAAGATATCACTTAAAATATGCAAAACGAACGGTTTACTTTAAATAATTCCAACAGTTCTTGGCGTATATTTTTATGTTTGCTGCTTCTGATTGTAGTGACGACATGCGGCATAGATGCACAAAGTAAGTGATTAGAAAATTGAATAAAAATTCAATGATCAGTGATCAGTGATCAGTTGTATGTTCTCGCTTTTAAATCTTTTCAAATTTCTCTTACAGGAAGTGTGGGCGGACGTGGTATCTTAAGGCGAAATTATACCGGCAAGAAGCCTGTAGTTATACAACATCGTTCACAGGATGCGGTAAATTATTATGATCATGAAAATGTAAGTATGAGAGTTGGAAGTTAAATAAAATTTTGAAACTCTATGGGTACTGGATGCGTAATAACTAAGTGTAAATGTTTTACCTGCGCGTTTATTTTTTGACACACAAATAAATAAGACGCATGGATAATTTGATTATATTTTTACTATGATCGTGAAAAGGTGATCTTGCCAAAGAAAAATGTCACAGAAAAACAATCGCCAAATAAAAATAGTGAATTGTGGATTGATTCCTAAAGAGCGTGATCACTTTTTAATCAGATTAACGTTGCTATAAATCAATTTATAGTGTTTGTATATGTTTTTCTTTATTTTTTCCAAGGGTGCCAAAATCATTAAATCATCACATTTCGAATTGGATTATACATTGGGACGAAAAATAACTTTCTTTTGTATGGCGCAAGGTAGCGAAGTAAAATTTGTTTGAAATTTCAAGCAATTGAATTGCTATATTAATTTTATAATTTTTATTTTATTTTTTGACATTTAGGAAATCCACGTCCAACTATAACTTGGTTTAAAGATGGTGCTGAATTGTATCAACATCGTTTCTTTCAGGTGGGTAGGTGTATGAAGGATGTAAGCTTATGAAAAAATATTATAAATTATTGATAAATAACAATAGCTCAACATGAGGAAGAATAGAAATAATAAAAATAATTTCGAGTTAAGTTTAGTATGGCGCCCAATATGGGGGAACTCGTTATTTGTTGATTTTTATTACCATTTATCTGACTGTTAGATAGAATTTAAATAAAAACAGATTTTAAGTTAAATTTTGTATGGCGTCCAACATGGGGGATAGCACTAGACCTATTTTTGACTCTCGAGGAATGAACGCTTTCAGTTGTAGTTTAAAAAACCGGACTATAATAAAATCTTTATTGATATATTGCGGTTGGATCATTGTTTGTTTATGACAGTTTTATTTGGCAAGCAAATGAAAAGCTTGAATGAGCCATTTCAATGCCACGATTTCAATAAATTTTTAACGTTCCAGACGTTTTTAAACGCGCCAGAAATCGTTTCTATTTCTTTGTAAACTAAAAAAATTCTACAAATATTCTTAAATTTAGGTTCATGAATCGCATATCGATGCTGACGTTATTAAATCCAAGATGGAAATTGATCCAACAACGCAAATGGATGCGGGTAAGTTACATTTAAACCCGAATATTGCAAGCAATTTCAAACTCAAGCATTTTTATGAATTCATTCACTTAAACTTTTAAATATATTTTATTAAATTTCTTTTCTAGGTTACTATGAATGCCAGGCTGATAATATCTATGCGATTGATCGTCGTGGCTTTCGTACCGATTATGTTATGATTAATTTTTAAAAACAAATTACGAAATTAAATTGAAATTCATGCAAATAATATTTGTAAAGCAGAAAATTTTGTGCATATTTTTTTTCCTTTTGATATAATATGTATGTATACCTACTATAAATAACTAAATAAACAAACATTTTATTTAATTTACAAATAATAATTCTATCTTTCTTCTACATTGTATTAAATTTTTAATACTTTAAAAAAGAAAAAAAAAATATTTGCAGCAAGTGAATAAATCGGATTTAATATACACAAAAACCGTTGGCGACAAATTGGCTCAATTACTTAATTTAACTTCATGTTTGTTTTTCGCTTTTAAATATAAATAAATGCATGAAGTGCAAAGTTTTATAATACACACTTTTAGTGAGCATACAGTGGTATGGCAATGTTAATTTTAGTGAAATTTATATTCCGAAAAAATCCAGATTTGGTTTACAAAAAAGCAAAGGACTCACAAGTATTTTACAGAGTCGATGAAGATTTTGAAAAAAGTTGATGAAGTTTTTTAGGTATTAAAACTAAGAGAATTCTGTAAAGCCTTTTTAAGGAATTCATTGATAAGGTTTAAAAATAAATGAAAAAACTTTTGGGAATTCAATGCAGAATTTCAAGTATGCCATTAATTTAAAAGTTTTGGGAAATCATTGAATTCTTCATAAAAATATTTAAGTATACTAAATTAAAGAATTTAATGAAACTTTTAAAAATTTTCTGTACGTATTTATAAGCGTTTAGTTAAAATTCATTCAGGCTTTTTGAGGAATCTTTTTTTTTTCTTTATTTATTAAATACTTGAATGCATTCAGTGAATAATTTCACGAATTCAGTAATGCTTTTCAAAAATTCAATAAAATCTTTCACGAAATAAATAAATAAAGTATTTTGGAGACTTATGAAGTTTTTTCAAAATTCAATTAAAAATTTCGTGACATTTTTTTAAAAATACATTCAAATCGTAAGAATTCAATAAGACTTCAAAAGTTCGTGAAAATATTTAGTGAAACTTCAATGAAGAATATTTATGAATCAGATTAGCAGTTTGTTTGAATTAATTTATTGAAGAATTCAATGAAGTCATTTTGAGAATTCAACCAAACTGTTTTTTTTAAGTTCAATGAAGTCTTTTTGAAGATTCAATGAAATCTCTTTAAGAATTCAATGCATTTTTTTGGAGAATTTAGTGAAATATTTTTGAGAGTTCTAAATATTTTTGAGAATTCAATAAAGCTTTAAATAAAATCTTTTTTTGAGAATTTAGTGAAGAATTTTTAAGAACTCAATGCAGTCTTTTTGATTCCGCAAAATTGTTGAGAGCCTTCATTAAAGTCTTTTTGAGAATTCAATGAAGTCTCTTTGAGAGTTCAACGATATATTTTTGAGAATTCAATAAAGTCAGTTCGAAATTTCAATGAAGCCCTTTTGAGAATTCAATAAAAACTTTTTTTGAGAGTTTAGGGAAATGTTTTTCAAAAAAAACTTTTTGAGAATTCATTGAATATATTTTGAAGACGGGATAAACTCTTTTTGAGAACGCAATAAAGTCTTTTTCAGAAGTCTATTTGGGAAATCAATTAAGTTTTTTCGAAAATTCAATGAAGTTGGTTGAGAATTCAATAACGTTTTCCTCAGAAGTCCATTTAAGAATTCAATGAAGTTTTTTGCAATAAAGTTCAATTGAAATTACAATGAAGTCTTTTTGAGAATTCAATAAAATCTTTTTTTGAGAGTTTAATGAAGAAGATTTTTTTTTAAGAATTCAATGAACTCTTTTTGAGGACGCAATAAAATTTTTCTGACAATTCAATAAAGTCTTCTTCAAAAGTGCATTTGAAGTTTTTTGAGGATTCAATAAAGTCTTTTTGAAATTTAATAATATATTTTTAGGAACTCAATGAAGTGTTTTTGGGAATTCAGAATTCAATAAGTCCCTTAAGGAGAACTTAATAAAGTATTTCATACGCTTTTTGAGAATTCAATTAAGCTTTCCGGAGTATTTAATGAATTTTCTTTATGAGAATTTAGTGAAGAATTTTCGAGTACCTAATGCAATCGTTTTAATTCAACATCTTTGTTTAGAACATTCATTTTGAGAATTCAATGAAGTCATTTTGAGAGTTCAACGATATATTTTTGAAAATTCAATAAAGTCCATTCGAAATTTTAATGAAGTCTTTTTAAGAATTCATCAAAATCTTTTTTTGAGAGTTTTTGAGGACCCAATGAAATATTTTTGAAAATTCAATGATATCTTCTTAAAAAGGTTATTTTGTAATTCAATGAAGTTTTTTGGAAAATCAAATGAAGTTTGTTGAGAATTAAAGTCTTTTTGAAAATTGAATAAATTATTTTTAAGAACTCAAAAAAGCGTTTTTGGGAATTCAATAAAGCTTCCTTGAGTGTTCAATGAAATCGATTTAAGAATTCAATGAGGTGTTTTTGGGAATTTAATAAACCTTTCTGAAGTATTGAATGAAGTCTTTAGGGGAATTTAATGAAATATTTTTGGGAGTTCAATACAGTCTTTTTGAGAACTCAACAAAACTTTTTAGTAAATTTATTAAATGCCTTTTCAGAATTCAATGATGAGCCGAAAACCATCAATTTAGTAATTTGATGATTTATCATTATTTATTTTTTAATAAATAAATAAAATCAAATGAAAAATTTTTAAGAATATTTTAGGAATGAAAATAAAATAAATCCTTTTTGAGAAGTCTATTATAGAATTCAATGAAATGCTTTCAAACCTTCAATGAAGTTTTTGGAGAATTCAAAGAAATATTTATGAAAAATCAATTAAATCTTTTTGAGAATTCACTTAAATCTTTTTGAAATAAAAAAAAAAAATCAGAAAACTCATGTCGGAAAAAATCTTAAATTTTACATGCTAAAATGTCATTCCACTCTACAGTGCAAAATTGTCGAAAATGTATAAAAACGTAGTAGCTTATAAAATGTAGCTTATAAAATCATTTAACAAATAATAAAAATTTTCTGTACAATACGGAAGGGGTGCTGTGCTACTGCTGCTACTCTCGCTTCTACTGGCTACTGTTTGTTGATGTTGATGATGATGAACAGTGAAACGATATACATATGCATATGAGAATAACAAATTGATTATTGTGTTTAATATTAAAAGGTACAAAAATAAAAGAATACTATAGCTACATAAACCATAGTAAAATTAAAATGGGTTACAGAAACTGGGGAAACAAAACGCTAAAGCGCGGTAAAAGCAAAACTCATACAGCGCAGCGTAGCAAACATTACTGCAAACGAACGAACGAACGACGCAACAATTGCGTTAAGCTGACTAACTAAACTACTTAACTATGAGTATAGAGGGCGCTGCAGTGTGAAAGAAGAGAGAAGGCTTCAGCCAGCTTGGGAAATCAAATAAAAGTGTATGTTGATTTTATATGTGTTGACTGGTTGAAGAGCGTAGAGCAAGGCGAAAATAATATTCATCATAAATAAGGTGTAGAGCGTAGAACGCGAACGTGAAGAACGTGTTGGCACTCAAACCTCTTTATCGGATATTAGATTTCAGAAAAAACATTGAAAATATTATTTTAATAATGAATATAAAATTATTGACAATTTGTATTGGCCTCTTAGTGTTAAGCTGTCAAGTGTGTGAGGGACGACGTGGGCGTGGCCGAGGTCGTACCAAATCAAGAGTATGTTAAAGTGTATAAATTAATTTTGAAAAAAAAAATAGAAAACTAATAAAAACTGCAAACACACAATTTTCAGGTTCAAATTGGTTTGCCAATCACAGGCAAATATCGTGATCCGGAATCAGATCAGTATTACAATAATAATAATGTATGTACACATAAATTTCAATTAATTAAAATTCACTTTCATTTTTCCAATGATGATTTATGTTTTGTAGGGTGCAAAAATATTAGAAGCATCACATTTTGATTATGAATATGTTTTGGGTCACAAAATCGCTTTTCTTTGCTTGGCCAAGGGTAATCCACGTCCACACATTACCTGGTATAAGGATGGTACTGAAATCTTTCAACATCTCTACATGCATGTGAGTATCCTAGGATAATATTAAATGCTTCTACATATGAAATAAATATATTTTTCTAATTGACATGAACACAGGTACATGAATGGCGCCTTGGCGATGATCGTGTAAAATCAAAAATCGAAATTGATCCTGCTACACAAATGGATGCTGGTTTATATGAATGCACTGCTGATAATATGTATTCAATTGATCGTCGCAGTTTTAAAACAGATTTCTCAATTGCTTTCGATTAGTTTCGATTGCCAGTGGTTGAGTGCGGTCGGAGTAGTCAGGAGATAGCAAAAGAAGCACCAAAAGATCATTAAGAAGATTTTATTAATTCTATGAATATTTTGTCCAAACGTACAGTTTTTCAAAAATATGTATACCTACTATTTTAAAAATTTCATTTAAGCTCAAATATTTTATTAATAAAGTTTGGTTTATAAATTTCATAATTGTTTTAATTTTGGAATTGGAATAGTTATTTAATTTATATTGTAGAAAATATAAAAGCTGCATCAAGTACCTTAGAAATTCAATGAAATCTTCTATGAATTCAATAAAGTCTTTTGAGAATTATATGAAGCTCTTCGGAAAAAAATATAGAAATCGTTAGGAATTGAGTGAAGTTTTTTAAGATATTAATGAAATATTTTAAGTATTTTGTGAAATTTTTATGAACTCAATGAATCGTTTGGAAATCCAATAAAATATTTTAAGAATTCAGTAAAATTTTTAATGAACTCAATGAAGCTTTTTTATAACTCATGACTTCGTTAAGAATTCAAAGGAGCTTTTTCAAAAGTGTAATGAAGCATTTTAAGTAGATTTTGAAACATTTGCAATGAACTCATTGAAGTCTTTTAATAAATCAAAAAAGGTTTTTAAAAATTAATGAAGCTTTTAGCAAGTTCTTCGCGAATTCAATGAAGTCTTTTAGGAATGGAATGAAATCTTTTAACAATTCAGTGCAGTCTTTTAAGAGTTCAACGCAATTTTTAAGGGTACTTCGTAGTACTTCAGGAATGAAGTATTTTAACAATTTAATTAAGCTTTTTAAGAATTCAATGAATATTTTTAAAAATTCATTGAAGTTTTTTAACAACGAAGCTTTGGAAAATCAATTGATTTTCATGATTTTAATAGTTTAGTGATATATTTTACAAATCAAGATTAAGAATTGATAAATTTAATGAAGCTTTTAAATAATTCAATTAATCAATTTGAAATTCAATGAAGCTTTTCTAAAAGTATAATAAAGCATTTTAACATTGAAGCATTTTTAATAAGTTTGTTGAAGGCTTTTAATGCAATGAAATATTTTTTAGAATACTATTAAGTCTTTTAAGAATTCTATGAAACTCTTCAGTAATTTAATGAAGTCTTTTGAGAATCGAAAAAATTCTTTAAGAATTTAATGAAATATTGTAAGAATCCAATCAAATGTTTTATGAAAACGCTTAAGCCTTTAAAAATCCAATAGTTTTCCGAGCTCTTATTGTTAATTTTAAAGCTTTTTCAATGAATACAATGAAGTGTTTTATGAATTCAATTAAGTTTTTTAAGCATACTACGAACTCTCTGAGAATTCAATGAAGTCTTTTAGTAAAAAAAATGACAATGTTTAAGAGTTTAAGAAAGTATTTAAAATTTTTTTTTAAATCTTGATAAATATAATCGTAGAGTTGTGTGCGTATGTTTGTAATCGTGTAACTTGACTGTTAGAAGTCATATTCCCAGAATATATTTTCTTGGGCGGGAGGTTGAAACATAGCTATTCATAAAGGCTTTTAGAAAAGTGGGCATGGCATCTCTCATACAATCCTAATACTTTTTTGGGTATATCTCAAGAATCAATTATAGCACAGTATCGTAATTTGGTACAAGAGCGTGAATTAAAGTTACAATACAGCGCTACAGTAATGGGTTTGGTTGACAAAGGGGGTGTGGCACCTTCCTTATGACCTGAATTTTCATTACGGTACTAAGATTTAGTATGGAAATATTTGTCAATACCGGATTTAAAAAATTCTTTCAGTTTGTTGAATTAATGAGTAAGGCATCATACTCTTCTTCTATTTTCTACTACTATTTTCAAGTACTTTGTAACTTCTTTTTTCTACAATTTCTTCTTATTTTTAAATTTTTTTTCTAATACTAATTTACTACTTTTTCCACTACATTTTTTTTCGCAATTTCTTCATATTTTCTACTAGTTCTTTACTGTTACTTTTTACTACTATTTCATGCTACTAAGTTTTACTATTATTTCTACTACTATTTTCTATTTTATTATTTTTTTACTACTATATTTTACAATCTTTTTGCTACTTTTTTACTACCATTTCTACCACTTTTTTTACATAAATTTTTAATAATATTTAACATTCCTTTTAGTACTACATTTCTACTACCACTACTATTTTCAACTATTATTTTTTTGTACTATTTCTTACTACTACTGTTTTCTACTCTTTTTTCATTATTTTTTTTACTACTATGTTTTACCATATTTCTGCTACTTTTTTTACTACCATTTTTAGGACTTTTTTACAACAATTTTTACAACAATTTTTAATACTATTTTTTATTCCTTTCACTACTACTTTTCCTACTACTATTTCTACTACAATTTTTTACTATTTTTTTACTGCTATTTTTATTACTATTTGCTACTACTTTTTTCATTCTTTTTTTTATCATTAATTACTACTTTAAGCTTGAATTGTTATTACCAATGTTCAATTTTAAAGCTCAATTATGAAGTACAATGAAGTCTTTAGGATCACCGAAGACATAATTGTCTAGATTCTTCTTCTGTACATGAATTAGAGCTAGGCATTCACATAGTATATGAGTTACAGTTCTCTATTCTTTTTGAAACTGTGGTAACAATTTCAAGACTTTTATAGCAGTAACGATAGGTAAGATGAAGTAAGTAGATATTATACGAATCGAAATTCTCTGATGGCGTACAAAAATTTCACCTTCATATTGATGTTATCTTCAAAAGTTGTGAGCATTATAGTTTGCTTGATTATCTTTCAAATACTTACATAATTGAGCTCTTCACAATGTCGACATAATCATGTGAGCGTGCATAGTAGCCACCTTCTGCTAGAGCACCCCAGAAATTACTCCACAGCTCATCGTATTTATTAAAAACAGGGGCAATAAATTGTCTAGAAAAAAAAAATTTAATAAGAAATTTAAAAGCAAAAAAAAAAAAATGCAATATAAATAAATACTTGTTGGTAATCAAAAGTTCACGCAATAATTCCGGATCATCAATATGTGCATCAGCATCGACATATAAAATGTAATCGCTTCCTTTTTGTTTAGCTTGTTCGCTAAAAGAAAAAAAAAGAGTATTCAAAAATTAATAAAAAAAATTTTTTAAACAATTAATTACAGTGCTAATTCCCGTCCGCGTTTTTCATTGATTTCATCAGTGGATAAAATAATCTTTGTTGATAAATATTCATCCTTCAAACGCTCTAAATATTCTTTAGACATTTTATCATGGAAGATATGCTTCAAAATAAAAATAAATAAAAAGAATTATAAAATTATTAAAATATTAATTAAAAATCAAATTATCTCCACTTACACCACTATAAATGAATAAATGCAATTTCTCTTTCGGATAATTCAACGCTTCAAGTTTTTCCAAAAACATATCAAAGAACGGCACTGGCAGTTGAATATTTACAATCAAACTGACAACAGGTAAATTGTTCTCCTGTAACAAATCCAAATGATAAATCATAAATTGAATTTCGTATTCTCTAAACAAACTCACGTCCAATTCAATGCGATCTTCCAAGCAGATCAAACAATCTTCACCCTTGAAAGTTTTTGCCAAATAATTAGCATATGAATTCAATTCTAATTTACTTGGTCCATTGCCATGTATAATATTGGGTTTTGTTAGGAAGTTTAAATTTTCTAGTACACCCTCATTAGTTTCTAAATCTACATTTAGTTTGATTTCATCTTTAACGCCATTTAAATTTTGAAATAATCTCGATTCAGTATCTAATTGAAAGCCTAATTTTTTACGTAGTTCTTCATTTAAAAAGGTTTTTGTAAAATACAATTGATCATCATCGGTATCTTTTAAAGATTTCTCAATTAGTGCATAAACTTGTGGTGCATATCCAATGAAAGCACCCGAGTTGAGGTAAGGTGAAGCTTTAACTGATACTTTAGGATATTTTGAAGCCAAGTCTGCATTAGGCCAACAGAATTTCTCAGCGGAAAATAGTAATTTAGCGCCAGTTTTTTTGAATTTCTCAACTATTTCCTGTAGTCCGGTAGTGAAGATGACATCGTAACTATAAAAGTAATAATAATTTTTAGTAAAGTATTTTAATTGGAAATAAATTTAAATTTACATACCTATCAGTAAACAATATGATTGTATTTTTTTCATTTTTCAGCGGTTCGAGTGCTTTGCGTAGTAAATTAATTTTAAAACCACCGCCGGGGCCTTCCATATTGCCACCTTTCCATTTTTCATCGACACCCAAAGTTGTTACCTGAAAAAAAAATTAAATTTTTAATATTATATTTTTTATAATATTTGTAGTTAAGGTATTTTTATCTACTACTTTCTAAACTTATTAAAGTTTCATTCTCATTATTATAAACTTGTATTTCATTTTAAGAATATGCTAATTTATTAATTTTCTGATACAGTTAAATGTATTCAATTGTATTTATTTATTTTTTTTTACAATAGCTTCTTTATTTGTGAGTCAACACACTTAATAATATAAATACAGTGGTGGTCAAGTATAACGAATGATATAATGGCCAGGGTCGTACGTTATAACGAAAATTCGTTGTATCAATTATTTTCGGCATAATGATAAAAATAATAACATTAACATAGCAATAAGAAATCAAACTGTTTTAGTTTGATGAGAATTGAATAAAAACAAAACACAAATGCAGTTCAACAATAATCTTTAGTAGGAAGCTAAGTGCATACAGAAAGATTCCGACCCGATGATCAATACGAAGTGAAGTGATAAAGGAGCTCAAAACAATTAAAAATCAAATGACGGGGGCTTTCTTATTACCTCCTCTCATATTAAGCCATCGGGACTAAATTACCCTCCATATAAAGTTTTTTTTTAAGAGCTTGAAGATTTGAATTTGAAATAAAATTTACGAAATGAGTGAAATTTTTTTTTTTTTTTTGTTAGATAATTTTTTGGCATTTAATATTTGAAAATTATATCTGGCATATGGCTACCACGGCTACTTTTCACAAAGCTCATTCTGAAAGTCCAATTTTTGACTAATTTTTCAAGCATTTGGAATCGTATCAGCATCAATGCGCTCAATATCGACTTCCAAAGCGTTAACCGTTGCTGGCTTGTTCATACATATAGACCAATGATTTGACGTATCTCCACAAAAAGTAATCCAGCGGTGTTAAACCACAAGGCATCGGAGGGCAGTTGATCGGTTCATTTCTTGAGATAATGCTGTCGCCAAAATGATCCTTCAACAAATCGATAGTTTCACGTGCTGTATGGCATGTGGCACCACTGTAAAACATAATTAGGGTATTCACAAGGTTTTCCATTCCATATTGTATCCTCTCATTTGTCATAAATTCTCTAATTTTTCATACAAAACTATACAACATTATACTGATATTCACGTAGGCAGTAGGGCAATTGGTCTGGCAGATGGGTAAAAGAGCATATTTGCTCTAAACAACAAAATACAGTTTATGTAAATTAGCTTCCTTTTAGCTCTTTTGCTACACAGAAACCCTTGAGTAGATTAGAATAGCTTTTCCACCACAGCAAAATACAACTCTGTGTCTGACGTTTGCTTATATTTCTTTTTGTTTTCGCTGTGTAAAAAAACTTTTATAAATTATTATTAAAAAATGGAGCCGCCAGCTCGAAGTCATCGAATATAATAGATACTAGATAATATAATTGCGTGCGATCCACCCGGACAATTTTCAAGAAGCGTTCGTTGTCCATGTTTTTTTACTAAAGTATTTTCTCGCCATTTTTTGGACTTTGGGACATTGCAATCATTTGCTCCACGGCGACAAGCCAGGACAGTTAGGACTTAGTCGTCAAAGACTTCCATACTGCAGCCCTCATCTTTACTGCAATATAGTTATAACAAATTCTATTTTGGTATATTATATAAAGATGGTTTCCGTTTTGTTTTTTTCACTTTTTTTTGGCATTTTTTTTAATTATCACATTTTTTGATAACTTTTTTTTTTCAATTAACTCAAAATCAGTTGTTTCGGTAGCTCTTTAGCAAAGATGTGTTCACTAACTGTTATGCTATTCTGCCATTCTGCTCATCTGCCAGACCAGTTACCCTACTTCATGAATACCACTTATGATTATACGACAATATACAACAGCTTATGAATACCCTAATTATGTAGCAGTTATGCAAATTCATTGTAGCACACAAATCATAGAATCATAAAAGAAATCAAATTTTGCTACTTTACTATTAAATTAACATAAGTAAATAATAAAAATATAATTTCAACGAATAAAAAAATTATAAAACTATGCAATATGTTTATTATTATCGAAGGAAAATGTTAATGATAGATAAAAATAGATGAAAATATAGATATAAGTTTATAGAGTTGGCTTGAAAAAAACAACAATATTACATCGAACCTAAACGTGATTGAAAGCAGCATGCTATACAAATCTTCGTAAGATTTATATGATATATTTTTTGTGTTTGAAGTCAAGTCAAAATCCTAAGTGCGAAAACTGTTCCTAAATTCTTTTCCATTATTTTTTTTTTTAAAAAAATGCTTTAAACTATTACGAAATTTTAATTATAAAATATCTTTATAAAAAACAAAAGAATATAAAAATAAAAAAATTGGGGAAAAAAGGTTATCCAGTAGTTGTCTGCAGCTCCATAGCTATGTTTTTTAACGTTTTATAGAGAACACACAAATCAATATAGAGATGAAATTCGGTGTGATGATTGTGGATGTCTTAAGTAACCGTAATTTTAGTACAAAAGATTTCTATCAGGGTTAAAGTTATATACAAAAAATATACTATATTATATTCAATAAAAATACTTGTTTTGAAAGTTTCACCAAAAGTAAGCAAAGTAAATGTTTCGACTTAAACTTAAAGGCAACAAAAAAAAAAAATAATAATAATAAAAGTATAATGCTAATAAAACTGGTTGAATTGGCAACTAAAAAATATTTACTTTTAAATTCAATTAAAATAAAATATGCTTCGACAATAAATTTTATAAAGAAAAACACTTGAACGAAAGTTTTATAAAGGGTGATTCGCTTCAAGTATAAGTAATATATATGTTAAGACGTAATTCTTTGGTTAATTCTGAGAAAAAATGTTGTAGACATAGAGTATACCATATTTTAAACCTCCACTAAGATATAGAGTGCTTAAGAAAATTACTTAGAAAAAATACTTATCACCAAATATTGTAGAAAATTAAAAGTCCTTTTTATTTTTGACTTGGAAGCATTTGCCAGTCAAAATACAATTTTTTTTTTGCTACTTTTTCAGAAATTTAATATTTTGCAAAAAGTTGCGTAATAATGTGTCCAATTTTTTGAGTTTGAGCTCTATAGTTTGATGAATTAATATTTGATACCAGGTTTGTACCTAAGCTGTACAGTACTTAATATTGTACCCCTCCAACACATTTTCTTGAACTTGTGCACTAAAATAACAAGAAAAGATGCTGTTATGATAAAATATTTGAGGAAAAATATTTCTCCTAAGGAATTTTCTTAAAACACCATGTAACTCAGTGGAGATTGAAAATATGCCTATGTCTATAAAAAATTTTTCCCTCAGAACTAACTAGAGAATTATGTCTTAAAATTCTTCACACTTTAACCGGATCACCCTGTATATTAATTAATTTAGTTTTATGGGCGGTATGAATGCATTTAAAACTTGAATTGTGATTGAAATCGATCGAATATATTTACGTATGTAACTACGCGTATTCAATCAAAGATCTATTGAAGTTAGGGTGTAAATTATATGAAGTGTGTATTATAAAGAATGTGCACGAAAAATGTTTGGACAGAAACAAAGTGTAACTGTTGTTGTAATAACAAGAAAAAAATATTACATATTACCGTTATTTTGGTTATATTGTTGGCAAAAACGGCTTTAATTGCGAAAAATTAGTTCCAACATGCAAAACGTCTGTGATAAGTTCTTGCTTAAAAATCGAGAAATTCCGAACATTTCGGAGAAAATAAAGTTGATCGTAAATTTAAGGGGGTATTCTAGTGTAGAAATTAAAAAAAAAAACGATCGCGAAAATAGTTTTTTCGAAGTCGAGGAAGGTCCGATGTATGAAGCAGGAATGGCAGATTAAATAAATGTAAGTGTAAAATATCATTTCATGACTTAGACTGCGAAATACTTGACGCGAAACTTTAAACGCGTTTTTCTCGAAACTGTCTTTTTAAAAAAACGATACCCACGATTTCTTAAGTTCTACTGAACCGATTTACTTGAAATTTTTTGAGAGTCTTCTTTATACACTTGTCTATGTCGGGAACTATCCACACCTTCAAATTTCGAAAAAGTCACAAAAAATGGTACAAAAATTGTTTTTTTTAGGTAGCCGCCATTTTGTGAAAATAAAATTTTCAACTTTTCCGTAGTTCCGGACATTGCGACATTACTCTAGATTAATAATCTTTTACATTTTTTTTCAGATTGCTAGGAGGGTTGGAATCGTGGGTATGGTCACGTGCCAATTTTTTGAGACCCCCCACTTCATCAGCTGCTCATTTTTGGAATTTTCAACTTTTTTTATTTTTGAATTTTTTTCTGTATTTTTGTAATGTTAATAAATAACTCATGAAAAAATGTATAGTAAAAATATTGATTGCATTTTTTTTACGGCACCTCAAAAATCTCCTAAAAATCACTCCTCTATACTAGAATACCCTCTTAAAGAAAAAAACTTAATACATTTCCAAAAAAAAAAAAAAAACTTGGTTTGCCAAGTCATATGTCAGTGTGGCTGAGAAGCCAAATTTGTGTATGTATTAGTTCAGTAAATCAAAAAAATTATATTGGAGAGTGCTTGAAAAAATTGAAATTTTTATCATTTAAATCTTTGCAAAGGCTCAGTATTATATGGCTAAATCTAGTATCCTTCCAATAAAGCTCTATCATATTGCATATGCAATACGCTTTTTGAGCATGAATGCAACTCTGTACTAACATGCTGAATATGGAAGGCGAGAGATGGTCCAGGCTCGGTAGTCTGATTGTCATTGGCAGGACGCCTACGTCACAAAGACAATTTTTCTGTTTTTTGACACATAATACATATTCTGAATTGGCATGCCAGCACTGGCAGGTGCAGACGCAGTGTAAATATCGTTTGTCGCTGGATAGAGTAGAGAAAAAGAAGAAAGTCAATAATAGTAGTTTTTTTTCGACATTGCTTTTTCCACTTAATTGAAATTGTGTTTCACTTTGTTTGTGAGGCGGGCCCTGTGCAGAAGCATTTGGTCTTTCGAGTCGGATAGGAGCATTAATCCATGGATTTTGTGGGGTTCAGATAAGTATTTGGTTGCTGATAGATTTTGGAAAGAATTAGGTGAAGGTTTTTCTTGTGTGTGTTACGCTGCCATCTTGTGAAATTCGTTGTATTGAAAAATACAAAAGTGTTATGGAAAAATCGGAGGAGAAGTGACGATAGAAAAGAAATTAAACGGAGGAAGTTGCCTGAGGAAGCTGGTACGCATTCATCAGGGCACTGAGGACCACTCCCCCACAGTGGCACCACCTTATGGTAGGCGTTTGAAGAAAGTTGCTGTGTTTATTCAACAACAAATTTAAAAAAAGATACAGTAATCAGTAGAAATAATAAACTTTCTTAAATGGTATAAATTTTCCTGAATTTACTTATAAAAAAATGTTAATAATCGACTAAAATTTTTGTGCACATTCTTTAGTTCCTCTATATTTCAAAACAGAATTGGGTCATTACTTCATTTTTCATTTATTACTTGCTTTATAAAATTGATGCCTTGCTGCTTCTTCACGCATCATATCAGCGCAACCAAATAACCTAATACAAACACAGTCATACTTGACACGCTCACTAAAAGATGCTCTATTTTTTATGTATGTGTGTACATAGGCAGCAAAAAAAATCTTTCCACATTATGCATCCGGCTACTGATTCTTGGTTGTATTTTGAACATGTGTTGATTTTACATTTAAATATTTTTTTTCTTCAACTTTTCCTATATAAATATATATATGTAATTTCCTATTCATATGTATGTAGTTGCTTTAAAAAGGCTGCTATGGCGATATCATTCATCTTTGTATGGCTTATGCATATATAAACTACATGAAAGAGATTATTTATTTACTTAGTTGCTCGTACTCGTTTCTATCCATACATCTACATGATTTCCTTTTATTTATTTTTTAATGTTAGTCACGTAGTCTAAAATTAAAGGTTATAATTTTGAAGAAATTTTGCCGGCCGCTTTAATTTTTTCGATTTGTTTCTAAAATATTCTTTCGAAAAAAAAAAATTAAATTAAAACTGTCTCATTTCTTGTTGACCCCTGGCGAAATTTATTCTGAATGGGGTAGATGATAAGCTTGTTGCTTGCCAGTTGCTTATCTGTTAAAAGCATTGTATTATATATATATACATTTATTAAAGACTTATGAAATGGTAACAAAATATGTCGCATTCTTAGAAATTATTTTAAATTTTGATTTTTTGTTTTTATTAAACAAAATTTTAGCTGATACGTCAAATTTTTCATACTCGTATACAGAGATAATTCACATAAATAATAAGCATCTGCAAAATCCAGTGAAACTTGAGTAAATTAATTAATTCTATCAAGCATGATATTAAATACCTTTAAATTAAAATAATGCTATGTATTTTATTTGACTTTAGCAATATTATTGCATTCAGAAACTAGAATTTTGAAATATGAGAAGGCGTTGGAAATGACGATTCCAGTCACATTTTAATCCATCCAAATGCAAGGAAGCACGATCATAACTAATGTTTCAACTTAAAATTTGGGATAAAAGGATACTATATTCAAGAAAAAGGATAAAGAAGTACATGTGCGCAGAGAAAAAAGGATATAAAATTGCTTCAACAATTTTGTTAACTTAAAAATCGAACATCAAATCGACCTAAAACTAAGAGTATGGTAATTTCTGATTGTTATTATTCGTCTACGACAGAGTGCACGCCAATTGATATTGCACCCGGACTTATTCGGCAGGGTAGTCGCTTAATGGTATAAACCAGTGTGGGCCATTTTGATTTACCTATTTACATATGAAGGCTCACATTCGCAACCGACGCAATGCTATCGAACGTACACTATAAGCTACCGTATGAATTCTGTGGCCACAAGGAATAGCAGCTAAACTCAAAAGTCGAATAAAAACCTGCTGCATATTTTTCATCATAAATCTCAATATGTTAAAAGTTTTTAAAGAATTTTGCAATTTAGCAGTTTCAATAGTTTTATAATGAAAAATACGCAACAGGTTTTTATTCGACTTTTGAGTTTAGCTGTTATTCCTTGTTGCCAGAATTATTGACGAACAATGGCATTCGGCCGCAGTGTGAGAGCAATTTCGTCAACGCAAATCATGGCTCAATAATAAGGTTATGTCACCAGCTTAGCTCTCTTCTTCTTCCCGATTTATTCGACTAATTCTTATGCCAAATAAATCAAGCAAAAAAATATATGTTCAAAATAAATCAGCCGTTTCGTAATGGATTTGACACAAGAAAGGGATTTCCAACCCTGCATACAAAAACAAAATATACGGTCGATCTTGTTTTTGCAGCGCTGCTATAACTTTATTTTTGAGCCATGACGCAAATCCTGTCAATGGACATCAATGAGTACATGGGTAGAAACTGAGAGGATTTTTCAGAAACTTAATATTATTGTCTTGCTCTTACAAAACTACTTCTAATTACACTTCCCATAAGAAAAAGCAAGATAGCATTTCATTTACAGTGTAAATAACAACAGAGCGCTGTTTATGTATTGGTTTGCACGACACTCCCAGTGGGAAAAATCTTCGTAAACGATATCATTTACGAGTAGTAAGCCCAAGTGCAGTCAGGTTCCCCTGTACCTGATTTTTCCAACGGAGATTAGGTTGTCCTCTTCTGCGCGTTCCACCTCCGTGGCTCGAAGAAAACACTCTTCTAGCCGGAGCACTTTCTTCCACTCGCTCAACATGACTCAGCCAGCGAAGCCGCTGGATTTTTATGCGCTTGACTACGTCAATGTCGGCATATAGCTCATGGTTCCATCATATACGATACACGTCGTATACGCACACTGGACCATAGATCAGTTCTATTCTTGGGAATCGTAAAGGCAGAAACAGAATCACTTAGGCTGTGGTTATGTTGGTTCTGGCTGTTCGGCGAACACATCACATTTTACTCTCGAGCTCGGTTTAGGTGGTTACATTGAGTTTGTTGCAGAGTTGCTTTTGGTCGAAATTTTCTTCTTGGTGTAATACTATTTTGTATGTAATGATACTGTTTTGTAAAATAACTCATTGCCACCCTGAATGCTCGACGTGCTCGTTGCCAATTTCACTCAGCATATTGTGTTCGTTGAGAGGGTATTGTTTTTTGACATTTGCTTTAGAAAACTTAAGTATCTCAGTTTAGCAAAAATTCTTTAATTGAAAATATGCAATTCTTCAAAGGAAAAAATTACAACAAATTGCACTAGTTAACTCAAAATTTGCATTACAAACTTTATAACTTTTGCTCACTGATCTCGAAAAATCTCGAATTATTCAGCTATAAATTAAAATAATTCATAATTTAATTAAAATACAGGCTATACTGAATATTTTCTAGCCTAACCGAATCTCCGAAGGAACAACTTTATGCGTACACAAGTCAACAACCGATAATGAACATTATTCAACGATACACTGTGTAAGGACGATACTTTAAACATGAAACTTGATAACCTAAGAAGCCAAGCAAGTGCGTCGCCCAAGAGCTATGTTGTGCAGGGCAGTGGTAGAAGAGCCAGAATACTTGGCATGAGCTGGGGAGAGTCTTAGTTCGTCATATTATGGCTTAGTTCGAATGTTATTAAGCTCTTTTGCATGCGTGCTATAGCGTTTCCAATACGGTATTCGTTTTTATTCATTACCCCAAAAAAATTAAATATCCCTATTAAATTTTGAAGGTAGATATTTGTATAGAAAACTAAAAAACCTGTTTTTACATAAAAAATATAAATATATAAAAAATATAAGAGCAAATTAAAGAATATAATTAAGACATACTCAGTGCAATTCATGTCTTAACTTACCCTATGAATGTTTTTAGAAAAAAAGGAATTAAAAATTCCCTAAACAGAATAATATCCTAAGGCGAAGAAGAAGGAAAAGTCTTTTATCGTTCGACAGTCCTCAATTTTAATTGAAGTAACTGATATTTGCAGTCCCGAACCTTAACCAGTTTCTTTTATGTAACCCAGTAAATTCGAGTTTATTCCCATAAAAATAACAGAATTAATAAATTTATGCTGTCAACCTTCACAGTAAAGCTTAAAATTTATCTCAATTTTAAAATGAGTTCAAAATAAAACGAAATAAATGTAAACAATAAGAAATTAGAATTATGTTGATAACTGAAACTTAATTGCGTATGCGTTTTATTTATATTTAAAACGATAACAATTGAAAAACTTAAGACCCAAAATAAATAATGAATAAAAAATTAACACTTTCCCTAAAGAATTAGATTATCAAATACAATTATATTTATTTATTTAAGTTCTGCATTTAGAGAAAGGTGTTAGTTAAAATCGTTAACACCAACAACATAACTTCGATGATCAAAGCTTGCAACAAACAGAAAAACTCACCTCAATGTCATAGACTCGCGCTGAACGCATATAACGCAGATATCCATCGGTGCGATCAGTAGCCACAGTAAAGACTTTGATGTTGGTTGAATCTAAATAGAAATAGAAGATGATGATGAAAAAAATACGAACAATTTATTTGGCTTCATTTGAGTTAAATGTGAGCTTTGTGTATGTAAATGTAGTATACACCCATTCCTAAATTTACACGGTTTTTAAATTTATAAATCGAAGCTGAGAATACAAAGATTAATCGTAAATATGTTTTAAGACTTTTCTTCAAACAATTGCTGTTTGACTTACTGTCTTAGTTCCGTTCCAAAACTTCGAACGTACGTCGAAATACTGGTAAGACTAATTTACTACAAAAAAAAGTGATTTCATTGGCATTTTATGAAGCGATCTTTTTATGTTAATAAATTGGTGTATTTGCTGTACTCACTACTATGCTGTATAACGTTCACAAAGCAATAAAAATTTTTATTTCATAAATTTTTAAAATGTTTTCCGCTTTATACGTTAAGTTGAAATGTTTGTCTCGTTTAATACTATGTTTCCACTGAGCCGAAATTGAGTAGTTTCGATCATTTCTATGGTGCCGGCTGAAACTACGTTGAAATGGTCAATTTCGGCATATGCAAATATGTCAAAAGAAACCACCGAAATAAGATGGTTTCAACGAAACCGTATTAAAATCGAGCAAAAAATTGAATGCAACCCTGAGTGCGTTCACTGACATGAATATTAAAATGAATTTCCTCTGACATTTATATTTTGCTTTGCTAACAACTAGATTAATATGGAGAAACGAAAATATAAAAGAGATTTGTGGTGTGCGAGGGAAGGAAAGCTCATAGCCCAAGTATGGGCAGAAAAGGTGCAGGAGCTGCGTAGGGCAAACAAGGTGCGGCAACAAGGTGACATAGTGTCTGCGGTTGAACTAAAACAAAATACATAACAATTGAATTTCCTCCGAAACACCATGTACTAAATACATTTTGTTGCTAAATATTTTGTTTGTTTGTTATTTATTTGTTGATTCTCTTCGTATTGAACGAAACCAGCTTCACAATGTGAACGACTCGGCTCAGTGGGAACATAGTAGAACACAATTTCGATTCAAACGATTTGTAATAGAACTTACATATTTACCGTGTAAATCGATGGTTGAATGTAATATATATAATATTTGATGACCGGACAATTATGTACATACATAGCATGTTGATTGTGTCTTTTTTTATGAGTATTTTTATTGCAAGCAATTAAACTGCGATGTGCTAAATTGTTTAGTTCAACAAAAAAAATTAAAATGTAGACAACGACAATAATTTCATAATGAATTTATTAGAGAAAAATGCAAAGATGGGCAAAAAAATCAGCTTTGATCTTGTACCCTTTAATGTAAAGGGTAGCAAAACTAGCACCTAAAATGAGAAAAATCAATTCAAAAAATTTAGAACCCCTAAATAGTAAACATTTCCAGATTAAAACCTTTAAAAGTGGAAATACTCAGTACTATATTATTGGGATCATTTTAGAAATTAGCGTTCGGCAAGGAATAGCTTTCTCGATGCTTCTCTGGAATCTGAGCTATTAGTTAAACTTGACGACCAGCGATTTTATTATCACTAGAATTAGGGTTACCAACCGTCCCTTTTTTTGCACTTCTCTACTGTAGTCTCTTCTTTTTTTTTAAGTCACTAAAACAACTTCAAAGGCTTGCAAATCCATGCCATTAAGGCGATGATTGAATTTTTATCCCCTACATATCTTGATAAGGGAGTTGTTGAAAGCACACGATTTATGTGTGGTCACTCTAATTATGTTTGCTGCGAAATTCATGTGCAAAGCAAAAGTAATATTGATTTGATAGAGTGCAAGGGAGACAGAGCTGATGCCTTCAAGTCTACATTGCATGTAGATATAACGATTTTTTTTGTTGTGTACTTATACACAGGCCTCTGTTAATTGTCTTCTTTTTTGGTTTGAATATTGACCCCCGAAATAAGAGAGGTAAGTGATTTAATATTCCCCAACATTTGTTTATCCAAAGGAACTCAACTTTGTTAGATACAAGATCACTGAAACCTCTCAGGCAATGAGCCTTCTTCATGATGAACTAGTTACTACTTCATTATGAATCTGTTGAGAGTGCTTGAAAAATACTGGTTTTCTATGGATTGGAAAATTTACTTCTTTTTAGGTTATAATCTCACGAAATCCTTACGTGATTATGTTGCCAAATTACGTTTCAAAATCGAAAACTGCATGGGCAATGACAACTATGATTCAGGGATCTAAGGGCCCCAAAAGTTTTACCTTCTGGATTTAATTTTTAATTGAATGGAAATCTAATGTTTCATTAAAAAAGACGTTTTTCCGAAGAGTTGAGGGCCTCTCATATCTTGTATTCTTTTTCTATATACAAATTATGGTAAATCAAACTAGAGCTGATATATGTTAACATGCGCAAAGAGAAAATTTTACGCGGTATACTCTCAATTTTCTACGGTTATAGCATGGCTGAATTATAAAAGGTGGCAGCACTAGAAGTGCAGGAAATGTAATATTCGTAAAAGAAATATGAAATCTTTAGAAAACTTCTTATAGTTATCAATGATAGGATTTAACAACCAAAACTCCCTTGGTTTTTTTTTTAAACCAAGCCTTTCGAAACTTTTTTGTACAAAATTTTAAATCAGTCAAAGGACGACTAACGTTACTTTTAATACATTTTGGCTTAAAATTTAAAACAAACTAAGAAAAAATTTATTTAATTCAGAAAAAGTTTGGAATTAAAACCAAAAGGTTTAGAATATAGTACAAAAAATTTAAAATCTGGATTAAGTTACTTCTGAAGAGAGATAAATTAACATTTTGGCATCTCATTGTCGATGAGCGAGAATTGGTAAAAAAGGTGACTAAGTTCATATTTTTTTCTTCAACTTTGTATTAAAGTTGCAAGCGTCAAGCCTTAGAAACATTAGAAGACACTCTGATAACTTTAAAAACAAAACGGATTCAAATTTAGTTTTGAAATTTGGTTTATTTAGAGCAAAAATTATGACAAAAACTATATGAAAGAAACTGGTAAGTATTTTCATTGATTTTATAATTAGGTACAATGAATTTAAACCACACAGTTTAAAATCTAAACCCAATTCAGCAATATATATTTTTTAAGTACATGAAAGTTTTAAATTTCAAACTAAAGTTCCCATATTTTTACCCGTGTAGTAGACATTAGGGGTTAATTTCGTACTGCTCTCACAAAACTAGTTATCGAAATGAATAGAAATAGAATTTTTCTATTTTTGGAAAATCTGTTTTTAAGCATTTGTTGCTCTGGGAGGGCACCAGCATTTTTATTTTTTTTAGGTTACAGCCGCAGATTTCCGTGGCGGCGAAGAAATTCGGCGTTAAGCAGATTTGAGCCACATTCGATAAATTTTATGTTTAGTCGATTTTGGACCGCAGCCAGAGTTTTTTGTTCTAATCATCGTCGCCGTTTAAAATTACTCAGCGCAATGCTCTGGTCGAGCCACGTAAAATTGTTGTTGCACCGTCGGACCGTCAGACCATGCACTAAAAATGCTTTGGAGACGAAGATCGGATAAAATATATTTAAGTAAATTGTATAAAAATAACATAACGTCATCACGAAGATTTTTGCAAATATTTTTAAGCAAAACCTAAACATTTTTTTTAATATTTTAAATCAAAAATTAAAAAAAAAAATTTTTAATTTCTATTGGACCTTTGGTATAAAGTAGTCTATGCATAAACGACAAAATATGGTTTTCGATTTTTTTTTAAACAATCCATCTACTGTCGAAATATTTTGGGAATTATGATGAAATAAACCAAAGTTTTGGGCGGGTGTCTAATAGATTTAATGTAGCTTGAGGCACCTAAATCCACATATGCATATCAGAAGATTCCTAAAAATTATGAAAATTTTACTTTTTCAAAGGAATGATATACATAAATATTAATTTAAATTTTGTTTTACTATAGCATTAAAAGTTATTTTCGTACATACGAAATTTTATTTAAACAAATTTCAAATAAACAAGAAAATATTATTTTCATATGCACAGAATGTACAATATGTAGATGATATCAAGATGCCTGCCTGGCTCCAGTACATAATCGGCACACAAATTTAATTCATTTCCCGCACATACACAATCGCATTGCAAGAAGATGTAAGAATAACAAAAACAACAACACAAGAGATGCAGAGCAGTGATAAAAAGAGTGCATCTATACAGGAAAAGATGAAAGGGGTGGAGAAGAGTGATTGAGTTAGTACCGATTCTTCTGCTCTAGTTACAATGCGAATGCACTGAACGTATTCAAACACATTTTTATTCTCTAACAAAATTAGAAAATATGATCTCATTTGAAATTCCAATTTGTAAAAATAAGAACAGAACATTTAATTGCACATAAAAACAACAAACCGTGAATATTGTTACCGCCATTGCTGTTGCTTTCCGCTTGCGTCCAGCAGCAGGACAACCAGCATATCAGCAGCAAAAACTCAAATAACTTTTGTTTATGCATTTTTTGATATTTTATTGTATAGCACTTGCACTTGTTATTATTTTATATTACTAATTTAATATTGCATTTCACACTTTTACAATTACGCGCGAATTCACTTTGATTTTTTTTTATTAATTTCTACTTTTGTTGCACGAAAAGTTAATTAATTGCTGCTAAAATAAAGTGAACAACTCGAAGCAAATGCAAAATCGCGAATGAAATTGTAAAAATTCAAGTAAAATAATCAACAAATACACAAAACTGTTTGAAGATAGCGCAAGAGTAAAAGAGAGTAAAACAGCTGATTTGTAAATTTTTTGTTCATATGCTGGCGTTAGCAACAGATGGCGCTTATGCTGGTTTGGTGGTAACAAATTTTTTCTAACTACGAATGGTGCCATTTGTAAAAAATATGGTCGGTTTAAAATGGCGAAATTCAAAAACTATTTTAATTTTTCAAGGTCAAATAAAAAAGTTGAAGCAGTTATAATTCTTGCAGGGCCTAAATGCAACAAATTATGAATATATTTTGTTTACAAAAGCATGATTCACTGGCACAAAGTAAAAGATGGGGTAAGCATCTGGGATCTAGATACAAGAATGAATAAAAACGCTCAAGGGGGAATTATGTTCAATTTAGTAACTCCAAGTCAACATAGAATAGAATCACTTACCGCCAACTAAATAAATAAAACTAATGACGTTCTCTTGATAAGAAAAGAACTCAGAACTTCCTCTCTTTAGAGAGAAAACAAACTCGAATTCAAACTTCTTCAAAGCCTTCCCGAGCACTTCCCTCTAAACCTAACCTAACTACTTACCAAATGGTTATACTCTGTAAATTCTAACTAAAACTCGAATAGGGGATAAACCACTGCCCTTGAGCTTGCCCTATATTACTTATAAGATGTATACTTAGTGATGATTCGATACAAGTAGTAAATACAAGTAAAAACTCGATACTTTTCATTCGATTCCAATACTTTTTTTACTCGATGCTATAACATAAGTATTTTACTTGGTATCGGAAAAAAGGGTCAGTATCGGATACTCGATACTTTTGGAAAATATTTATTTAAAAAACTGAAATATTGCTATACAATATTTAAAATGGTGGATCATTTTACAATATTTTACAGCAATCAATAATATATTTCAAAATGCAACTGCAGAAGTATTCAAAATATTTCAGTCCATATTACAATATTTCAATGTATGACAATATTGCAGTACAGTATTGAAGTTCTAGAAGATATTTCCGGCCATGCATGTAGAACATAATGTTTATTGAAACCTTTTCACCAAGCTTTAATCTGTTGATTAGTTTTCCTTCTATTATAAATTTTCTAGCGATTTGCTAAATTAAATTAAAGTCATTTCTATATGATTCACATGTTTCCAGTGGAAATATTTCAAAACCATGATCTATTGGCGAAAAACTCGTGTTGAGTAGTGTAAACTGTTGGTTCAACCATGTTGTATCACAATGGGCCGTTCTGACTTGAATGTTTTCCTTGACAACCACTTAAAAAAAAAGAGTAATATGTCTCTTTAAACGAGTATTCGATACAAGTACATATTCGATACTTTTTTCCGATATTATCGGAAGCATCGATACTTTTATTCAATACAAGTAATGAGTAAAAGTATCGATACTATGTGGGTATCGAATCAACACTATGTATACTCTAGTATATGATAGCTGAAAAAGTTTCAATACCAAGTGGGCGTGTCTGATTAAACGTCTTTGCATTCTTATTTCCTACTTCTTGCTCTGCATCTTTTCCAATTTTTTTTTGCTTTCACAAACCTAATCCCACAGCTATTAACATATCGGATCTCTTGTGTTTTTTTAAATAAACCAATATATATCAGTTTTTCGGTAATTGTATTATAAACTATTTTTTTATTTTCTTGTCTATTTCCTGTCGAGTTTCGTGGAAATATTGTAGCAAAAATGTTCACCCCGTCCGTTTTTAGTAACATTACACTACTTTTTGGCATCATTTGGTATTAAAAAATGTAAAACATTTGACGATTTGTCAAACAATCTAATCGCAGCTTAAGAACTAGAAGAAATAAAAAGAAAACAATTTTTAATGCAATAAATTCAAATGTTTATTGGCATAATCAATTTTTTTTACATATCATTTAAAAAAAAAAAAAAACTGAAAAATTATTAAATTTGAAAACAACTTTCATATATACAAAAGAAAAGAAAATAAGAATTCAGTTTTTATATTTTTTCAGCGATATATTTTTTTCTCTGAAAATGAAATGCAAAAATATATGTAAAAGTTAGGAAGAAAACAAATTCTCATCAGGAAAGACTTCTATAAAAAAAAGTGAAGTTAAACAAAACAATCGAAATTATAATTGCAAAATAGAGAATAGAGAAATGCGAATGCGTGGACACAGGAAGCCAAACGATTGTTTTTTTTTTTTTTGTTTTTTTCTTTTTTGCAAATAAATTGTGTACTAGAAAATATAGTTATATATATATATATGTATGTATGTATGTATATATAGTTATTGCTGGTATATAAATACAGACAAGTCTTTAAAATTCTTTACAAAAAAAAAAAAAAAAGGAAGAAGAAAAACATTTACGCATTCGTTGACATTATAATATAGAATCATTTCATTTAGTATATTGTTTTCAATTTCATTTCATTCATTTTCAGTGCGCCCACGTTCAAATAGCTACCCTTCCCTCCGCTGCGCTTTACAACATTCCAAAACCTTTAGAATAATTGATTGCCTTAAGTAGACGCTCTTCCAGCTTTTCCCGGCTGCTATACTCAGGCAATAGTAGCACATTGAAGCATGTATGCGAGGTGGGCAAACGATCACTATCAGGACCATGACGCGTAATCAATAGCTTAAGACGACTTAAGCCACCAACAGGCACACGATCCGAACCAGTTGTGAATTCCAATAACTTTCGTTTGGACTCTTCGGGCATAGAGTGCACAACACTCCAGAAGTCTATGATAACTTGAGTATCCTTGGTGTAACCGCCCTCGTATTCGGTGGATTTTTCCAATTCGACAAAATCGAATTTCTGCAAAAGTAATACAAAAAATAAATTTAAAAAAACCAAAAAATTTGCATTATTAAAATATATTACGCACCCTACTGCCACACACGAGCAGTTCAATTTCCTCCGGACGAAATAGCAACTTGAGCGGTGATTCATCGGTCACCATTTCGAAACCTTTTTTAAAAGCTTTAAATTGTCGTTCAATATTTTTGTTCAACAAATAATCGCAATATAAATCAACGAATTCGTGTTTATTATTCTGCCCCACTGCAATATCACCGCCACCATGTTTCAGTTCATGATCCACAGCCTCACCAAAAATATCATTATAGCTAATTTTAAATGTTTGCATGAATACCTCTTCCATATCAGGTTCTTGATAGTCTAACATTGATTTTAAGCTACGATATAATGTAGGATTCCAATCTCTCAAATCGTAGAACGAACCACGACCACCCATTAGCTTATGATAAACGACCATGGGAAAATTCACAGCCAATATAATATTATTGTATATAGCTAAGCCTAAAATAATGCCAATTAGGGTGAATTGCGCTTCATTCTCGAAGGAGGCACAATTGAACCTATAAACAAATATAAATAATTCTTTTATTACATTTTTCAATTTTTTCCAACCACTTACCACACAGTGTTTGTATCTTCTTGATGCGTAAACATGCCAAAGTCAGGATTGAATACCTCTTCGACAACCAATTGAAAGAATTCTTTGGAAACACCCCCCTCATCGATACCTTGTTCGCCTACAAATTCCACTACCAATTGTTTTTTAAGATCTTTGGGATTGCCCATGGCAACCATTTCGAGCTGTAATGAAAGAGAAAATTTCAAAAAACATTAACTTGCATCAACAGAAAAAAGTAGGAAACACTTTTACATTAATCAATGCATCTTCAATAAGTCTGTCACGTCGAATTTTTAGCTTCAAATCGGGGCGGTTGCCAATATCATTATTTTCACCACCGAACACATTCAACAGTGAATACAATGATGAATTACGTTCGCTATACATGCGTATACGACTGTCATAGTAGAGAGCGATCACTTTGGTGGCAGGTGTCAATATAAACGAGTACAACATAAAGGAGAAATGATTATCTGAAATAAAAAAAATCGAACAAATGGAATGGTTAAAAAATTAATTTAAGATTTAGGGAGAATAGATTGTTTAAATTGAATAAAGAGTGTGATTTGGTCATCTAGTTACTGAGGCCTCAATCGCGGCTATTGTGACAAACTCTATTGATTTCAAATCGTCCCTGAGTTTTGAGAGATTTGTCAGCAATTTCTAACGGTTCTAGGAAATAATTTCCTAGACATCGAAGGCGGGTTCATATTAAACAATTGCAGTAGCACAATAACTGTTCAGTTGTTTCCTCGTACATCGGTGGCAACCAAGCACATTAACTTCAAATCGTGTTTACTCGAAGTGAGATTTTCAGACTTAAGCGCTTATTGCTTTTGACCACAGATATGTTTACTCTACAATGTCTAGTTAAGAAGGCTGAGGCAATGCAAATGCCTGTTCTTGTTAATCATGAAGGTTTTGCTAAGCTTATAGCTTTTGTTTCCAACCACTATTGATGCCATTTTCCTTTATGTTATTTATGGACATTGTGCTTTGTGATGTACTTTATTGTAAGTTGCTAGTCTATTTTAAATTGCACACAATCCAAAAAATTTAAAAACTAAATTTTCTTGCCCCATACTGGTAGATACATAGGTGTCTTCTTGGTCTTTACTTAACATCACTCGTTTTAGAGCGATCTGTATACTAGACATGAGAATTATATTTCTAGTATATGACGCTGCTACACTTAACATCCTCTCGGTTGTAAGATATGGACAGCAAAAGTTGAACAAAAGGCCTACCTTAACTTTTAACTTATCCAACATTATTGCTTCTGACAGCAGACTAAAGTTTTGAACTCTTTAGGTTAACGAAACCAATTCATATAATTCCCGCTAAACTGTAAACAGTTTCTTGAATACATTGAGTAGAAAATATTTTCGAAGCCTAGCTAAGGCTCTCCAATACGACCTCGATATTCTAGTAGGTAATGCACTAGACCAGGGGTGACCACAAAAAATATTTTGGGAGCCAAGCAACAACAACAACGATCACAATATCATACCCTGTGACACAATGCGAAGGAAATTAAATGATTTTGGAGTTGGGACAATAATTAAAGAAATTTGATCAAGCAAAATAAAACACACAAACAACAATCCCTGATCGGGCGCTGCGAAATGAAAATAACAACAAAAATTTTTGTATTTGTTGTAAAGAGCCAAAAGAGCCCATTGAGCTACTGGCATGAGACATCAACAACACAACCAAATGTGATCAAGCGAAAAACAAGAACAAATATTCTTAGCGCGTGACCGCAACAACAAATATTCATAGCAATGCAATGATTTCGGCAGCGAGGCTCAAAAAATATTCTTTCCGCGCGACCGCAACAACAAATATTTATAGAAATGATATGATTTCGGCAACGAGGCTCAAAAAATACTATTAGCGCGCGACCGCAACAACAAATATTCATAGCAATAAAATGATTTCGGCAATGAGGCATGTGCGCGTTGCTAAATTAAAGCAACGAATTGATTTTTGCAGCAAAAACACAAAAAGGGAAAACAAAAACAAATATATTTAGCGCGCAACCGCAACAACAAATATTCATCAGTGTCCGACCGAATTTCGGCCAAAACCGAAACTTTTTAATATATATGTATATATCTGTGGTCACAAGGCATGCTGATATGCCTTTGTATAAGTGTTTTTTTTTTGTATTTTACAAGAGAGCGCTTCAAAGGTTCAAGTGCTAAGAGTAATCAGGTTGAGTTGTGCTATTTTTCCGCTCTAATATCTCGTAAACCACTGAATCGATAGTCATAAAATTCTGACACAATATGAAAACGGATATGGAGATTCAAATTATGATAATAACTCGAATTCGACAAAACTCGAGTTGTGTTGTTATTGCTTGTGACCACAGATATGTTAAAAACAAAACTCAAATCATTTTAATTTTTTTAATTTTAATTAAAACTAAAAAAAAACAATCCATGTACATTAGGGCATACCAATTTTTTTTCTTTTGAAAAGTACGTTGCAGAAAAACTCTATATATTAGATTCTGATCAACTTTGCAGAAAAAAGTATGGCAAAAAAATGGATAACAAAAATACATTTACTTATTTTAACAATAAAGAAAATACATATTAAAGGCACTGAAAAAAATACATTTTGTGGTATAGGTACAAATGAAATTCACATTTTTATTTTAATATTCAAAATTGAATAACTTTATGTTATATGCTAAAAATAAAAACTGTCCTTTGCGAACTGAAATGCAATTTACAGTAAAATTTATAAAGTTTCGGTTTCGACCAAATATTCGGCCATATTTTTTGCCGAAACTTAGCCGAAACCGTATTTTTGGCCGAAACCGAATATTTGGTCGGACACTAATAGCAATGAAATGATTTCGGTAACGAGGCAAAAACAAATAAATGGGATCGAGGAAAAAAAACAAAAATTCATGTGTGCTCGAAATACAGCAATGTAAAATATTAAAATACAACAAACACATGTATTTTAAAAGAGCCAAATGAGCCATTAAAACAAACACAATTTGAAAATGAGCCAAAAGAGCCAATTGAGCTTCCGGCTGATCACCCCTGCACTAGACCTTCCATTAAATAAATAAAATTGTTTGTATTGAAATTACAGCAGTTGGCTTCTTTAGTGAGTCACGAAATTGATCACAAAAAATAACCAAAGAATATACAATATATAGAAGGCGCATCTCTCAACATTTTTCCAAAATATGTTGCTTTCGTTTCGGGTGCGGGCGGTCGCAGTAAAGAGGAAGAGCGAAACCACTCATTTATTTTGCTTTTACTCTCTCCCATGCACTCTAATGGTGTTTTTTCTTAGGCTCTCTCACATCGTTACAGAGTACTGCCAAGTGAGACTGCGTATAGTTTCATATGAATGGGTTTTTTTGCGGAGAATATGTAGGTACATGTGTTTTTTTTTTTTCTTTTTTTTTTTTGAGTTGTTGCCGAGTATCAATATTGCTTTCCAACCTAATTGATTTTTTTTTTTTTTAAATTTTTTTTACAGCTGAAAAAATAGCGTTTTTTAGTGAAAATTTAACTGTTAACTTTGACAGTTGGCCATTTTGTTAAATATGGTTGCATATTTTTTCAAATCCTTGGTTAATCACTAGATAATCTTATAATAAAAGTAAATCGATTTCATTTTTGGATTTCAAATGATCTAGATTTGCAAGATATTGGTCACCGCAAAACATGTTTTCCAGGAAAGCGTCGATGGAATTGCTCATTACTCACAATGTTTTAAACATTTTTGAATAGAAATTTGTTAAAGTTAAGATCAATAATAGTTTTTACAAAAAACTTTATTAGTTTACCTGAAAAAAAAATCTTGAAAAATGCATATTTTTTCGGGTCACAACTGGGGATTTGAGGATTTGAATTTTATAATCTGTGCTATACATAAAAACGCACCGGCTTGGCGATGTAAATTGTGCTAAATAATGAAAATACCTGCTCATATTACGGACACGAAAAAAAAACACAAAAAACACAAAACTCTCATTAAAAAACCCTCTGATTAAACAAAGCTAACCGAAAAGAAAAACAAATAATTTCAACCACTCATTGATTTTATGAGGACAATTCAATTTTGAGTGTAAACTGTAAGCAGTTTTGGCTCCATAGAACAAAATTTTTGTGCAAATAAATTTGTTCGTGACGCGACAAATCGGAAACTAAGAGAGAAGAAAACTTTTTAGTCATCTAGATGAAAACAAGGGGTACAAGAAGAAAGACCCCACATTGGTCATGGAAGTTCCGGAATTTCGATTATAATTTTCTATTTTTTAAAAATTTTCAGCCAAAATTTATTTCAAAGCTCATAGCTCTGTTATTATTGTCTATAAAAGGATAATGTCTATTAGTAAAGTTCAAAGTCATAAGAAGTTTACATTTCATAAAATTGTTGTTAAATTTGAAAAATCTTCTCACTTTTTCATCACTGGTACGCACAATAATTTTATGACGATATCTCTCTTCTACTTTTTATTTATGCGACTCCGCTTTTGTCTCCCCTCCTTTGCATTAAAACCAGGGAACAAAAATAAACCGAATACTCACGAATGGTTCTCTGAATGAGTAATATGTATGTGAGCATGTAGTTATGTGTGACAAAATGTGAAAAAAGAGAATCATTTCAACCTAACCTATAAAAGCTTTCTGGGTTTATAGACATTTTTCTTTTTAAATGTAAATCAAAAGCTGTAAAAGAAACATTTTTGTATTTAAAAATTCTGAAAAATTACCTTCACCACTTGGATCCAACGATAGATTCTTATATGACAAATAATCACGATCCATTTGTATGGCATCACTTAATGGTTCATTGTAAAATTCTTCATATGGCATTAATGGTATACGACCGTCCATGCTGGATACTCCCAATTCCTTTTCCAGTTTATCCTCTGCAAATTTTGGATAATGCGGCTTAGGTACTTGTGCATAGTTGAAAAAATCGTCTTCTTTTGGTTGATTGGTGTCTGGAGCAGAAATATTAGCATCGGAAATATCATCAATGGGGATGTAATTTGTTTGATTTTCCAACTGGCCAGCTAAAATGTTGGCATAGAAAGCAATCTAAAATGGAGATGGATATGGAAAGTGTCGGATACATATATATAAAAAAATAGCATGTAGGTAAGTACCTTGAGCACACGCGTCACTGCAATAACATCGGAATTATCTTGTACTGTATCTTCATCTAGTATAACTTGAAGTGTTATCAATTGCTGGCAACATTGTACCAGCGATTGTAACTGATCCTTACAATGGGCAGCCCAAATGCGTGCGAGACGCGCTTGTGCTGATATGGGTAGCACACGTGTTGCATGACAAAGTTTTGGCAATGAACGCTCTAAGTATTCCATTTCGGCGTAGCTATTCGAAGCTAATAAAATGCGAAATGTTAAGAGATTATAAAGAATAGAAAGATATATATGCGACTCACTATTTGTAGCCATATCGAAGCCTATCACCAAACAATGCAACACTTTTTCCCAGTCAGATTCTCGCCCATAGCGTATGCTCTCCGCCAGCAATATAATATTATTGTTTAAAGCTTCACCGACAGCCTGATTGTTAAGCATGAAAACTTTCTTTTTGACGCGTCTTAAACTTTCCAAATCGACCAATGTATCGCTGCTTTGCGAATTGTAAGTAATGCTGCCACTGGTTGAGTCACCGCCAGCACCATCGGCATATGCCGATGATGCTGCGATTGCAGCTGCTATTGCTTCTTCATCGTCTTCATCCATTAGCTCATCATCATCATCAATAAAATCGGCTGCAAAATGTTCACGTGTATGTGTTTCATCTATGCGCTCTGAAACTCCTTCAACTCCTGATGTGCATGTGCTATCCTCATCCTTGTCATTTTCTCCCTCTAGTGTGCGTAAATCTTCTTTTTTCAAATCATTCGGTGATTTACCCAACAGCTCATGCAATTTGGAAGCAGTTGTACTTGATGTCAATTGCGTTAATGCATTCGCAGGACGACGAAAACTTTGGCTTAATTTTTCAATATTTGGGCAAACTTCATTGATCGCGTGCAACAGACGATCGTGCGTATTGAATTTCTTGCATTCATCGAGCAGTTCATCGAGAAGCGTTTCATTGAGGTAGGCTACGGGCGCTAAAGTTGGTGTAGGTGGACCAGAAATACGTGCAATTGACGCTGCAGCTGCCAGTGCAAGTGATGAGTTTTCATGAATTCTATGAACATGGTGGGATGAGTTGCTGGCATCGGCTGCTGCTGTCATTGCGCCATCCATCAGCAGTGGTTCCTCTTCTTCTGTGGCACAAATTGAGATATTCGCATTTGTGGTGTTTTTCGTTGAGGTGTTGGCATAACCATCACGACGACCCGCACGAGCACCACCACCACCGCTATTACCACTGCTAGTGCTACTACTACTTGAACTATGACTACTATGGCTACTACCAGATGTGATGGTACTATTGCCGCTGCTTGTGCTGCTCGTGCTGCTATCATTCGGTGAAAGCATATCAGAATCTTGTATGCTGGGGGTGGTAGCGGAGCTAGCAGAGCGCGAGCTGAAAAGGGAAGCGGAAAATTATGAAATTTACTCTGGTTCTCTTCCTTCGCTTCTCGTTCTTACCTTGTTGGTGAGTCTTGTTGCGTGCGCGGCACTTTCGGCGGTTGCTGTTGATTATAAAAATCACATAGTTTTGCATCCTGCGAGAATAGCTGTATCGCTTTAGCTGCAATTTCATTGGGATTCATAGCAGCCACTTGCCCACTGGAGGCACAATTTGTGTTTGAACATTTCGGATTCCCACAGCCGCGCTGCAATTGGTAGAAGTAACGTTCGATCAGCTCTTTGACGGCGGAACGTTTCATTTCGGGGTTTGAAGCGCTAGTGCTGCAGCTGCTATTTGCGGCGGTACGTTGTGTAGGCAGCGGTGAGGAAATAGGCGTGGCAGCTGCAATCACTAAGTTATTGCTGGCTGACGACGATTCTTCATTAACGCTGAAATATCAGGCAAATTAAAAACGCATATTACATTAATTTTCTTCGCATTTAAATTGAAAATATGTAAAAATATTCCGTTGCTGTTGTTACCTTGAAGTTTCGTCGCCTCTCGTCTCCTTTGCCTCTTCTGGGTTCATCAAGATGCGTTGATGTTTATTTTTTTCGTTCTTACTTTATTTTTCAAAAACGTTAGTTTATGAAAATTACTTGATATATATTCAATGACGCCTACTTGCCTCCTGTTAGTGGGCGTGCTTCTCTGCAGCTGTAAGGAAGTAAAAAAATCGATGCTGTATCGCAGCTTTTTTTTGCTTTTTCTTTCCTTTCGCTGCTGTTGCTGCTGCACTCTGTTCGGCACTTCTTTGTTCAGTTGAAACTTTTACGTATATTCGCTTTCTGTTTTTTATTCTATTAATAAAAGTCTTTATAAATTATTTTCCTTTCTTTCACTATAAATTATCATAAATATTATTGTTAATTTTTTATGTAAAATCCAGAAAAAAAAAATTATCTCTCTTGTTGCAACTGCCAAAAATATTCTAAAAATCATCCAGCGGAGGGTGCGTACGAAATAATAATATTGGCTGGTTACTCGTTACTTTCCGAAACCGAAAAAGCGAGTACGCAATAGTGCTATAGAAGCATGCAAATGTACTATAGAAGCGTGCAAATGTACTATCTTCGTTAACCTTTTTCTGAGGAGCGTCTCCTTCCTACTCAGGATATTACATTTAAGTAAGAAGATGAAACATAAATGACATATGCATTGAAATATCTAAATAGAAGTGTGAGAAATGAAAAAAAAAAAACAAAGTTTATATATTTCATAGTGTGAAAGCGGCTTTCAATAAATGTTCGTTAACATGAATAATTCATCGTGAAGAGATCATAGCTAAGAAATCTTCATTCAAAGTGCTGGTCAAACAAACAAATTGGACAAATATCAGCAGCCATTAGAGGGATGTGGCGATAACAAGGCGATGACAAAATATTTAAATTTATTCTTTAAGATTTCCATTAATTTCTGTATTTCCTGAAACTATAACAATATGTTCAGAGAATATAAAAATGAAGCCTAGTTGTTAGTTTTTATATAGTTGAGTTCATGTCTTTAATTTATTTGATTGATTTTATCAAAGCTTAAAGAGTATTATGTTAAATATAGAACTATAACCCCAACCAAAAAGATAACTGGTAGCTACCCAGCTAACTCACCAGTTTTTTATTTTTTTTTTTTTTTGTGAGAGCATCGGACAAAAAACTAACCCAACAAACCATTCAGTTTGAAAATTGTAGATTATAATATCGTATAAACGTATACTCACACACGTTTCCGCATCCGAAAGCGGACTGGGAACAGTACGTCTTTCGTATGAAGTCGACAATATCCGTTTCTTGGTTTGTAAGGAGATATAAAAACATACTGTTTTCATACCAGTAAAGCAGATATATCCGTTTTTATGTAAGTTTTGTCGGGAGTATGCATTTTTTTGGTTTGTTGAGTAACAAGTAATATCTTATCTTTGTGATTTCATATCCCTTTCTAACTAATGTATAAATTCTTTACACTTCTTACTTCTCATTCTTTGTGTATCTTGACAATTAAAAAAAAAAAAAATGAAAAAAGTATTGACAGAATTAATTTAAATCTTTAGTTTCTGGATTTCATTTTCAATTATTTTGCTTTAGTATAAAAAAAGTGTTTAATAATAATAATAATAATAATATAATAATTTGTGATTATAATAAATCAATAATAATGATATGCATAACTAAAGATACTAATAACATTTTATAAAACGCTATTACTATTATTTTTCTTGTGATGTGTGAAATTATATTATTTGTGTCACGTTCATATAATGGGAACGCTAGACAGACTTTCCGTTTTCCGTTACAAAAACTGATATAAAGAAATATATGATCATTTACCAAAAAACCCACTGTTGAAAAGCTTCTTACATTGAAGTGTTTTCTTCCCGTTTCGACCATTCAAATTGAAACAGACGCAAAGCTTATCATTAATTTGTTTCTTGAAAAGTGAGGTAACAATAACATTTTTGCCTTTTAATATGTGCTTTCTAAAAAATTAAATAAAAATTTAAAACGTGTTCTTATAAAATTACTATTGCCATCTTCGTCATTCGTTTTTCTGCATGGCCAGTTAACTCAGTTACTTAAATAATTGACATTTCACTAACTCAATAATGTTTTGCATCACGCTTCTCTCTCTGCTTTTTAGACTAATCAAATTTTAAATAGTTTTTCTTTTTTTATTCCCTTTTTACAAAAACTTACAACATGTCTAAACACCGACTTTGTACTGCGTACTATCGGTTAGCGATTTTTTGCTGGGCATAGTGAAAGTGCTAATAGTTGTATTACATACACTATAAGTATTTACATTTATTACAACACTACTGTGAATACTCCTAGACTCGTGATGGTGCAACTCTGTTTTTATGTTGACTTAATCTTCTCTTCAAAACAAATCTGTCAAAATCTCTCAGCTGTGTGGTATTGAAGAAAAATATAAAAATTTTTCATTCTCCTGGAATTTCCAAATATTTTTGTCTTGCAAAAACGTAAATAAGGAAAATTACAAAACTGATTCGTAAATAATATACAAGAATGTGAAAAATATGAAAATTTAATTGGAAAATATCCTAAACAAAATACAAGTTTTAAAGCGTTAAGAGGGCGGCCAAAAAATGGCATCAGAGAAGGTAGCCGAAGACATTGGAAATTGTGTACGTCAGAATATACAATGGCAAAATCTGCCCGTTCACCTGAAGCAGGTTCTGCAAAACAACCAGCGCGACTACGAGAAGTATGTATTCAATTACAGCTTGAAGAATCAATTGCGCTTTCGCGGCAATATAACTTCGAAGGTGTTTCGTCACGAACAACGCTACTATGAATTGCTAGTGCAGCGCAGCATCAACGGGCTGTGTTTGTTTCCTTATCATTTGGCAGATATCGTGACTAAGGGTTTGCGTGTGACGCCATTCAACTACTACTTGGATGTTTTGAGTCAGTTATTACGAAATGATAAAAGCTATGACACGCTGCCCAACTTTACAGCAGCCGATTGCTTACGCGTACTAGGTATTGGACGAAACGAGTATTTATCGTTGATTAGCGAATTGAAGACACACTCAACGCGTGCATTGCTTTTCACCAGCAAACCCAATCCGCTGGAGTTTCTGCCACGCTTTCCAGTGCGTATACGCATAGAACCGTGGTGGCGGGTCGAAGTGGGCTATGTGCTGGAGACTGATATACGCCATGTGAGCTCAGCAGAGCGCAGTCTCATCGATGATTTAATTGACTTTGGTTCTCAGATGGCGGGCATGTGTGATTATGAGGTTGTCCAAAGTCTCTATCGTAAGGGCCTTATCTATCTGAACGTACCCATCTCCGGGGAGGATCGCATATGCATTCCACCATTGCGTAACTTTGTTATGAATCGAGTGAGTGGCGACTATTTTGAAAATTTGCTTTATAAGATTTTCGTAAGCGCTGATGAGTACATGACCATATTGGAATTGGCGCAAATGCTTCAAGTTGATTTAGATTCAGTTAAGCAGGCCGTGTCACTTTTTTGCCGTTTGGGATTTGCGCGTCTCAAAGAGCCCGCTTTAGACGATAGTCCAAGCTGCAGTTTTCAGCAGCAAACCAAAAAATATCACGTCAGCTGGGAGGCATTCAACAGAGAACAAGCCATAGCACAGGAACCACCACAAATAACACCACTCAATTACAATGCCATGATTACAAATGAAAGTGTGTCGGCAGCCGCGGAGGCTGCTGCACAAAACAGTCCTCGACTCAACAACCACGACAAAGACAGCAGCTCGATTGGTTATCTTTCATCCGATGGCAACAATAGCGATTTCAGTTTTGCCAATATGCCATCGCCTTCACCACAAACGGTGCCAGTCCCAGAAACAAATTCAGAAGGACCCGATCTCAGTTCCGAGCTAGACGATCTAAGTGAAAGTACCACAAAATTAAGCGTAAAGGAAACTGCGCTCCCACTAACACCCCTCACGGAAAAGTCTGACAAATTCGGTAAACGCGTGGGATTTCTATTCGACTCGACGCTTACAGCTTTCCTCATGATGGGCAATCTCTCACCCGGCCTAAAAAATCATGCAGTCACTATGTTTGAGGTTGGCAAACTGTGCGAAGAGAGCATGGATACATTTCTGGCGGAATTGGAAAAAGTGTCGTTGCTAGACGCTGAAGGTGAGGGCGATGTGTCGCGTTACTTTGCACATGCAGTCATTTTGCGCTCGACGATTTGTTCACTGCGTCATTTGTTGCCGGGTGGCTTTGATTTATTGCGCTTGGAATGCTTGGAGTGCTTGGATCAGAAGACAAGAGATCGTGTGCTGGAGAAAAAATATAAATTTATCATTTCTGCTACCCCATTGACTGCCTCGCTGTCGCATATCTTTAGCATTCCGTTCTTCGGGCAATTCTATCGCAGTTCAGATTGTTCGCACATGTGGACAAAACTATTCTACAATCACATAACAGGTGAATAATATTAAAAACTCTGAAATTATAACATTTCTTTATCCAATATTTCAATGGGTTTCTGCTTTTTTTAGGCTATGGTCCGCCCAGTCTATTTCTTTGCCGTGGCACTGTACTTAAAGCTTTACCACGTATTTTCCTTGGCTATGGCAAACTACTTGTAAATATTCTACATTCCGATTCATATGTTCTCAATTCGGAGAACTTTCGCAGCCTCAATGATCAATTAAAGAATGGCTGCATTCTAATACAAGGCTATGGCATACGTATGCCCGGTGAATTGTGCTACGAGGCTTTCCCATTCAATAGACAAGATCCACGCCAGCTGAAATGGGCTACACACAGAGCTGTGCAAAAGTTGTGCGATCACTTAGACTTGGAGCACAATTGTGGCTTCATAACATTCCTAAATACGGGTGTGCCTGATATTGGATGTGATGGGTATGAATTGCAAGTGCATTTGCGACATCCCAAAAGTAAAGTAAAACAGATCAGTGGCGGTACAGATGAACTTATAACCGCTAACAACCCGACAACTGCTACTAAAGAAACAGTGCCAAATTTAATGGATACAGATACTAAAGCAGCTATAGCAATAGCCGCAGCATTACCTTCTACTGCAACAGTGCCACAAGATTTATTTTCGCCCACTGATGGCTCCGAAGTCACGAGCTTTGCGCGTCTAACGTCATCACCAGCCGCCAAACTCAAAACACCAGATGAGAACTATTTCGCGGTAAGCCCACAAAATAGTTCACCCTCGAATGTTTTCACATCGGAGGACTGCAATGAATTGTTAGCTACAGAATTGGCTAAATGTGATGTCGATGGAGGCGGTGGCGGCAAATTCGAGTTAGTATCACAAGGTTCCGTTGAAATACCAATAACGGCAGATGCCCAATCCTCTTCACCCATGGAGATTGATAATGTCGCCGATCAAACAACCGAGGATTGGACCCTGCTTGATGTTAATTTCGGTGTACCGCTCTTTGATGTCGACTGCAATACACGCATTTGTGAGCAAATTGTACGTAAGCTGTGCCATGATGATAATCTTCAACAATTGCCCGCAATTTCGGCTACTATGAATGAGATATTTATGAATTTCATTAAGCAATGTTTGTACTTTGAAGATGAACACATTGAACAATTGAAAATTGGTAAACTGTTGCCGCACCCACGTATTAATTTGGCGTTCGAAAATGGACGTGTTTGCTATTGGAGTGGCAGATAAATTATGGATTTGGCATTGAAGTAGTCAAATTAGCAATACTAATTGTTTATAATCAGTTTGATTTTTTGTGGGAATTGATAAGCTGAAATTACAACAACAATAAGATACCAGTGCAACGTTTTAAACATTCTTTTATTAACATTCTTTTAATATTATTATTGTAATTATTATTTTAACATTGCTTTCTTATCTATTTGTTTTTTTTTTCTTCTTCTGTTGCTTATAACTTGCTATTTGTAGCAATTCATTCCGTTTTATATTATTTTTATCTTATCTCCTCAGATCGGAGATATCTGTTTTTTTATTATTATTATTCTGTATTATTATTTGTTTTAATTCTTGCGTATATTTATAAATTGAAGAATAAAGAATAAATTAATACCGTAAATACATATTAAACAACATTTATTTTAAAGCATTAGTCAATACTATATATATTCATACATCAATACACACATACATACATATGTAATGCTTATTCATGTGAGTATGAACTATAAATAAGATAAAATGTAGCATTTTAAAACGATTTTTGTTTTATTATTGAATATTAGGTAAGTTGTTTACTCGCTTTTGTTGAATGATTGTCTTATCACCCCCTTTGAGGGCCTGTTCAGAACTGACATTGGTAGAGTTTGGGTAATAAGAAAATAAGTCTGTTGCCATATTTAAGATAAAAGATAAAGGATTAAATATATAAAGAATTGCGATATGCCGTATGTAAATTAAAATGACTTCAAAGAAAAAAAAAAACTTTTAGATATACTTAGAAAAAAATATTACAGAAATATGCAGGATTAATACCGCATAACCTTTAACCTTAAGATTTCCTGCAATGGATTTGGCATAGAGCAGACCAGTTTTCGAGTTCTTTCAGTCGAGATATTTGCCCACTCCTTAACAATAACTTCCATTAAATTTTCCTTCGATGTGATGTGTTTTCAAAGTGACCGCTCCAAATCTGCCCACAGATGTTCAATTGGATTGAAATCCAGTGGCTGAGATGGAGTTTTTAAAAAATTTCACTCTGTTATACAAAAACCAAAGACTTGTATTGTAAGCCATATGCTTCGGATCGTTATTTTGCTGAAATATAAAATCCATGTTTTTCAGCGCTGCCTCCTAAATTTTCTTTTAAAATTTGTATATACTGACAATGGTCCGTTTTTCCGTTATAAATTGCATTTTCCCCCATAGCATTACATTTCCACCCCATTTTTGACATATGGACATGTGTTCTTCGGATCCATTTCCATATTAGCTTTGCTCCATACCTTATTACCACAATCGAGGTGAAAAAGGTTGAACTATGTTTCGTCGCTAAATAGTTATAACACTCGAACAGAACTCAGTGCTGTGGTTTTTCTACTGCTGCGTGAACTCTAAGCGGTTCGTCTCACTTATGAGTGGCTTGACGTTGGAGTTCTTCCATTTTAACCAGCAGCTCTCAGGGTCCTCCGCACAGTTTCAACACTTAAGTGTACTCCTTTGTATTCAGCGAGACTCCTATTAATTTGTGGAGCAGAAGTCCACAGTTGCGATTTGATTTACTTAATGATAACAGCCTTATCACCCTCTCTCGGGTCTACCGGATCGTTGTCCAAGTTTTCGCAAATTTCTTTGTAGAATAATATAACAAATAAAAAAAGGGTTTATGACCTTAAACATCCATATTATTCTATAAAGAAATTCTCGAAAAACTGGACAACGATCCGGTAGACCCGAGAAAGGGTGATAAAGCTGTTATCATCAGGTAAATCAAAGCGCAACTGTGGACTTCTACTATAAGGATAGTAGAAATCCTTCTATTAGTAGAGATGGACATTTTCTTTAGCGTTTTTCCTTTTTTCCGTAGGTTAAATATTATTTTTCTCTCCTTGCGGGTGGTTTCATTGGATTTCCTGCCCATTTTCGTAAGCGACTCACAATATGCAAAAAGCAAAGACGAAAAAATCCGCACACTTCAAATTTTGCTTCAGAAATAAATGCAAAATGAACTATTGACAATTTTTTTTTTGTCTCATAACGGGACTTTGGAAAAGGTTACTATGATTACAAAATTCCGAATACTTTTGTGATTTGAATTTTGTTATGTTTTTATTTGAACCTGAATTCATAATTTGTTGTATTTATATAAGTTGAAATTTTCTCTGTAAATAAAAGCTAACATATTAATGAAAACAAATACTTAATTTTTAATTAAGAGCTCTGGCTTATTATAGAGAATTTTTAAATTCCTTTCTGCAAAACTTAAATTCCGAATACTTTTGTGAGGCACTTTTTTTTTAATTACGGGGGCCTCTTCAGTCGATATTTTTCGGTCACGTAGCCCTTCAATTTTGCGGAGCCCTTCGAATAAAATTACAAATAATAAAAAGAGTTTATGACCTTAAACATATTTAAATTTATTTTTTGATTTAATTAAGGAGAATAATTTTAAGATTTGCATAGTTATTGTTAGTTCTATTAGTGAAGTTTCAATAATTAAATAGAAGAACAAAAACAAAAAATATAAAAAAAACAAATATGATTGAAATTTGTAGCCCTTGAAAAATTTCGCGGATCCTCATGGCTCCATGGAGCACAGTTTAAAGACTGGGCTCTGGACTGGCAAAGTCAAACTACCAAGAGTAAAAATTGTCTAAGAAAAGATTTTCCCTTTACAATTCGGATTCGGCAAAAAGTTATTCATATACAAATCAAACTCGCACAACATGAATGGAATGAGCGGAAAGCTCAGTCGAGGCTCTCAATGGGTTGTTGAGGAAAAGCAGTAGTAGGTATAAGGGAGGGGGGAAGTGAAACCAAGAATTCAAAAAGAAAGACAGCAGGAATTTCTCAAAGTGATTCTATAAGTTTTTTCTCGTATAGATCTTCAGAAAATGAATTCAAGTAGCTTCAAATTACTTATTTTCATTGGCTGCGTTCAGAAAACGCAAATGTTGTACCACTGCTCTGGCGCCGCTACCGGTAAGTTATATGAACGCAAATTTATCACTTTTTGATTAAAAATGTTTAGTGATAGTGGAAATTTTATTCCCACTACCACTAATCCTGTAGTGGTAAAGGGATTTTATTTTCAATATCACTAAAGGTTTAGTGGTAGTAGAATCTGATGCCCACTACCACTACTTGTTTAGTGGTAATGGAGTCTTTGTCACATAGGCCAGTCTGATTTTTGGTTGCGTTCAGAAGATCACCACTGCATGCCATTACAAATTGTAAGATCATTGTGTGGTTTATGATAATTTTGCAAACTTTCAACATACTACCAAACTTTCGATATACGCTCAATTAAATGGCGATCTCTCAAGATAATTTTTGTTAATGGGTGCGTTTCCCGAGTTCAAATCAGAAAAGCTGATTTCGAAGTGATGAATCAAAAATCAGTAATCACTGTTTGCGTCTAGAATTGGCATGATGCATTAGTTGTAAAATTTTTGAAAATCATTAAATTCAAGTTTGTGAAATGTTTTAATTTCCTTCTAAAAATATAGTTATATAATTTTTTGTTGGTTTCGAACTTGTGTCGAGTTTGTCAACTGTCAACCTGTAACCTGAAAAATCAGAAAAATAATATCGTTATTTACATGGCTCCCGCTTTGCTAATCAGAAGCACTCAGCGACGAGTTTCAAACATACTTTGAAAGCAGCTTTTCTGATTTTGCACCCGGGAAACACACCCAATTACAAAGCGATTCATTTGCATTCACAAGCAGTGACGGAGCAGTGATGCAACATTTGCGCCTTCTGATCGCGACCATTTTCTGATAATTTAGCTGAACGTGTTCTTTAAATAAATCTAACTTATCAATATCAATAAATTCTCTAAAACTAAATTTGTTGAATTAATTTACATTTAAATATTATACAAAAACACCTATTAAATCGATGTCTATAATCTTTGAAGTAATTTGTGTATTTTCGATTTTTTCTTCTAATATCGACAATCACAGTTGTTAAAAGTACAATATAGCTGTAGTGGAACAGTGGTCGTCTTCTGAATGCAATATGATTTCAAAAATGAATAATTTTTCACTGACTACAAAATGATTTTGACTAATTGACAACAAGTAAAAAAGGCATATCCAATTCATGCCAATGAAGCAATGATTGCAGTTGTTAATATATCATATTAACATATTCCTTCTAAATGAAATTTTTAATGCTTTAATTTGATTCGTATAGACTTAAATTTTATTTTAACAATTTTATTCATTTGCATTGTTATATAATATTATTATACGACAATAAATATTTATACTTTTTAGTAGTATAATTAATTTGACTTAGGCTGTGGTTATATTGGGAGTATGCTCGGCGTTGTTGCACCGAACATAAAGAGAGAGTCTTTACTCACTCTCGGTGTATTGTCCACCGAGCACGCCGAGTATTCAGGGTGGCAATGAGTTATTTTACAAAACAGTATCATTACATACAAAATAGTATTAAACAAACGAGTATATTTTGACAAAAAGCATCTCTGCAACGAGCGAATCAACGACCGAGCACGGGAGAAAATGTTTGGTGTTCATCGAACACCTAGCACCAATATAACCAGGCACTTACTGGCAAATATATTTATACATATCGATTACACTATACTACACTATTTTTTACCCATTTCAAATTTGATGGTACTTAATGTCTTTGGGTCCGCTGAATCCAAATCTGCTATCAGTTTTTAAGATATAGGCATTTTTTTTTATTTTCCAGACATGGGTAGACATTTTTATCAAAATTACCATTTTGGGTATGATGGGTATTGTCATTTTTTTCATTTTGTTGTATAGTGTTATCATACGTTGACACCACTTTTTAGTTTTTCTCCACCACTTTTGGGAGAGACGATCAAATCGAATTATATTTCTCTAACAATTGAGGTATTCACAAAGCCTCGTTCAATGTTGTATGTGTACTATTGCAATTGTTCAAAGAAAAATTGTATTTTTTTACTTGTGAATACCTCAAATATGTAAAAAGAAATTGAAAATGAAAAACAAACTATTCCTTAAGCATGTTTCTAAATTTAAAATTATGTAAAAACCAATTTTTACATATTCTCTACATACTACATTCATTTATTGCGTTTTAGTCGCCTCTCCCAAAAGTAATAAAAAAGTACTTTCGAGGGGTCAACGTATGACCATCGACGTATTAATTATATTTATTTTCTAAACATAATAAAATGTGTCTATTCAAACGACCTACAAAATGCGATCGTTCAATTTTCTACAGCTCAGAAGCAAAAGAACCTTAAACGATTAAGTAAACACAACTAAACTAGAATGAAAAAAACTAATAAAATCTCGCATATTGAAGAATTCGCTAAAGGGATATTCACCGATGAAGATTTGGCGACAAGTCCGATACGGAATTACTTCAAAGGGAGATTAATATTACTAACCGGAGTAACTGGCTTCCTTGGACAATTATTATTGGAGAAACTATTATGGTATTACATACTATATTATCATAAATACTAGACTAATCAGTGATACTTAAACCGAAAAATTTTACCTATATTTCAGTTGTGATGTCCAGCATATTTATTTACTTGTTCGTGCGAAAAAGGATAAACCGGCAAAAGAACGTCTTTGTAATATGCTGAACGAATTGGTTTGTATTTAAAACTAGTGGTTTGGCACAAAAAAAAAAAAAAAAAACTAAAATGTGCAGTCGCTGTGAAGTGAAGAAGTGAAACGCCTTTACCTATTTTATATTCATTTCCGCCGTGTATAATTCCACACACAGGTTTTTCTTTCTGTCAATACTCTCGACACTTACCAGCACTTGATTTCGGAATGATTGATCAATAATTTTCCATTTCAAAGTCATCTAAAAAAAGATTAAGAAATAAATACTAGGAATGATGAATGATTACGCACAATTTAAATTGTGAGGTTATGCACGTGATGTATTGAGGCTATACATGTGGTCTATGAGTAATAAGGATCAATTAATCCAAATATCTAATTTCGGTAATTAGAAAATATTTAAGTCTCCTTTTCCACACAGCAAGTTTTCTTGTTTCCAATACCATACACATATCAAGATTTCTTGGCAATTCTACTTTTACTTTGTCTGGCATTAGTGTTGTGAAAAACTTTCTAATAAAATTTTATTGAACAAAAATAAATAAATGAAAAGTTAAATCAGTTTATTAAATAAAAATAAATAGATAAATAGAAGAACAGTAAAATTTCAATTGAAAAATGTTCTCTTTTCCAAATAGAAGCCAAAATCAATTCGAAGCCAACTTAAATTGAGAAATAAGAAAAACAAGAAATGTCAAGGAACGAACAGCGCAAAAGAAAACTTCTCGGCACGTGGAAGTTTATATCCGTCCCCTCTCGTCTTTCCTTTCTTGTCCACAAACTCGACTTTCCTAAAAGAAAACTTGCGGCATGGAAAAGGGTAGTAAGTACATACAATGCTCAATTCTACTAAATATTTTCTTCAATTAAAGCATTATCTTTTCCATATTACTTTTTCAATACTTTTTGGTGCGAACGAAATTCATTAACACATTCTGTTGAAGTTTTTACAGTTTTCTTTTAATTTTGTGTTGCTTTTTTTCTGTTGATACTCTCTACACTTATTGGCACAAACACTGCATCACGTTTATAATACGTGAAGTTAAAGTTCAGCTATATGCAACCAAGCAGAGACGTTTTGTCGACTCTCTCACTAAAGCACATCCCAGTTGAACTTTGGATGATCGTAGGAGTAATCATTGAGCGCTCCAAAGCGAGCAATCGATTACTCCTTATTGCTCTACAGCTCTTGTATTTTGTACTCCTTTTTAACATTGCATGTCCTAGGGCATGGAGTACTCGTTTCAGCCTCCAAAAGGAGTAATAAAGGAGGACACGATTACGAGCATGAGATCACTTGCATGGCATAGAAAAACAAAACTCCGAAATAGTTCCTTACAAAATTCATGACGCCATAGAATAGTTGTCTAAACCGCCAGTAAGCACTTGTGTGTGCCAAGGTTCAAGTCCCACAACATTTTTTTTTTAATTATTCATCATTTTTTATTTATTTTTTTATTATTTCTATTTATCGTTCTATAATTTTATTATTTTCTTGAGTTGTTTTTTTCCAGGCTCGAACCTGTGGCTGAAAAATTCACATCGCGAATATTAAACGACGCGCTCACCAACTGAGCCACACAAGCAAATTTGTTATTATTGAATTTTGTTTCTTTTACTCTTGCAATGATTCTAGTACTAGTTACTGATTTTTAACTCTTTGATGCAAACGATTTTAAAGAAAATAAAAACATCAGTTGCACAGAAATTTTTTTTGGTTTATATCATTATCAGCAGAATGAGAAACTAAATAAAATATTAAACTGTGTGACTATAAGTAATTTCAACTTTTCGAGGTGGGTTAAAATATATCACACTATGCAGTTTTTACCCTACCTACCGTAAAGGGTTAACTGGGCAGGAGAGAGTAAGATATACAAATTTGAACTACTCAATCAGGCTGTCTTTGTTTATCATTATTTCTAAAAATAGACCATATAAAATTATGAAATTGGTTAGTGAAATTTATTTAGTGGAGCATTTAGTGTCTTTTAAATTGAAAAAAAAATGCGCTAAAAAACCCGTTGATCGCTAAATCACTTTTTTCCACGTTTTAATTTTCAAAAAAGCACTAAATTAAGCGGAAAAAGTGCTGATTTGGCCACACATCAGCCAAACATTTTGCGAATTAAAAATGGAATGAAATATTAAAACCTCTTATTTTTTTAAGCCCGCTAGGGACTTAACTTTATTGATTTATTTAACTTTGTTTTGGTTTTTCTTTCCAGCAATTCGAGAAAATGAGAAAATTTAATCCAAATTACCTACAGCATGTGAGTATCATTGAGGGGGATATGTCCGCACTTGGATTGGGCATAAACAATGCGGATCGTGAGATGTTGCAGAATACAGTGCAAATCATTATACATTGTGCTGCCAATGTACGTTTCAATGTAAGTCTTTATGATCTGATCTTTGCCAATTTAAGAGGAACACGTGAACTGTTGAGATTAGCTGAAAAATGTAAAAACTTTGAGGTGGATTATGTGATTCCCTGCCAAGTGTTATTTATTTACATCGTTATTTTTAGGTATTCAATTATGTATCCACTGCCTATAGCAATTGCTCGCAAGTTCAAAGATGTATTAAAGAGGATTTCAACGATGCGTCTATGGATCCTGATACTTTAATTGCATTTGCTGAGAGATGTGCCAATCAACCGCAACCGAATGATCTAGAGAACTTGGAAATTTTAACTGCACGTCTAATTGGCAGTTGGCCAAACACATATTCCTTCTCGAAGTCTTTAACTGAGCAGATTGTACTGCGTTATTCTGAAAAATATCCGATTTGTGTAACTCGACCCAGTATAGTAATGTCGGCATACCAACATCCAGTGCCTGGTTGGTGTAATAATGTTTTCGGTTTGAACGGCATGGTAATCGGTGGCGGTATCGGCATAATACGCATTGCCTATGCAAATAAAGATGTGGGCCTAAATTTTGTATGCGCCGATTTTACGATCAATGCAATATTATCGGCAACATGGGCGACACACGAAGAAACACAAATAGATAGAAAGAAAGTTGATACTAGCTCAAATGATGAAGTTAAACAGAAAAATCGCCCCAAGGTATATGCAATAGTTGCATCGAAAAATGTATCGTATCAGTTTATACACAATACTTTAAAGCCACTATTAAAAATATATCCCATGAATAAAAATATTTGGAGGAGTTGTTACAATACAACTACTTCGACAGTAGTATTCAAATATCTTTCGTTATACTATCATTTTATAGCAACACTACTTCTCGATTTAGGACTTAAGATGATCGGAGAAAAACAAAGGTTTGTATAACCTTATCTTTACTTGTCTTGGGTCACTTCGGGGTTCCGAGATATTCAGGTTGATGTACATAATACTTTCTTATTCGAAAATTTTGCGGAATACCTTTGAACCCGAACATGACCCTGGAAAAACGGGGCTGGTATTTATATGAAAACAAGCTTTAAAAAGATTCATCACTAGCCATAACCTTTTTGAAAGCCAAATTTTCAAATTGCCACACTTGTATTATTAATAAATAAAGATTAAAAATGAAAAAATTTCTTCTCTTTAAAGATTGATGCCAGCAACAAGAAGAATTCAATCATTCTTGCACGCGCTTTCATACTTTATGCTAAATGAATGGGAATTTGAAAATGCGAATATGTGCGCCCTGTATGATCGTATGCACCCAGTGGATAAGAAATTATTTTATTGCGATACGCGGCAATTCGATTTCGAACTATGGAGTCTCACTTATATGCAAGGTCTGAAAGTTTATCTTGCCAAGGAATCATTGGATGAGGTGGAAAAAGGTCGGATTAAAAACAAACGTCTAAATATGGCTCATCATTTTGTGGTCGCTGCATTTTATTTCTCTCAGGCGACATTGATTTATTTGTTGATAAAAAGATTTGGGATGGTTGACTATGTTATGCGCTGCGGTTCCGGCAATTTTTGAATTTCTATAATATTGTTATACTGAGATTATGTAACCTTCCTAAATTAGTAAAATGTGAGGGAGTAAATATTTATTAAATTTTAGTTAAAGCAAAAAAATAATTGTTCTTTGTATATATTTTATAGCTAAAAAAAATAAAGTTTTGGATTGCCCCAGGCTCAAGAATCAAAGTAACTATTTCCCATTAAATGCCGAATCAGAACTTGGTAACAGCTTTTTTCAACGTCTATGAAATCACCGCCATTTCTTTCTTTACTGCATTAGTTTCACTATAAAGTAAAAACGTTGTAATCGTTTTCCTTAATCTGGTTTTGTTTCCTTGAGATATGATAAGAAAAAGTTTGTGACCATATTCGGATTCAGCAAAACAAAAAAAAAAAAAAACTAAAATGAGTGTGAAATGTCCGCTTTGGTTCTTAGATCAGTGAGAAACGAAAGACCAAGATTTACTATCTGGCGAACATAAATTTAAAACTTTCACAAATAGGAACCCTGAAATAATTTTCGTTGAATACTTGGAGTTTCTTCTTTTTAAGCCTGTCTTTAAACCATCAGTCTAATTTGTCCCAGTTTGAAAATTTCTTTGGTGCTTCTACCTAAATACAAGTAATTAAAATAATTTATTTTATTAAATTTCATTACTTCCATTAGATTCAAGAATTACAAGTTAAAAGTTTCTGTAGTTCCTCCCCCTGTACTTTAAATATTTAAAAAAGTGCTTTTTCTTGTTTATTTTTAATAACAGTACCTTTTAGTTGGGTGCAAATAGCAACTCTGCACGTTACTCATTCTTATTGGAATATCAATCAGAATGGAATTTTCTGATTGGAAATAGTCAACGGGCAAAACTGCGGAGTAAAGTTGCAAATTTCTTGTGGTGGGTTGTTCTCACATATTTTGTATTAAAAAATGGCAAAACTTTAGCAAATAATTTTTTTAAATGATAAAACTCATATAAAAGCATTCAAGTGTTCAAAAAAAATGTGATTATTTGCTAGAAAAGTGTATTAAAAATGTGTTGAAAAATCGCCGAATTGTGTTTGCTCAAGTGAATAAGAAAGAAAATTCCAATACAGTGAGAGTATAGAAGAGCAAAAAAATACGTCAGAATAGCACAAAATTGTGGGAAAATACAAAAGGCAGTGAAAAAGTCAAAGCAGAAAATTCAATATGACAATTGCCCAGTCGTATCTTGTCTTTCATTCATTTTTTCAATCCTTTTGTCCAGTTTTCGTTTGTGTGCTTGTATTGATTACGTTATGAATGTATTAAGTGTTTTTTATTGTTACGAGCGGAAATCCCTGAATTAGATTGGCTGCGTTTTGTATTGATTGATTCTCAAGTGCACTTGTATCTTGCCCACCTGTTTCTGCTGCATGGCAAATTGTCAAGTGCTTGAAAGAAAACTATGCATATTTAAATTGTTTGTTTTTTGCAGCTATTAATTTAGAAAGTTGTAAATTCGCTTAAATTGGTGATTATTGTTCGGCCGTTGATACATTTTTAATGGTTGTGCTACGATTTGTTAAATTGGCAATTAGTTTTTGGCTAAAATTACGTGCTCTTTTCTCCTTGTCACTTGCTCGCCTAGCTCTCTCTATCTCTTATTGGAAGTAAAGAGATACTACTGTTAGTGCTGTGAAAATATGTATTTGGTTTTGATTATACTGAAAAAAAAAACTGAATATCCCTTTCATATGTCAAAGAAAACTACTAAAATTGGTGATATACTTTAACGAAGAATAAAATTAATTATAATGCTAATTTGTGTGATGTGTTATAAGAATTATCGGTAAATATCTAGTTTAGGGCAGAAACTGAAAATAAGAGTTATGGGAAATTTCCAGATTGAAAAATTGCCTAAATTTAAGGAACATTTTTTTAAGTTTCCCAATGAGAGTTATGAGCAGCTTTTATTATTTTAAGTTCCTCATAACTTTTAGTCACAACTTATATTTTTTAAGTTTCCTCATAAAAGTAGGCAGTATATGTATATTTTGTATTTGCATAATTTTTTGGCCACTTTGTCTGAATGTATGTGTATAATAATAATAATAATGTTTAAAAATATTTGATATTTAAAATAGTTTTCTTCTTTTGATTTTTAATTTTATTTGAAGGGCTTTTTAACCACGTACTTCGGTTGACAAATTTTAACCATTGTTCGGGTTTTCCAGAAGAACTTCTAACCGATAGTTGTACAACAGCTTTAACTCTTCTACTCAAAGGACGATTACATCATGCTTGAACAATATGTTTAACCATAATATCCCAATAAACTATTTGAATTTTAAAAGACTTTTATGACTTTAATTTAAGAGAGTATGTTATTCAGTTAACAATTACTGGGCTATTTAAAAAAATGAAAGTTGCTGATAACTCTTATCGGGTAACTTCAAAATATAGGTTTTGAAATAAAAGTTATGGACAACTTAAAAAAATAGAAACAGTCCATAATTCTTATTTTTTGTCTTTTTCATCAAAAAAGTTACAACAGTTAAGTCGCTAGGCTTTTCTCATATGTTAGATTCATGTAGATTCATGTTTATCAGCTGAAACTACACAAAAATAAGCTTTTCCGTCGTTTTATGATAACTGTGGTAAACGTAAGAACCGAAAAACAGTCTTTTTGGACCTTTTTTGAGGTTAGGGACAACACGTAATATTTCCCGTGAAAAATAATATTAAATTCATATTCAGCGAACAAAAATATGCGAAAAAAGGCTTTATCTGTTTTTTTTATAAAGACTTGGGTAAACGTACGCTTGATGAAACTATTTTTTTAAAGTGAGGTGGTAGAATTGCTGCCGCCATATTGGTCCGCCATCATGCGAAATCAAAAAAGGCCTTGTTGCATTCGAATCTAGAGATAATAAGCTTTCAGTTGAGTCTAAACATGCCCTAAAATACCTTAACCAATTTTGGTCTCCCACTGACCCATATATATATACGTTATAAAGTTTGAAGCTAGATAATTTCATGCCTTTTTATATGTTTTACTAATAGAAAAAAAAAAACAATATTCGGGTTATCTAACTCTTTTCCATTCATTGAAAATTAAATTTTTAAATTTGCCCTCGTTAAAAAACGAAGAAATGGCCAAAAATTTAATTGTGTAGAGTCTTTACACCTAAGTATATATAAAAATTAAAGATTATTCGATTCTTTGTGTTGGATATGTCAGCATCTCATTTTATATTGGATATATTTCGTATTTAGGTACAAAAAAATACGGTATACTATATAATATACTGTACATATCAGAAAACTTCTTAATATTGAATATTTTTTTTTAAATAGTCAAGTCCTAGTATGTACTAAAACCAAATTTGCCTAAGTATTTCTAATCCAATCGCAACGGATCGTCGGACTGCTATTTCTACTAAACCTTGACAATTTTGTTTATTTATAAAAACTTGGTTTTGTGGATTGTTTTCAATATCAAGCCCAAGTCAAAAAGTATTTTGAAATTTACATGCCTGGTATAAACCTATACATTCGTCAGTCAATCACTCTGGGTACTTTATTTCACAACGACCAAACAAAAACCGATTGCTTTTTCTGTTAATCCATATCGCATATGAACACTAACAACTTCCAACCAAAGTATCTCATTCTTTTCCAGTTTACATTAGCGCTCTTCCTCTCTGTGTATGTTTTCTATCAATTCATTGACTCTCTGTTTAAACGTTTTCTCACTTGGCCAAAACAATTGAAATACTGTCTGGCCACTGGTTACGGCCACTATGAATTCATTCCAATATGATTACGCTGTTTAGTGCCTTTAGCTACAATTGAAACGGTTGAACGTAATAAAAGCGCGGACGCGTATACGCAACGCACGACATAGTAAAGAATAAATAAAAAATAAACGCAAAGAAAAGAACTGATTTTGTGTGCAGCGTGCTGTATTGAGTTCATTATCATAACAAATGAAAAAAAGTCAAATTAAAATAACATAGAAACAAAAACAAAAAAATTTAGATCTTCCTTTTGACGGTTTTGTGCAAAAATAAGAAAAACTAAAGACACACACGCAAACGGCAAAACGAAAGAAATTTACGCAATTTTTGCCCTAACATATTCAGAAAGCACACACTCAACGGTTGGTTAGTTGGTCGATCGAACGGACGCGAGGTGTGACTCGAATCTACTCGACTCACTGTGTGTGTGCGTTTTTTTTTTGTTTGCCGCTTGTGCCTTTCGTGCTGCCCTTGGTTCGGATATTGTTGGATGAAATGAAATGTAATGTTATTTTTGTTTTTGTAATGATGTTGTTCCAAAAATTCAACGACGCGTTGTAAAAATTGTGTATATTTTTAATATCAAGTCAGAAAATAACAAAAATACAAAAACTTTTAAGTCTCCAATTGCAAAAGGAAACCTTGAAACTTGAAAATTGTCTTATTTTTCTGTGTTTTCTTCTATTTTTATTATTATTTTTTGAAATGCTTCAATAGTTTTTAAAGTGTTGCTTGTTATTTTATTGGCTACTTTTAGCTAAGGCAAGGAATAGTTTGTAGCGTTGTTGCTTCATTGTTGGCTATAGTTTGCAAAAAAAAAAAATAAAAAAAACAGCAACAAAACATTTGAAAGGCTGTGTGTTGCAAGTGATCTAAGCGACTTTTTTAATACCCTACACTAATTTCCAACCGAAGACGAAGGTTCATCCATATTCGATCCAAAATAATATTGTGCCTTTTTAACAACATAGTAATAAGATTAACGTCAGTCATTTCTCGGCTGGTCGTAAGCTCCGCCAACGGAGTTACAAGAACTTTTTTTCGGGGTCAATACCAATTTTCTGTGGGCTCTTAATCTTTACTCATCAATGCTAGGAGTACATACTAGTGATGTAACGGATGCCATTTTGGAGGGTGCGAATGCGTATACCAACATTCGGTATATATTCGCGAATGCAGATGCAAATGTAGAAGAAAATTGAAAACAAATTTGTGGTAGTTTTACAACTTCAGTGTAGTGAATTTTCTCAGAAAAAAAATGCAAAATTTAGTTTATTTTGTTGTTATTTTTAGATTATAAAATATTTGGATAAACTGTATTCAGTAATTTTTAATTTGAAAAAAAAAAAAAATTAAAATTTCTTCCGAATTAAATTCTCGAATTCTCTTTTCTGTTATTAAAATAAATAGGCCAAAAGAATAACAAAAATCTATGGAACAAGCAGATCAGACGATCGTTTCTTCGTCAGTGATCTTTGTGATAGTCAACGATCCATGTAAGCTACTGTTTTATAAACTTGTTGCTATACTTCTTTGATACCTTAGTGCATATTGGTCATACCACCTTGATGAAAAAGTTCCCGGAATTCATTCAGAAAATTAAAAATACAAGTTTATTTATCTAAATCTATATTGTCTACTTCAAAGTAATCCCCATCGACTGTAACACACTTATGCCAGCGCTTGATCCAATCCTCGAAACATTTCCTGCGATTTTTCCATTACTTCCTCTCGGCTACTGAAACGCGTTCCCCGTAATGGTTTTTTTAACAGAAAGAAGTCACAGGGAGCCAAATCAGGTGTATTCGGTGGCTGTTGGATGGAAAGTTTCTTACTTGTAACAATATGAACTATACTGTGGGTGGTCCATATAACTGAGAGAAAAACAAAAATATCTTTTACACAACAAGGGATCTTCAGTAAGTTTAAGTAGTACGAGGATTGCTACTTAAGTTTTGAGATATGGCAAATCTGACATCAGCATCGTAAATTTTGACGCTTTTAATGGTAAACGTACTCAGAACGTTTTGTCCTACGAGTGCTATTTGTGTTGTTTACAGTGACTTGAAAAATTCATCTCGGCCAAAAAATGGATTTAAATCATGAAAATTTTCGTGCGATGATTTTTTATGATTTTCGGCGTGAATTAACTCAACAACAGTCAGCCGATCAACTTTCTTCTACTTTTGGTAATGAAGCACCATCCCGAGCCACCGTGTTTCGTTGGTTTTCGGAATTCAATCGTGGTCGTAGTTCGCTTCAGGATGAATTTCATGAAGGTCGTCCAAAATTGGTTGTTATGCCAGAAAATATCGATGCTGTGTATGAACGGATATTTCAAGATCGGCATGTGACTTATCATGAGATTGAGGTATGCTTGGGTATTAGTTTCACTCGCATACATTCTATATTGCATGAACATTTGGCCGCCAAGAAGATTTGTTCGCGTTGGATACCGCATAATTTGACAATCGCTCAAAAAAAGGCTCGTGTCGATTGGTGAAAAGAAATGTTGAAAAAATACAATCGCGGTGCTTCAAAAGACGTCTATAAAATCGTAACAGGTGACGAATCATGGATATATGCATATGAACCCGAAACTAAACAACAATCGACTGTATGGGTCTTCCAAAGTGAGCCAAATCCAACAAAAGTTGTTCGCGCAGGAAGCACTTCGAAGCAAATGGTCGCCTGTTTTTTCGGTCATGTAGCCACCGTGCCATTAGAGCAACGTAGAACAGTAAATTTTGAATGGTACATCACCATTTGTTCGCCAGAAGTGTTCGGAGAAGTAAGGAAAACCAGCCTCCAAACAAAGACAAATCATTCTCCACCACGACAATGCGAGCTCTCACACATCGGCTCAAACGAGAGCCTTTTGAGCACTCAAAACATCGAATTGATGGGTCATCCGCCGTACAGTCCTGATTTGGCACCCAATGATTTCTTTTTATTCCCTCACATCAAAAATAAATCGCGAGGTCAACGTTTTTCGTCGCCTTAAGAAGCGGTATTTCACCAAAGATTGTAAAGTAGAAACGTTCATTGGTTATACGTTCGCAAAAGAAAGTACACAAGCATATGCGAATGTCAAAACCATGCGAATATTTGGCATGCAGCGAATGCGAAGGGAGACATCCGTTACATCATTATTACACACATATTAATGTAAATTAAAGGGAAATAGATAAGACGAAATGTTCACACAGCCTTTATAGCTACTCGAAGGAGCCGTTTGAAACATCTTATTAGATAGAATTTAGATGATTCTGTTCTGGTAAAAGTTAGTGAGAAACTTTTGAATTACGCTAAGAAAATATAAGTTGATCAGTCTTAAGGAGAGCGCATTATAAAATTGTAACATAGTTTTTTTATTTCCTACTTTTGTTAGAAGTGCCCAATAAAAAAAAAATAGCATATCATAGTCTTTGGTTTTAATGACATATGACGCCAAAACAAATTATTTTGCTCTGTATCATTTGTCCGAAAAAGAATTCGAAATCAATAAGATTAGGCTGCTTTCCTTGCCAAACAATTGGCTATCTAGTTTTCATGTATTACTGTATATTCAAGGATCCAAAATTTGGTGGCTTTGCGTATCTCTCCTAACATATTCACTAAGCATTACTTTATATCTCAGGCAATAGCGGATCTAGATATTTCCGATGGGGGCTTATAATTTTCATCCTTTTAGTTTTTTTAAGCATAAAAAATGTGCTTTTTGTTTAAGTAAAAATATGTTTTGCTAAACTAAAGTTAGTAAAAGAAAAATTAATGCCTATTGAGCCCGCCCTTATCTCTTTTTTAGTACTTAGAAATGTCAACCTTTTTCATAAAATAATTAAAAATAACATCTTGCTCCATTCCATTTTAATGATTTTTTAGTCAGATTTGAAATAAAAACCGATTGCCCAGAAAACGCAAAAAATCGCAAAACGGAATATGATGGAATAATTTTTGTTTATTGAATTATATTTGTTGACTTTATGTTGAAGAAAATTTGAAATGGGCTAGCAAAACGGGTCAAGCGCCTTATAGTACAACCTCAAAATATGGTGCTTTCTAGTTTAGCATTTGTGGTTATGGTCAGAGAGGATTTCGTGGACGATTGCAGCTGTGGTTATACACCCATAAGAAATGCATCATCAGTAGTATGCCTAAGTACAGAACTAGCGACTAGTCCTGCCAAAGCTACTTAGTATATTCCTTCCAAAAATACTATGATTTATAACTGAAAAATCTCTTTTCTTATCGAAATTTGACAGACATTGGAAACCTAACAATCTGTCGAATTTTCTTACCTTTGAAACGATTAAGATTTTTAATGATTTACCTATCTTACATCGTTCATTAATCTTTATATTCTAATCTAACCTACCTGCTTTAAAACTTTGCCATATTGTACATGACAAATGACGTAGCAAATTTTACACATTTTCATAAAACATTTCGCTAACTTATTATTTTTTTTTTTTTTTAGTTATTTAAAATTTTTCGCTTATTACTCATAGTATAGCTTTAAATTGTACCCAATTCATTCTATTTAATTTAAGAGGTTGTTAAAATGTTTGATTAATGATATGAATGTGACAGTTGGCAGATTTTATCTGTTTTCAATATCAAGCCTTACTGTTTTTTTTTGTTTTGTTTGGAATTACAAGTGATTTTTTTTAATTTCTTAATGATTGACAGAAGAATTTAAAAAATTGTTTGCATGACATCTGGTGCCTGATTGATAGATATACATATGCATACGTGTAGACAGAAGGTGAAAATTGCTTCGGTTATATAGGATGAAGTATTTATCATACTCAAAGTAACTCTCGGACGAGGGGTGGATTTTTTTTTTCCTAAAAAACCTATGTTTTTCGACACCTGAGTCACGAATCTCATTAGTTTCATTGGTGTACAAATATAACTCATACAACATGAATAAGTCCGAAAAGTTTGGTCTAGGCTCTTCATGCACCTACTATTAAAACATAAAAAAAGAAGAAGTCCAAACTAAACTACATCCCCAGATTGAATATTCTGTTACTTACTGGGCAACTGAGAAATACCGAATAGTAATTTCTACCATAAACTAGCAAGAAAGAAGCCATCTACCGGTTTTTTTTAGCACTAAACTCATATTTGGTATATTCTGCTGCCATTTAGACAACGCGAGGGTTAAGGAAACATCTTATGGGTACCTGCGTTTAGGGCCAGGCCGCAAATCGAATGCAAGCTCAACCAAATTTATATCAGCAAATTTGTGTTGGTGAAGTACATCGAACGTACAGCAAGGCTTATCAAGTTTTTACCGGAATGACGATAGTGGAAACATTAATTGAATACTCATTTAAGTGAGATTTCATTTCGCTTACGTAGGTGTTGAAATGCTACAGCTGTTAGCTCAGTGCGGCCAGTCCCAAGCATAGTCACTAGCAAACCAAAATAGAGGAGCTAGGAGTCGGATAAGATGATAAATATCTCTTGAATCAAAATTTTCTTTTTTACAAGGAACGAAAAAATTAAAATTTCCCCACTTCCCCTCAACAATTTTTGTACCTTTGGGCCTTCTAATGATTCCAGTGTCCTTGTCAGAATTCTACTAGGTTCAATCCCTGACGTTCATGCTTAGATCGTTTTGTATTTAGCACTTACGAATATCGTCGTCGTTGTTGGGAAGTTTCCGTATTTGCAGTAGTGCCACATGGCGTGTCAGATACTGCGATGCCTGAATACCATCGTCAGCAAAAAATTCAAGTGGTTAAGAGCCTAGTATTCTCTGATCTTAAAATCTAAGCTCCAGATTCGTCGCTGTACCAGTCATGTGGGCTTGCACCTACCTGAATCCATCGACTCAACGGAGGAAGCCGGTGAGACACCTATTTAGGATAATATCTGCTCTTGTGGATCACGATGATTCTAGATGCTTGCACCCTTCAAAATCATCAGTCCTCCAACTCATTTGTCAGAACTATAAATCCTGATTCTTCAATGGCGTCTCATGATACCACTCGGGGGTGAGTACGGTGCCTACTATGGTATTCATGTTACAGATCTTCATTGGATGTTGTGGTGTTTTAAGTCCCACTGCCTTCCCCTGCGGCTTTTTGGGGACAGTTTCTTCAGTAACCGATATGACTACCGTCCATTCGTGTCATGTTGTTGTTGTAGCAACGTAATACATGTGCATCATTAATCGGATCGTTCGGTTAAGTCTAGGTCCAGGAATCGGACTACTTCTAAGGGTTGTGTCCAGAAGGATATAGGTGACAAGACAGTTTTGCTAGGCAAGCAAAGGAGGTACCCAGTGTCGTGAGGGACATTAGTGGGCAACCTCCAGAACAATGTTTGGAAGTCGGTTGTTCATAGGCTTCATGGCAGTGTTGTTGTTATTCTAGTCTAACGGCTGTGCTTGCAGAGTTACGAGATGGCGTGGTGGTTGTAGTGGATCTAATGGGGTCGTGTTAGGGGTATTTTAACGATAGCACATAATGGAGTATTGCTTGAAAGAAAAAGGATATTGTGTTCCTCTTTACTTCATTGTGCAGATGGGTTTCATATAACATAAGGTGACAGCCGGTGATTGTTCGCAGTGCATCATTTTGGCCAACTTATAGTCTCCTCAGATAGATAGAGGCAGTGTAGTTCAGAACAGAGCGTTTAATAGCTTTGTAGGTGGTGAGCTATATCTGTTTATCCTTCTCTCATGTGATTCCAGCTTGCGATTTCAAGATTCTGTTACGTCCCCTCAGGCGATTTTAGACGTTGGTTGCGTATTTGGCGAAGGAGACCCTCTAGGATTCTTGAGTGGTTGAACGTACGGATTCGCTTTTCTGCTGCTACGACATCTAGGACAAGTTTGACCTCTTTTGTCCAGGTGGTAAATAGAGTGGCTGTTGACTTCTCTGCGAACAGTTGTAAATTGCGGTGATTAATGAATCGGACAACGTCTGTTAGACACGTGTTGATGTTAAAACTCAGTTTTGCAATGTTCTTGGCTGTTGACACTAGTCGAATACCAGCTGGTGAACTAGGGAGGTGGTTTGTGTAAAAATTGAAGAGCGTCGGTGATAAAATTTCTCCTTGTGGTACCCTAATGTCATGTGCTGACCACCCCAGTAGCCTAATGTGATTGAATATTGCAGTGTTTTAGGTATACTGTAATCCTTGTTTAATTCCATCGATAACAGTGTACAATTTCTAGTTCAATTAACCGGAGAATGCAATTAACCGATAAATTTAACTAAAACATAAAATTTCTAGTGCAATTATGCGGAAAATGTAATTTAGAGTGAGTCAATTAACAGACAAGGAGAGATTAAGTAGTCTCCACATTATTGCGTTTATGAAAATGTATAATTTTCTATTCAATTAGCATAAAATTTGAGTACATTTTGAACTAAAAACTTCAATTACTGCACTTTCTATATCTGCAAAGTCATCGATGGTTGTTACAAAACTATGTCTCAAATTAGATATACCTACCCCTTTGTGTGTAGAGTATACAAATTCAATTTTGATAGTATATGGAATTTTTATTCAATTGGTTGATTTTTGTTTCTGTTTTGTAGGTATATAAAAATCGTTTCAAACAAAAAAATCTAATAATAATTTTTTTCTTTTTCTCTTGTACTATTTACAGCTGCAGGAACAGCAAGCAGGATTTCGCATACAGACACAAGATACAAGAATTGTGAGCGTAAGCAAGCGCATTCAATGACTCAATGCTAAGCAAAAATGTTGCTAAGCACATTTCATTACAAATGAATTTGTCATCGAAGCAGTTAAGAAATTTCAATAAGCAAAAATTAAAATCAAAAAAAAAAAAAAAAGAACAGCAAAGAGTCAAAAGCCCTAAGCAAAAAAACTGAAAAAGCGAACGAACTTTCTTCTTGTATATGTATGTATCTATCCATCATATATCAGCAATAACAACAACAATAACAGCAAAGAAATAAGGCACACGAAAAAAAGCACAGGAATAAATTATAAACAATTTAAAAGAAACACACTAAAAAATCAACGCACAAATATACGTAAAATAGAAGCATAAAAGCAATAAAAGAAGAGGAAGAACTAGAAGAAGAGGAGGGAGTAAAGTAGAAAGAAATAGAAGGAAAAGCAGGCCAAGAAACACACCTAATTAATTAATTAATTGATTAATTAAGAAATAAATTCTTCAACAATAACGAAAAAGTGTAGACATTTATTTCTCGCCAGCAGCAACAACAACAACAACACTGACAATACACAAAAAGATGACATCATACGCAAGCGCAAATGATTCTAACAATACAACAACAACAACTGCCACAATGGCAACAACAACCCCTATGTCAGCAGCAGCAGGTGTTATTCATGATGCTGCTGCAGCTACTCTACTGCTAACATCACCACAACAACCACCATCAACAACAACAATATTAAACGCTACTTCATCAATTGCAACATCACCACTTGAACGCAACAAATTAACAGCGAACACAACATCATCAGCGATGCAGCCAGCACATCATAATAATGAGTATTGTTATGATTATGATTGTGATTCCTTATCAGATGGGCATGAAAAAACAGATACAACACCAGAAAATATAAAAAAAATTGATGATGTCATTGAACAACAGCAACGATCATCATTAGTCGCAGAATATAATAATGATGAAGAAGAAGACGTGGAAAGAGCAGCAGGAGCCGCAATGCAATATCATCATACACGTTTATTAACAGCTAATTCTCCAACTGGTTCGACCACTTCTACGAGTACTCCACATGTTGGTTTAGCTGTTGCGCTTGATTTCGATGACTCAACCCAAAACGCAAAATATCGTTTTGCAAAATCTCCATCGTTGTTTAGCAGTCAACAAAAAGGTATGTTGTTGTTTTTGTTAACTTTTTTTTTCTTTATTTTTTGTTTAAAAAAATACTCTGTACATTTTTTTTTTTGTATTTTCATTTGCACTCCTCATTGTTAGCTTGTTGCTGCTTTGTTGTTGTTTTTGTTTTATTTATTTTTTGAAATTGTTAATTGCTATTCAAGTGGCACACTCATTCACTATCTATGTATTACCTAATTTGGTTTATTATTGTTTTGAGCTGAGTAGCGAATTTTTTTTTTTTTTTCGTTAAACATTTTAATTTAAAAGATTCACTTGCTTTGTGGTTTTGCATTTGCCGTTAAATATAAATGCAATTTTTATTAGTGTTTTTATTTTTAGTTTTTTGACCGATAGACCCAAAAAATTCTAATAAGGTTCTGTTGTAAATATTTGTTTGAATTTCTGTATACTGCGAAATGAGTAATTTTTGTCTTATAAAGAGGAGTTTGTATAGAGGAAATATAAATTTTTAATGGAATTTCAAGAATATAATCCTTTGTTTATCTTGAAATGGCCATCACTTTGGGAAGTGCTTTAAAGATCTATTGAGTAATGATCTCTAAAAAGTTCTGGAGTTGCCCAAAAAGCTCTCAACAAATTTGGGTCCAAAGCCCAAGACTATGAATCCATATATAAAAAAATTTTCTGAAGTCTCAAGCAGAGATATATACAAAAAGATTTCGCCAATTAAGGGTTACGCCTACTTTAAATTGGCGTTCTTAAAAATAGTTATTATGAAGTAATATATATATTTATGATCGCCAAATTATTGTAAGCGCCATTTTTTCGATAATCGTTTATCAAAAATTTAAATTTGCACCACAATTTTCCACAAACATATTCATGTACATTGTAAGCAATTCTAGAGAAAATCAATTGGGATTTTAATTTCCTATCTTTATATATATAATCGTAGAGTTTTGTGTGTATGACATCGTGATAATTCTAAACGACTGGACCGATTGAAGTCATATTTCCAGAATATACTTTCTTAGGCGGGAGGATGGATAATAGCTATTCATAATGGCTTTTAGCAAAGTGGACGTGGCACCTCCCATACAATTCTAATAGTTTTTTGGGACTATCTTAAGATTAATTTATAGCGCAGTACAGAAATTTGGTACAATAACGAGAATTGACAATGCCATGTTACAACAAAAATGTGGGTGGTTGTCAATCCCAAGGGGTGTGACACCTTCCATATAACCTGAATTTCCATTATGGAGGTATTTGTGGTACGGCACTAAAATTTAAATTCTTTCAGTTTGTTGGATGTGGCACGATGCTTCACTTTTACTTTCTACTACTATTTCTACTACAATTTTTTACTACTTTAAACTTCTTTTTTTCTGCAAATTTTTGTTATTTTCTACTAATTTTTCAAACAATATTTTCTACTACTTTTTTAGTACTTTTTTTCTACTACTTTTTTAATTCATTTTTTCTTATTTTCTAGTACTGCTTTCTACTATTTTTCATTACTATTTTTTACTTCTTACAGTTTTTTCTACTACTATTTTTTAATACTATTTCTACCACTCTTTCAACTCCATTTTTACTATTTTTGTACTACTATGTTAAACTATTTTTCTACTACTTTTTCTGCTACCTTTTTACTACTTCTTTACAACAATTTGTAAAAGTATTTTCGATTCTTTTTCCAACTACCTTTTCTACTACTATTTCTACTACCATTTTCTTCTACTTTTTTGCTGCTATTTTCTACTACTTTTTTCATTCCTTTTTCTACTATTATTTCTACTACTTTATGAAATATCTTTAGACCCTGCCTAGCTATCTTAAAATCTGATAGGTGGCGCTGTAACAAATTCTATATTTATAATAAATAGGAACTTGATTAAAATTTTTAAATAATTTAAAGAATGGTCTTTGATATGAAGATAGAGCGTCCTGAAATATTGTTTCTATAATTCGACTGAACCATAATAAAATTAATCCTAATATTTTTGAGGAATATCTTAAGAATCATTTATAGCAAGTACAGAAATTTGGTACAAGAACGTGAATTAACAAGCCATGCTACAACAAAAATATGGGCGGGTTGACAAAGAGGGTGTGACACCTACCATATACCCTGAATTTTCATTACGGGATATCTTAGTATGGAAGTATTATTTGTCAATACCGGATTTAAAAAATTCTCTCAGTTTGTTGGATTAGTGGGTATTGCATTATGCTCTACTTCTATTTTCTACTACTATTTTAATTTATTTTTTCCAACATTTTCTTCTTATATTCGACTACTACTTATACTTTTTTACCATTTTTTTACTACATTTTTCTACAATTTATTGTTATTTTCTATTACTTTTTCACTGTTTTTCTACTTTTATTTTTTATTATTTTTATTTTTGACTATTATTTCCACTAATTTATGAAATATCTCAAGAACCTGCCTAGCTATGTCAAAATCCGATAGATGGCGCTGTAATAAGCTCTACAATAAGTTCTATTTTTATAATAAATAGCAAATGGGTCCATATTTTTAAATAGTTTTTGGAATTAGATATAATTTCTAGAACGATCTTTGATATGCTTCTGCAAATTAAATAGTTTTAAAAATGCCAATTTTGATGCCTCATTTTTAAATCTAGAATTTTTACCAAATTCAATGTACGTCCTTTAAGCTTGAATTGTCATTACCAATGTTCAAGAAACTTCATTCTTCGTCATTGAAATAAATTTCAATTTTTTCGCTTCTTCGTAGAAAAGGCAGAACAACGTCTGCCAGGTCAGCTAGTAAACTATAAAAAGAAAGTAAAAAAAAATTATTTATTTAAAATTCACTTTTCATTATTATAAAAAAAAAAAATCTTCCAAAATTTGGAATCGATCGATCTTACGCGGTTTGAGATAATTGCGTTTAAAGTTTCAAGATCATGTTTTTTTTTTCATAGTTAAAATTATTCTCTTTTAATTTACATGAATTATCTATGCCAGGGCCAGGTGGCCTTAAGAATGAGAGCGAGACTGGAGTACCAATTGCCTTAGGTTCGATTTCCCGACGGAGAGTAATTTCTTTAAAAAATGTTTGAATGAATCGTTCTAAAAAATAAGTCACTTCAGAGACTTAGTGCATTCGAGTGCATACCATGGTTTTGTAGTATTAAAAAAAAACATTTATATAACAGAAAAAGATATTTTTATTTAAAGCAATATAGTAACTATTATTTAAACTCACATATCAGTTGAAAAATTGAAACAATCAAAACATTCAATAATATATGTAAACAAAAAAAAATAAAAATGAACGTCGTGACATCGTCATTCCATTTGATTAGATTCTGTCCAATGTCCCATATAGGTATGTTTTGTATACTTGTACGTAACTATGTATTTAGAAAAGAATAAGTAGGTATTAAGTATTAGCTTTCTACAACACAACGGTGAATGGGTTTAGAAAGCTACTAAAAGACAGTCCGACCGAGTGGCAGGCACAACTTGATACATCAAAACAATCAGACTTTCACGAACCAAGAATATAAAGTTGTGTTGATGCTCTAAAAATAGCAACTTATTCTTAAATCTTTAAATAATATGAATTAATTTATAAAAAATATCTTCTTTCCTACATAAATAGAACATAAGCGCTCTAAAATTCGAAACTAAAATTTAAATATTCTTTTCTGATGATCTTTTAGCTAACCAAAAAATGACATCAATTTTTTTTTTTTTTTTTTTTCAATAATAAATTGTAAAGTTCATTTTTGGGGAAATATTATAAACGTGTTTGTTGGAGTATGAATCATCAAACCATTATTATGAATTGTCAGTTAACATTTGGTGCTTATGGTTTCCAAATTACTTTTTAAATATAAATATACGAAAATAAAAGTGTATAGGGGTAATAGGGGTTAACGTATTATACACACGTTTTGTGTAACGTTGATTTTTTATTTCATAGCTTAACTCATTTCTCGCTTCACTTTTTTACAGTTTATGAGCATTGATAGTTAGCGTAGATAGTTTTAGAATTTATTTGAGTATCAAGTGTATTTGTAAAATAAATACTTAAACACACATAAATTTGTATAAATTATACGCTTATATATAGGTAATTATATATCAAAATCACGATTTAGTTCTCACTTGTATTTCCTGCATAACCAAATATATTCCTATGTGAACTAAAAAAAAAAAACAAACAAAAATAGAATAGAATAGTTTGCATTTTTATTGTTTAATTGTTAAATTTTTTCTCCTAAAACAAAAATCTATTTATGCCTTCCTATTTTTTTTTCTATTTTACAAATAAATAATTTGCCATTCAATTAGATATTTTTTAAACCAAAAACAACGAAAACCAAAATGTAATTAACTAATTTCAAGGTTTTATTTCGTATTTTTTTTTTTTTTATTAATTAACAGCAGTAATTTTGAGAATTAAAAATGCAAGAAATTCTTTGATATTGAAAAATTACCTCTTAATTAAAAACAATGAAATACAAATTGAAATATATTCATTTTTTATTATTTTTTTTTTGTGTAGGTTTATTTCAAGAAGCATTTAGATTTGTGTAAGATAAAGATTTAACCAATCCTAACTGATAATTAAAATTATATTTATATTTACAACAGCAAGCCATTAACATTGATAATATTGAGTTATCTATTCTTTGAAATTAAATTGTGATATTTTTTAAATTGATTGTGATTATCGCTGATTTCATAATCCATTTACAAAACTTAATAGTAGTGAGTGTGAAGAAAAGTATCGCAAAGCGACATCTACCTTCTGATTTTTCAATTAGAAATAGAAAAAATTTTAATGCTTGTTTGGATTTTGTATGTTAGAAAGATATAAAAAAGGTTGCGTTGCTTATTCATATAAACAACAGTTTTCTTTTCCTTGTTTCTCAATAAAAACACAAGACATTGAACATTAATAACATCTGCGCACTCTCAAATGTTGATTTTGGAAAATGATTCTCTAAGTTATATCTCCATCAGCTTGTCGACCTCTTCTGTAGGTTCTCTGAGATGAGCTTGTCTGATAGGAAACTCAAACAGAAAAGTAGCTGAAATGCTGATTTTTTATTGTTTAAAAAAGACATTTATTTAATTAACAAGATGAATGAACTCAATAATGAAAATATTGACCAATTTTTCACTACTTCGTATGAATTGAAGTTATGTTCCGAAAGTCCGTGTCTGATCGTTTTTCCTTCAATGCTAGGTTCAATTTGATCAGTTTTTATTGGTATCGTTCAGCAGTAATCGTTTCACCAGGTTTTAGCAGTTCGTAGTAGACAGCTCCCTTACTATCCCACCAAATACACAGCAAAGCCTTCTTTCCATGGCTATTGCGTGCTGCTTGTAATGTTGTTGGCTGACCTGGCTCTATATACACGATTTTTTGCATTTTGGATTTGGGAAATAAATCCACTTTTCATCGGCAGCAACAAATCGATTCAAAAACACCTTTCTTTTTCAAGTGAAACTTCTATAGCGGGGCTGTGAATCGAAAAATACAACGGAAACGAGCATTCATTACACTCATACGCAGCTAATAAGAAACGAATTTATGCTGTTGTTAGTGTTTACCGAACGAGGTCATATGGTGAAAGGTCTGTAAAACGAAACCACACGAAAAAAATTTTTTTTTTTTTTAAATCTCACTAATTTACTCATAGTTCATAAGTACAAGCCCCTTAGCATCGGGGAATATAAAAACTCATTATTGGTTGGATATTTCACTACATTTTCACTTGTTGCTTTCAGTATGCAAAAATTGTAAAGACAATGGAGTCGAACAAAGGGGTAAAAATACATGATTTACTTTACATTTTTTGATGCGATTTCGATTTGGTTCAATAAAATATAGTTTAAATCAACAAATTGCATCAAAGGTTTGCGCGAAAATAATTTTGTGTGCATGTTTGATGGCAATCAAAGATGCTGCTTTTTTTTATATAACATTACTAACAAAATTGGGGAAAAATTTTTTTTTTTAACCATAGTCCAACAAGTAAACCAATCGGATAAGCAAACTTTTTATCGAGTACATTTAGTGTACTTTCTGAATAAATACAGAAATTGATTAAATACAGCCTCTATCATGGCATACTCAGCCATCAAACATGTGTAACGTTACCAAAATTTTTCAGTAGAAAAAAACTTGAGTTCAATTGAGCGAATTTATGATTATTTGAGACTTTTACAACAGACATAACATAGTTAATGAACAAATGTAGTCATCACAACAACAATGTATATAGAGACGGGCAAATCAGACGGCCGTTTCGGAATCCGCCACAATTCCTCATCAGTGATCTTAGTGATAGTTCTTAATCTTTCAATATCCTATATAAACTACTAATATTTGAAATCATAACCCAGAATTACAGATTTGATTCCAAATATCTTCACTGAATAGAGATATTGGAAGAAACTACCACTACCGTTTTATATACTTATGTTGCTGTTTTTTTTTTCATTGTAGGTAGTCTGCATAACAGTTCGTTATTTGTGGCGGATTCCGAAACGGCCGTCTGATTTGCCCGTCTCTATATACATTGTTGTTGTGATGACTACATTTGTTCATTAACCTGTTTATATACAACTTCAAATAACGAAATTGACATGAACTTAAGTCATGACTTTGAAAATTAACCTCTAGATTTAATTTTCATAGTCTCCTAAAAATAACATAGTTTCACTTATGCGTATCCTTGCTTGTCCTTTATTAAAGTTTGAAAAATTATACTCCTAAAGCTTTAGACAAAAACGGGTTAATACTTTTTCTTAAATTTTTGGATTTTTATATACTCTAATCGCTTGCGAACATGCTTGAATAGTAATATTTTCACTTTCCAGGGCCCAGCTGTGTTGTACGGCCCTGACAAAGCTTGCGTAATACAAAAATTACAACAATAAAAAGCCTTTTTAAAGCAAATTACTATATAAAGGTACCAACCTCTGATCATTTCATTTCATTTACATGAGTTGCTCCATTTCGACTTATTCAACAGTACTGAATCTCTACACAGTTACTGAAAATCTACTCCCTATCTTAACTTATAAAACTTCATCGCCTTTCTTGTTATAGCCTTCCAATAACTACTAACTACTAATGTTTTCCTTGCTACGGTTTTCCAATTCGTTTTAACCAATTCGTTTTTATGGCAGGATCCACCAAAGTTGTTTCAAAATTTTGGTTAACGTTGGAACAGCCTAAAACTAAGTACGCATATTCCATCGCCACCCTCCTGCTTGTCAACACTAGACATTGACACACCATGCGCATCACACCTCTGTTGAGCATAATCTGAAAATATCATCTTCCACAAGATTATTTTTATACCTGAAGTTTCCATAGATAGAAATCAATGAAGACTGAAAAGCATTCTCGCTTTGCTACCAAAAGATAAAAGACCAATTCTCTTTTCGATTTCTTGATTTTGTCCTCAACATTAGCATCCCAAATTAGATTGTTATCCAGGATTACTTCCAGATAACTGGCCGCCTTCGATCCAAAAACTTGAAATGGTTACTATCTGACATTAAGCAAATTTTTAAAATCTGCCTGTATGTTGCACATTATTTCTAAAAAATCAAATCGTTGCACAGCTTTGTGATTTAGTTATGGTTTGGCACAACTGTTCCTGACATATGTTCGTTCAAAATTATACACCATTTGTAGCGTTGGTTTATGATTTATCGCTTTTTTCCCAAGTATTGAAAAATTTGTTGAGCGAAAAATTTAAAGTGTCCAAAGAGATGCTTTTGATGGGCGATGATGCTTTAAAATACTTAATCAATGATGGAACTACGCCTACAATCCAGAAACACCTCAGCCATCAAGCGAATATTGTGCTTAAGATGAACCGAAAACCAAAATTCCACGCCAAAGCCGTTCCAAAATCAAAGGCTTGCTGACCGTTTTCATCTATTACCGTGGTGTTGTCCACAAAAAGTTTCATCCAACTGGTCAAACGGTTAATAAGGAGTATTACCTTGGTGTTAAGTAGCGTTTGAAAGAGTATATTCATAAAAAAAAGACCAGGCAATTGTGGGTTAATTCCTTGGACATTTGCGCCATCTGTATGTGAAATGTATAACTGTCATAAACTTTAAGATGGCGACGCTACACATTATTCTTTCTGCCATAGGCGTATGTGTGTGTGTGTGTGCAATTAAAATATATTGAATTAAAACTATTTATGAATCGTTTATTATATGGTTTGCTCGTGAATTCAGTTACGGAATATTGATATTTAGCCCCTCATGCACATTGCTCGACAAAATGATGTCGCATTGCAAACTTACGTCACATCCGGTTGGTTTTACTCTAGGACAAGAGAAAAGAAGTTTCACTTCAAAAACTCACAGCTTTTTACAATGTTGATTTCAAATTCTCGCACTTTAGCTTAGTGTAGTTCAGTATAAATACCCAAAAGCTTCACAACCTTTCTGTCGCGCGTAAAAACCGCTGCGATTTCGTTCTTCTCTAATCTACTTACTTCATATAGCAGCATAGACTTACTGCTTACTCAGTAAGAATACCTTAAAGGGCATTCCATTTTTAGGGATGTAGAAATTCAATTTTTTTGACGAATTCTTTGAATTCGTTTTTCTCGGAACATCTTCTTTGCTACTATTGGAGACATAACAATTTCGTATCTTTATATGAACGCACCTTTAAACTTTTTTAATGAACTGTCAATGTCAAAAGGTTAATTAAAGTCAACATTTTCATCATGGTTAAGTTCACAAACTAGCAACGTTTGGAAAGTATTGAAAATTACTACCGAAATTCTGAGTCGGTGGTTGCCACTTTAAGAGCGCTTACTCCAATTTTCGGTCATGTTACCGTCAATGGAGAGCGCTATCGTGTTATGTTGGAAGATTATTTGTGGCCAGAATTGGATGAACTTGACATCAACGATATGTGGTTTCAACAAGACGGTGCCAGTAGCCACACAGCAAGCGTCATAATTGATTTATTGAAAGGCAAATTCGGTGAACGTGTTATCTCGAGAAATGGTCCGGTGGAGTGGTCACCTCGTTCATGCGATCTAACGTCATTGGATTTCTTTTTATGGGGCTATATCAAGTCACTGGTCTATGCCAACAAGCCATCAACTTTAGACGAGCTCAAAGACAATATCAAACGCGAAATTGCCAACGTTCCGGTAGAAATGTGTGCGAGAGTGGTGGAAAATTAGGTCCAAAGAATCGATCGCTGTAAACGGGCTCGTGGTGGTCATATGACCGAAATCGAATTTCATTCATAAAATGTAATGCTTGCACTACACCCACAATAAATTTGAACTCAATATCTCAAAAAATTCTGTATTTTATTAATAGATAAAATTGTTATGTCCTTAATGGAAAACCCTTTACCAAAATAGTGAGTATACCAACATAACTCAAAATTTGTAAATTTTCAGGAGACCTGTTCGCAAGTTCGCAATTTTATATATTTTTTGTATGAACGTAACAGCGAAGCATTTCTTCTTCAGCTGTGACTTTTACAAGTAGACCCCCGAGATTTTACCAGTCGATGCACGATCTATAAACGCTTCATTCTGCATTAATAATAATTAATAATAAGCACAGATTTATGATAAAATTCCAGACAGTCTATAACAAAATAGAACTGCGAAATTTAGATTTGAAAAATAAGGAGTGGTGAAATTGCTGCCAGATTTAAAGTCAGTCGGTGCATAAAAATACATAAATCCTTGTTCTCAATCATCTAAGCCCTGCACACCTATAAATTCATATTCATGTGGTTTGGTAAAAAGTCACGCTTACCTTGTTCTAAGTTCAACCTTGAGCCCTGTCAGTTTAACCTTTAAAACAACCAAGTACAAATTTTTGCAAATATGAATGTAAATCGATTTTAGTATTTGTGATTTTCTAAGGTAAAAGGAAATAAAGATAGTGAAATAGATAGACAGACAGACAGATAGTGGAAGAAGAAATTTCTAGATAAACTTGAAAACAGACAGACAGAGAGACTGACTAACAAATAGTAGATTTGTTAATAGTTTTTTATACATATGCTAAAATAGAAGAAAACTTTCAGATTCTCAGATACGATAAATGAAGATAAATGGATAAACATTTGTGGAATTACCCAGTTAGTTATTGTTGTTGTAATTATGTTGGCAAATAAACATTAAATAAAATCGGAGAAAAAAAAAAAGAAATTCTTTTGAAAAAAATAATTTACCTACGTTTTTTCTTTTATTTTAATTTTGCGAGGCATTACAAAAACTAAAAAATTTCGCCTGAACTTTTAGCCTTCACTTGCGCAGCGTACGCATGCATTACAAAAACAACTTAATCTATAAAGAAAACATAAATAAACAGTAAGCGCAAGCAAAAAAGTGTAAAAAATAAATAAATTACAACAAAAAGGAAAAAAAGAAATGTTGTTTTTTTTTGTTTTTGTTTGTTTGTTACTCTTTACGTTTTCACTTAATAACGGTAATAATGATAAATGCTTAATTTAATTGTATTTTTATTTTCTATTTTCGAAAAAAAAACTTTAATTTATTTACTTTATTTTTGTTATACTTTTTTTTTTTTTTTTGCAGATACGCTAAGCAAAACGAATGAACATAGCGAAGAAAGCCATAACGATGATGACAATAGCAGCTCCACGAACAACAATGGCAACAGCAACAACAACAGAAGCATCGATGAATACAACAGTAACAGTAGCAACAACAAATACAGCAATAGCAACAATAATAGCCTAAGTGATAACAATGAGATCAAAATGGACAATAAAATGTTGTTCACCACTAGCGTCGGCAGCAGTGAACCGACAACGATGACGACGACGTCGAACGATGACGATTCAACGACATCCAATACAACAACAGCAACAACCAAACAATCATACTCCTTTACAATTGATCATTTCAACGATAAAGACTCTGATCCAGCCGCAACGGCAGCAAAATATAAAAATATGTTAGAGCGTTTTCAAAGTCGGCATCGTCGTGGTGCTTCAATGTCGAAATTGGAAAGTGAAGTTGCCAATGCCAATAAAGATGAAGCAATGAGAGAAACTCTCACTAGCTCTGCATCGGCAGCACCACTCACCAGCACCGCACTGAGGAATTCAAGAAATACCACAAATGCAGAGACTGCCGCAGCGGAATCAGCAGATACAGTGCCAAAGGTTAAATTGCGCGCACGTGATCGTAGCACCTCGCGTGTGCGTGATGCCTCAAAGCGACACAGTTGGTCACCACGTTCGAGCAGCACTCAAGAGCAACTATCGACCGCGCAGCAAACGTCGGCGCATCATCAGCAGCAGCACCACCATACACAAAAACCGTTACCACCAACCGGAGCAACAACAACCTCGGTAGCAGCGCGCCGCAGCGCTGGCACAAAAACAAAACCACCACCATTACAAATGCCGAAAGGCGCTGCAAATTTAGTAGCAAATCGTACACAATTCACGCCACGCTCTACGGCCATGCAAATGGCATTACAAAAAGTCGACTTTCTATGTCCACAACCACCGCTAACCGATTTCAAACATTTGAGCACATCGGAAGCGGATAATGTTAGCGAAGCGGGCACTTATACGCTCGATGGTGATAACTACACCGAAGAGCAAAAAGAAGTGATGAACATCGATATGAGTGGTGGGCGCAGACATCGGCCGAAAGATCTGCAATTGCATGCGAATGCAAGCGATGCCGAGGCGATTATAAACGCTAGCAAAATACCGGTGCATCGTACGAGTAATGTACTCGAAGTGAATTACTATCATGAGGCGGATGAGAAGCAGCAGCAGCACCAGCAACCACGTTATGGCAAACCAACTGGTGGCAATGATTTGATTATGGGTAGCCACCAGTCGGCTGGTGCTTACCTGGAGAAAATAAAATCGCGTGTGCTACGTAATATGTCCGCGACAAAAAACGCGTCCGTTGTAGCGGCAGCGGCCGAATGTGATATTAGTGCGAATAAGTATTTGAGCGGTAATGGTGGAGGTGTTGGCGGTGGCGGTGGTGGTAGTGGGAATGGCAGTCAAAAAGGTGGTGGTGGCGTCTCTGCCACAACAACCGAAGAAGAGGACATGGGTTGTTTTACGAGTGTCACCACAAGTGGCGTACTGGCCAAGCAGGGCGCCCTCGATCCACGCCCGAAGCTGACACGCAAAAGTAGTCTATCCACTTCCCAAATCGATTCCTCGGAGTATATAAGCAATGAGATGAAATTGAAAAATCCCAATGCCTCTGCGTATGCAGCGGGAGGATTTACTGATCATCAGAAAGCTGAATATCGCTTGAATCTCTTTACGAATCAGAAAGATTCGCAGAAATTTGCAGCGACACGTAGCTTTATTGAATCGCCTCCCGAAACTCCAACAACGCCCAAACTCTCGGATACGGCAGTGCTGAAGACGGCACAAACGAAAAACGATTGGATACAGGAATGGGCGCGTAATGCGCGTGCGCGCAGTCTTGCCAATGAGACGAAGGGGCGTCATCCGTCCGCTGTCAATCATGAGCATACACAAGATTTAATGACACGCAGCTATACATGTTCGGATACTGGTGGAAATGATGGCAACTCACTTACAGACGATAGCATTTACAGCAAGCAGTGGGCTGCTGAACAGTTAAATAAATCGCTGGCCGAACGTTATCGTTTGGCCGGTGGTGAATGTGATTATTCTAGTGATCCGATGTTATCGTGTATGACATACGTCAAATCGAATCCACAGGACTCAATTTGTAAGCCTCCGAAAAGCCCATCGAAAATACCTTCGCCCATGCATTCGCTGGGGAGAGCGCGTAGCGCTAGTCGCACGCGTGCCTCATTGCAGAATATGCTGCCAGGTGACGAAGATGGTGACGGCAGTGATATTTATTTACAGAAAACCGCAGCAGCCATTAATAATTTACAGCAAACGTTATCGCGTAAGAATTCACTCAAATCTCCCACGCATTCCGCATCACCTCGTGCACATTCGGCGCGCGTTGGCTCGCATGCAATCTACTCACCCGAAGATTGCAGTCCACAACATAGTCTTGGCTCACCGACTGCACTCAACGCAGCATATCAACATCATCGTTCACCGATGCATCAGCAGCAACATCGTCATCACAATGACGCATTTACACGCACCACGCATGCGCAGCATTTACAACTTATGACGAGCAGCTTCAATGAACAACAGCTGGCGCTACTCACTAGCGGCGAGTATTTAGCCAGACAAATGCGTATGCGTAAGAATTCATTCGACGGTGGTATTAGCAATTCGCCCGCACGTAGAGTGGTGCATAATGCGCAGGCGCAAACGCCACGTGAGCAGGAATCGCTCTCCCCCCTGCGTCGCTCTAGCTCGTTTTCGGCCAAGATTGCTACGCAACAACGTGCAGCGCGTCCTCAGTATCAAAATATCTACACGCCACCGCCGGCAAGGCAAAACTACACAGCGCTAGTGGGCGGTGGTGATGGTGTGCATCAATACCGTCAGCAGCAACAGCCGCATCAAAATGCCAGCAATAATGCGGCGGCCATTAAAAAATCAGCAAGCAGCAATAATTTCCGTCAAGTCTATAGCGATTACGATGATAATCTACAGTATTACATCAACGATGAAGACGATATGGGTGCCGAGGAGTATTATTCGAGTGGCGGTGAAGAGGATGACAACTACTACAAGGACGATTTCGAAGATGAGGACATGCATACAAATGAGAATGTAAACGTTGGCGGGGGCGGCGGTGGCAGCAATGTCGGAGTACCACTCTCTAACACGCGCTATAATAAAGCTTTACTTATGCGTATCGAGCGCAGCAAACAGAAAGTGGCAGGCGGTGGCGTGGGTGGTGGTGTTGGTAAAATAAACTCTGCTCCACCAGCTATAATGAAAACTGCTGCAGCAGGTTTAGTGGCTTGCCCGAATACACCCGAGTTGCCTAGACGTGGCATTAAGAGTGCACCACGGGCTGGTGCTGGATCAGGTACGGCGCGTCAGTCGATGCCACGCGATGTCAGCCTCAGTCGTCTCGCCACACAAGTTCCCAACTCACTTGCTTCCGCGAAGAAACAACTGCTGCAAACGGCTGCTGCTGGTGTGCCCACCGCTGCAACGCGTAGCTCCTCTACATCGGCGGCTTCTAATCAACGTGTTCAACCAAAATATTTGGATATCTCAAAATATAAACCAGCACAAGGAAACAATTTCCTGCGTAAGAATGATTCCAAAAGCACCTTAAAACAGCCCACAGATGCTATGAAACGTAGCCCCAGCTCATCATCGATGGGTCTGAGTCGTACCGATGCAACACGTATGAGCAATCGTAGCGTACGTTCGGTGACATCTTGCATGACCACGAGCGGCACATCGTTGGGTGGTTCGGGCAGAGCCTCTTCTGCAGCACGAAGAGATGCTTCAAGTTAGTATTTTTCAATTTAACTGAAATGCGATTTATAAACTACATTTAATGTTTCTCTATTTCCTTTAGTTGCAAAACAAAAAGAGGCTGAAATGGCAATGTGGAAACGTCGTTCGACTTATGATCCAATGAAAGCTGCAGCCGAAGACCGCCGTAAGAAGGAGGAAGCCAAGCGGTTGGCGTTAGCAAAGAGCGGTGGTGGTGGTGGTGAAGTGCCTTGTGAGAGGTAAGTCTCAAGTTGTTTCAAAGCGTACTATTTTAACTAGTTTTACTAAGAAAATGTTGAGTTTCTTTAATTCAGTTTATCTAAGGTAAATCTAATGTTCTTTTTAAAGTTTTGGTTTTAATCCAAGGTTGATGGTAACTTTTATTTTAAAGAGCTAGTAATTTTAATTTATTTATTTGTAAATTTTTAGCTTCAAGATTTTTTTATTTTTTAATTATTATGTAAACTTACTTAAGTTATGTAGTTAAGTCATCGTGGTGATAGATAAAAATTAAAATTATGATTTCTTTCTTTCTATGAGCTTTGGAATTTTGGGAACTTTGATGAAATGTTCAGAGATTTTATTTATTTTGTTTTGTTACAATAGTTTTCAATGCTTTTCTTATAGTTTTAGTAACTGGTGAACAGAGCTGGGTGCTGATGATTTCCTCTTCAGTTCCAATTTCTTGAAACTGTGATTTGTTTACTAAAACTCAAACTCAATTCAATTCTTCAGTTCCTCAGTTTTCAATTGATCTTTCAATTCTACTGAAGAATTGATTCTACTACTGAGAAATTGAATATAGTAATTAGAATCCCTAGGAATGAAAATAATAAAAAACATTGATTCCATTACAATAAATTGTAAATGCTCATTAATATTTGCAATGGAATTAAATGTATTCACATCTGCTGGTGAATACATAAATAAAGAAGGCGGACTTATCCTCAAAACTTAAGCCTAAAAGACAACCTTCACAATCATTACTCTTGAATTGAAAAAACTTTTTGAGGCAACGTTTTATGTGACTGCTCCTGGTTCTACACTTTTTTCAATAGTACTTCAGAAGATTCCATATTGATGTTAGAATATATCATTTGTACTCTATTTCAGATTATTCTAAATAAATTTCAGAATATTCTAAATATTGTACTTCAGGAAATGCCAGAGATCCTTTGGAAACTTTTTGAAGTATTACCGAAAATTTCAGTAAATTTAGATATATGGTTTCTTGAGTAAAATTACTTAGAATCATCCGTATATTCTTCTTACTAAAACTATATGCTTTGGCAAGTTTTTTTTTTCTCTCGAACTATTTGATCCGCCCTAATATAAATACCTACAATTGTCTTAAAAGGCTTGCATTTACCTATACAAGAATAAACTTAGTGATTTTACTGAGAGAATATTTCTGGCTTATAGTGCGGATACAGGAGAGTGAATTTCGTTGAAATTCTGAATTTAAAATTTAGGTGGACATTTCAAAAAAGGAATTTCATTGAGAATCTAATTTCGTTTTTGACAGATTATAAATTTAGAGGATAAGAAAAATTATTGTGTATGTTTTTTGAAAATAAAAATGTTGCTTTTCAATTGGATTTAGATACCAAAAATTTATATAGCAATTATCAGAGTTGTAAAAGAATGCAATTAATTAAGGGTATAAGTCACAAATGAATTACAATTTTTGATTGCGGTTATTGAATAACATATTTGACTCCAGAATAAAAAATGCGATTAGAAGTGTTTTTTTGGAGTCAAATCTTTAAGTGACTCCAATGGACTTTAAATCCCAATTGACTTCAAATGACTCCAATTGACTACAAAACCTCAATTGGCTCCAAAAGACTTCAAGTGACTCCAATTGAATTCCAATTATTGCAAGTGACTTCAAGCGTTTCCAAGTGTATTCAAGTGACTTCAAATCAGCCATGATTTTGAAGTCATAAGATTTGCACTCCCATGATTTCAAAAAAAGATTGCATTCCCTTGACTCCAACAAAGGCTTTCTTAAATAAATAAGTAATTGGCGACTCTAAAAAAGACTTCTAACTGTATTTTTTATTCTGAAGTCAAATATGTTATTCAATAATTGCAATCATGAACTGTCGTTTATTAACTGTGACTTCAAGGTATTGCAATTCAACTGAATGCATTCTTTTACTACTCTGGGAATTATGCATAATTGCAGTTGCTCTCCGGCTTCATTATTTTATTTTTTCACTCTTATTTTAGATATTAATTATTATTCGAAGTTCAGACTTTTTAAGCGTTATATACAGTATATACATTATGGGTATTCACGGGTTGATGCAACATGCCCTTACGACGTTGCGAAAGTGCGGATTGCGGAAGTTTGACACCTTTCTACCTTTAAATTCGTAAGAAGAATCCCAAAATATTTTTATTATTTTTCAATGAGATTGTAACATTTTCACAGATAAACTATTTCGCATCTCCAATATTTGCATTGAACGCTCACATCTTAGTGCTTTAAATCGCACTTTCGCACTTTTGCATCAACGCGTGAATAGCCATATTAGATTGCCCATCTGTGCAAAGTTCGATTTTTTTCTGCTCCTAGTGGATTTTATGAAAGATTATGTGAAAAAAATATGATTTAGAAAAAAATATGGGATTCTTTGGTGGAAAATAGGCAGCCGGCTTTGAATCAACGGCTTAAAAATAGGCTTCAAAAAGGTAAATAGCTTTAATCGTTGATACCTTCTAAAATATTGAATTTTCAGTAATTATTTCCGAAACAATTTGTTTAAGAATAACTTGCAAAATATTTTGTTCTAAGAAAGTTTTGGTCTACGAGGGAAATTTAAGCATGTTTCAAGCGAAATCAATTGTGTACAAAATTTCCGTGAGAAAAATGTTTTAAACGGATTTTTTTTAAATTTTTTAGGACTGGTAATTTCGAGAATAGCTTTACTTTTTACCTTTTTAAAGCCTGTTTTTAAGCCTTTGATTCAAAACCGACTGGCTGTTTTCCACCAGAAACTTCTATATTTTATTTTAAATCATATTTTTTCTACATAATCTTTAAGTAAATCCACTAGAAGCAGAATAAATAAATTGAACTTTGCACATTTCACATATCTCGTAGGCAAGCTAGTGTACATAGAGTAAAAAAGTTCCCAACTCAACAATTTTATTGAAGATATAAAAATCCATAGAGGCAATTCCAGCAGTTTAAAAATTTGCTTTATAAGATTAAAAATAGATTTATATATAAATAAAGATTTAGGCATGGAGCAAATAGAATATATTCACTTCACCTTAATTCAAATTAGTTTAAAATATATGTATGTTAGTATTTCTAATAAATTTTTGAATTGCTGTTTGAAATAGTTTTGAACTCTATATCTGCTCTAGAGCAATTCTTTTTCTTAATTACTCGGTTATTTTTTGATTATTTTTTTTCAATTACTGATTCTTTTATTTTTTGCTCCTTTTTGCTCATAACTGTTTGCTGTAAACTCTACTTGTATTCCGGTTATAATTTTTAATTCACTGAAGAATAAATTGAAGGTCTGTATAAATACTTTGAAAGTTTGATTGCTTTAGTATTTCTGAGAAAAAAGTTTAGTAAAATTGTCCTGGCTAGATTTGTGTTATAAAATTTGATGTTAGGATGTAAAGGCTTTTCTTCAACATATTTATGTTCTCTAATTGTTTTTTGTTGTTGTTTCATCGTTTTTTTGTATTACATGTCAATAACTCTAGTTGCTATTCCTTTTTCTCGCTTTTGTCTTGTACTTTCAAATGTAAATTGTTGATTTTTCGAAAGTTTTGTATCTACAGTACTGCGTAAAACAAAAGCAATAAATCTTGGCATACCATAATTATTAAGTTTACATGACTTTTGTTAATTTTTGTTTAAAGGAAAGTGGATCTTATTTGTTCTTAAATGATTAAATTATATAATGGGAAACTTTGAAGTTTGATAAAAATTTCCACAAAAAAATTATTTTAAAAAAATCAAAGAAATATGCACTTAGGGCTGTGCAAAACAAAAGCAACAATTTTATGATATTCCTTATTTACATTCATTGCTTCACACCTGCTAGGCATTGACTTTGTCAGCTTGATGAATGTCCTCTTGGGTGCCATTTCCCACTTTTATTTCAAATCTATCCCAACTCATCCCTGATTTGGAAGTGGTACATACCCACTCTATGTTTCGATGTTTCGAAGTGGGTTTCAAGGATTTAAGCTCGGATGTTAGTGACAACTCATAAGAGAAATGAACCCTTCTCCATGCTAATCAATCTTAAAATAACTTTAATGTGCGTTTCATGTCTAAATATTCCAAAAAGTGGCGAATTCCACAATGGCTGATGAAGCATTTGGGTTTCCGGAGCTTCCCTATGGATTAGGTGGTCAATATTTATATTTATTTCGTGGAAAAGATAAAGACCATGAACCAACTAATTTATACAATTGCAAAAACTTCCGCCACCATAGTTGCCAGTTTTAGTCGTTCTCCTTTGATTCGTCTAATAAGAGACTTGTTGAATGAATTGTTTTAACTGAATTTCGACTCATCGGTCCACTTTTAACTTTTGTCTATGCAGAACTGTTTTCCATCTAATTACTGACAAATTGACGTAAGTTTAGTCAAAACTGGTTCAATGAGTCCAAATTTAATTGAATTAATTCGTACGACAAGTTCCATATTAGAAAAATCATAGGAATACAACTAAAACATTGCTCTGTAAAGTCACTGGCAAGCAAGAGGGCGAAATTTTTTGCAATTGCATAAAATATTTTGTCCATGGTCTTTATCCTTTCTATGAAATAAATTTAAATATTGATCATTTAATCCTTAGGGAAGCTGCGGAGACTCAAATGCTTCATTAGCCATTGTGGAAATTGCCACTTTGTGGAATACTTAGACATGAAATCTACTCGAAACGCACTTTAAAGTTATTTTAAAATTGATTAGCATGGAGAAGGGTTCATTTCTCTTATGAGTTGTCACTAACATCCGAGCTTAAATCCTTGGAACCTACTTTGGAACCTCGAAACATAGAGTGGGTGGGTACCACTTCCAAATAAGGAATGAGCTGGGATAGATTTGAAATTAAAGTGGGAAATGGCACCCAAGAGGACATTCATCAAGCTGACAAAGTCAATGCCTAGCAAATGTGAAGCAATGAATGTAAATAAGGAATATCATAAAATTGTTGCTTTTGTTTTGCACAGGTCTAAGTGCATATTTCTTTGATTTTTTGAAATATTTTTTTTTGTGGAAATTTTTTTCAAACTTTAAAGTTTCCCATTATATAATTTAATCATTTAAGAACAAATTAAATCCACTTTCTTATAAATAAAAATTAACAAAAGTCATGAAAACGTAATAAGTATGGTATGCCAAGATTTATTGCTTTTGTTTTGCACAGTACTGTATATCTGTGCAAGATATAATCAAAAATTTGTCTATGACCTTTTGTCGTCAAATAAATCTATCAAATCATATCTTTCAGCATAATATTATTATTCATCGATGAAGCTGATTTCATTGTAAAGTATTTTTCCATAGTTCCTTTTTTTCTGAGTAATTAGTTTTCACAAGAAGTTTTGTATATACATATGTAGGGAAGAGTGGGAAGTTTTCAACATGGGGAGCTGTACACTGCCCCAATATCTCTCATATGGCAAACGTTTTAACAGTTGCAACAGTTTTCGCAATTAGTCGCAAATTTATTACCCGCAATAATATCTACAATAAGCCGAAGATAGAAAGTGATATTCAAATCAGTTTTAGACCTATAAACGTGGAAATATCTGAAGTCTTTAGCTACGAACCCGACTAAAATCAGCAAAATTCAAAGATCGATTTCTCCTAAACTAGAGCCAATCCAGCCAAAGGGCCGATAGATCTGGACTCAGTATACCCTCAGTATACGACTACTCAGTCTACCCAGATTGTGATTGAAATTTTTTTTGGGATGTTTTTGGAACCATTTATATTTTTAACATTTCCACTTATTTTTTGACCATTTGGAAAATGAAGAGAGTGGAGAGTTGTACCTCGATATGTTCCACAGTTTCCAATCTGAGTTCGCATTTTCGATGCGTATTTTGTATTATTAGAATAATTCGAATGTTTAATGCAACTTTTAACTATCATTCTAACTTCGCATGAGAATGTGGCCAATTCACGCATGAAAGCTGATGAAAAGCTCGCGAAAAAATATCAAAAGAAGGCAGAAAAAGTCCCAGCTATAACACTATACAACTCTGTTTTTTACCCATCTCCAAATTTGATGGTGCTTAATGTCTTTTGGTCCGCTGAATCCGAATCTGCCATCAGTTTTGCCGTAGCAACTCAGTTTTAAGATATAAGCAATTTTTTGATTTTCCAGACATGGGTCGATATTTTTATCAAAATTACAATTTTTCCGAAATGAAAAGTAAAGCATCTATATCTTTTCAAAAAGATATGAACAGTGTGAACGCTTTCACCAAGACCTAAAATCAATGGAATTTTGGTATCAAGGTTTATGAAGTGAGGAAATGCAGCCAATTATTGTTGAATGATCATTAGAGACGCCAATCCCAAAAACCAACAACAGAGAAAATGTAAAAACTACTCAATTCTCTCTTTAATTAAAAGCAATGTTATGCATGAAAATTAATGAAATCGTTGTTTTTTGTTTCCCGCTCCGAAACTAGAGTTCAGAAACCCATCGCTGAGTACTTAAATTTTGCGCAAGAGTTCACGCTATCGATTCAGCGATGGGATATTTCGTTTTCAGCACGTAATAAAGACCAAAAAATAGAAAATTCGAAAAAAGGGTTTTTTTGGTCAGAATTTCAACTTCGAATCTCTATAACTTTTGACTGAAATGGAATAGAGAATCAAATAGAGAATAGAGAATTAAATTAAAGATAACTTAATTACCTTTTTGGAGAAATATAGATGCTTTCCTTTTCATTTCGAAAAAATGGGATTTTTGATCAAAATGTCGACCCATGTCTGGGAAATCGAAAAATTGCCTATATCTTAAAAGCCTGAGTTGCTACTGACAAAACTGAGATTCGGATTCAGCGGACCAAAAGACATTATGAACCATCAAATTAGGAGATGGGTGTTGTAATTTTTTTTCATTTTGTTGTTTAGTGTAGTTGCTTTCAACTCAATCGGGGTGGGAAAAAGAAGACTTCTGCATCAATTGTAAAAGTTCGATGCCGAAAACGTCTAACAGAAACAATGCACTACATGCAATCTTGGAGTGCACTTGAACTGTTTCCATTTAACTGCCGGATATTACGCCTATATTCATTGCGAATCGGAGTGAACTAATCGCACTTTATTTTCGCCCATTTTTTAATTTTCCAACCGGAATTTGCAATTTTTTAAAATTTAAATAAACAATATTCCATCAAAATATAATTGAATTTTTCATCGTACTAGAATGATTTTTATAGTATTTTCCCCCAAAAAGAAAGCTTAATTCTTAGCTTTCATTCTTAATTCTTCATCTGTCTACATACAATCCATATTTGAAAATCATCGTTCTACAGAAGACACAGAACTAGTGACTGAGCTTATTTATAAATATTTAAAAATGAATCTTTTTCACTTACTGGCTTACTCTAAAATATCTCTTCGCCTTGTTTATTGAAAAGAAGCCTCTCAGATAATTAACTTTATCAAAAAAAAAACTGCAAGGAAAATACTGCAGGGGGCATTTCGGAGATATTCAATCGAAACGTTTTCGGGAATCGGATCTGTGGATCGTTCCCAAAAGGCTGGAAACAGAATTTTGTTCGAACATAGTCATGATTTTGTTAGCTTTATAAATAAAATATGAATTCATGTAATGAAATATCGATATAATGGTGTAAAATATTAAAATGTGATCAAAATTTGTTGAGTAAAATTTCGAAAGTCTTGTTTAGTTGTTGTCTTATTTTTAATCACGGAAAAATTCCTAAGATTTAGTTTGTTTTACTTTATATCACTTTTGCTTCACCCCTTCTCTTAACTTTAATCTCCATCGAATTTAGAATAAAAATAAAATTACATAAAATTCTTGAGACTATTGTAGTGGATTGATACACAGGCTTGCGATGTTTTGGATTCTCCCAGACCCTAGAACCAACATTCTTTCTCCATGACGATTTTCAAATAAATATTTCAACCTACCAAAAATGTGCAAATTGCTGATATTGGTCGATCATTTTAATTAGTTATCTATTTGTAAAATCTATACCATGTTTTTCGTGCTTTTTAACAACAAATTCAATGGATTTTTCCAGTATTGCTTATTACAAAATTTGCACCGAAGTAGGGTCTATCGTTAACCGTTATGTGACTGAAAGTAATAATTACTCTGGTTTTTTGTTTTGCAAAACGTAGCCTTATGCAATCGATAATCTATTGCAGTGGTCTTACACCTTTTTCGTTCGCGTTGACTGGAATTCGAATTAGCGGAGCTCTTAGAATAAAATCGTAAATGAAACAAAATGAAAAAAAGAATTGGAAGATAAACACTCAGTCTTTAAAGTTCCTGCGGGGTCCCTGGAAAATTTCGTGAAGTTCCGAAGCTCCATGGAGCTCAGTTTGAAAACCAATAGTCTATTATATTCTTTAATGCCAACAATCGCAATAATTTCTTCGATTTTCTATTTAATTGAATTAGTGTAAACATTTTAATGTACCTCTACACCTTTGAAATATTCCTTTCATTTATTTAAGTTTTCATTATATGTTAAAGCTTTTTATATTAAGATAAATGGTATAAGGTTTTAAGCTAATTTTAGTATATTTAAATAACTATTCTAGATTAACTTATTTGTATTATTTACAATTATCACCAAAATGATTTTTTTTCTATTTACTTTATTTATTCTGTTGTTGTTTTCTTCCACTTTTTTTCTATTCATAATTTTGCTATTTATTTTCTACCACTCACAACAATATAATTATTATTTATTTATTACACAACCAAAAACCAACAACAATTACAACAACAAAATCATCATCAACAACTACCACTTACAACTATAACAACAATAATAATCATAATAATTATATAATTATATAATAAATAATAAATACGTGAACAAAACCTCAGACCATCGAGATCTACATATCGTCGTGGATATTTCTGACATGCAGAAGGATTGCTTGTTACTGACCTTTAAGGAAAAAATGAAAATAAATAGAATTGATTGGTCCACCATTCCAACAACACTACATCGATATCTACCACAGCTACCACGACCACCAACATCACTCCAACCATCAATACCACCGTCTCACCACAACACGTTTATGTACTACCTCCTTCTGGATTCATCAGTACGCGCGCTACTTCTACATAGTTTTTTTTTTTTTTTGTATGAAAAAATATGTTGAATGCCTTCAACCACCAACTAACTAGCAATCGAAACAAAAACAAAAACCTCATTAAAATGGTTATTGAAACGCTAAATGGAAGAAAGTTAGTGTGATATTAATTACCAATTCAACGAGCAAAGCGAAACATTAAATTAAACACAGCACAATGTAACGTAACGTAACAACGCAACACGTAACGTAAACGAACAGAAGAAAAAACAACGACAACGAAACGATTAACACAAGAAACCAACGTATACTTTTAGGCGTCTGAATATAACACTCGAAATAAAATCGAAATGAAACGATTTGTTACAGAAAAGTACGCGTAATTATTAATATAAAAAAAAGAAAAGGATTTTCCATTTCCTTTCTCTTTTTTTCTTTCTATATATTTGTTTGTTTGTTTGTTTTGTTAAATTGTTTGTCTTCATTTTGTTTATTGTATAAAGTACAAAAAAGTTAAAAATAATGAGAAAATTTAAGTAATATCACAGTGCAACAAAAAATTACAAGTGACGAATTAATAACTATGTAAGTGTAATTCGGGGTAGCTGATTCTGACCCTGCACTCAAATTTCCTTTATCACGCTTGAGACTCTGGGTATAAAGATCCAAAAACCATAAATTTGTTATCCGGTTTGGTATATTTCTGAGGTCAAAATCAGTAATTGTTTAAGGGTTTTTTTCTCAATGCCCGGTTAAGTACTAATCAGAACTAATTAACTAACCGTTGGTTAAAGCTCAGATTAGTGCTTAACCGGACATTGAGAAAATGGCCACAAGTCTACTTAAAAAAAAAGTTTAGTTATAAATGCTAATAAGCATTTATAACATGTAACTACTTCATACTGTAGTTACTTGAAATTAGAATTCCCGACTTAAACGAATATTTCGTTTGACCATAGGTTTGTGACCTACAGCTGCAGTCAAAATAATAATAGTGGCCTAAGGAAAATCACGCAAACACTATTTTTTAGGGGAATATGTTGGTTGCTTCTAAATTTAAAGAATAGCTTGAAGTCTTCAGAATCTAATGCATAAATAATTTTTATTTTAAAAGTATTTAAAAATATATAAAAAATAAAAAGACTCTCATAAACGATAATTTGGGTCGTCAAAAAATAGTAGTGCTTGATATGGAAATAAGGATAGAAACATTATTTTTGAAAAAACTTTAATGTTTCTATTAAAAAATTCAATTCATCCGGTCTTGACGGCATTTTTCCTGCCCTCCTACAACAGGGAATTAACCCATTAAAGACGAGCGGGAACCAAAGTAGATAGATCAAGAAAGTAACTTGAGAAAAAAATTGTTTTTGAACCTGGCTCAGGAACGGTTCGCTAGGCATTACTGGATTAAGGAATTAATGCCATTCCTTTTTAGTATAAGGAGAAGTAGCCTGGCTCTTGAGTACATACAGCATGGTAAAGGGCAAAAGTTGTCTTTATACCAAAACTAGGCCATAAAGATACCACTAATCCTATGTTCTTCAGGCCTATAAGCTTAACATCGTTTGTGTTGAAAACAGGTGATGTTGAAGAAAGATGGTTGACAACTATATACGATGTTAAGTCTAAAAGATAACACCACTGCACCCAAATCAGCATGTATATAGAGCAGGCAGGTCTCCCGATATAGTTCTGCATGACTTAGCGGGGAAGATTCAAGGGGGACTAGATGTGAAGGAAGTAGCAGAATGTGTTTTCCTGAATATAGAAAGAGCTTTCGACAACACCTCACACGAGACTGTCGAAATCTCTTTAAATCGAAGAGGAGTAGATAACACAACATCCAGATGGATGTCACAAATGCTCTCCTCTAGAACAGCTGAGATGAAAACAGTCAGCCAGTCAGTCTTATCAGTCAGCACAACCAGAGGTTGTTCACAGGGGGGTGTATAATCACCTCTAATGTAGAGCCTGGTAGTAGAAGAACTTTCAATGAAACTCTTAGAGGTAGGCATAGACTGATGCGGATGATATCGTCCTCAGAGCCTGGCGTAAATTTGAAGAAATTCTTTGCGGCATTACACAAAAGGAGCTAGGTATTACTAGAAGATGGTTAAGGTCAGTAATAGAGGGATGCAATAATCGTAAGAGTTACCAGAGATAAAAGGTTAACGGGGAGATCTATAGGGCCTGAAAACCGAGAAAGCCCGCAGAAAGACAACTGGACTGTCCCCTGGACAGAATGGACAAACAGTATAGTTTTAAGAAACACTTTATACCAAAACTTAATAAAAAAAGAATGGGAGGAAAGGAATTTGAGATCGCCTCTTAACTGGTGTGGGACTGTTTGAGCAAGCTCAATCAACTGGTCAAGTCGCTTTATGTTGGGTTCCTGGACACATTGGAATAGAGGGTAATGAACAAGCAGAAAGGGGGCAGCGACCACTTTCGTCGGACTTGAACCCTTTTGTGGAATCGGAGATAGCGTAGTCAGCGAATTACTCAGGCAGGAGGAGAGGCAAGAACTCTTTACTAATCGTCCGGGACTGAGGCAATCCAAAGCGCTTCTGGGTAACTATAATAAGCATAGATACGCATTCTGCATTGGTCTCAACAAAAACAGTTTGCGCATATTAGCTGGTATTCTGACTGGGCATTGCGGGTTCAGAGAACACCTTCATAAAATAGGGATTGAGGAAAGCTCAATATGTAGGTTTTGTAATGAGGAAGATGAATCATCAGAACATATTTTAGCCCATTGTGGAGCATTGTTCCACAAAAGAATGAAATGTCTGGGTATGTACCAAGTGGCCAGCACAGAACTGGCATCCATAGATCCGTGCGCAATACTCAAATTTTTGAGGGAGACCGCACTGGATGAGGTACTCTAGGTAGATTAGACTAGTTAGAGAAGAGGGACGTACAATAGATCTTGCAGGTCGCGGTACAACAACAGAAACCTCTCCTATAGAATATAATACAATATTAAAGAATCTCGAAATTAATTAAGATGTTTATTTTTAGCTTAGGGACATATAGTCAAATAATCCTCCGCAACTTCTTATAGTGTTTCGTGTATATATGTACGTGTAATTCTTCTTTTTTTGCTTTTCTATATGAATTATGCTATTTTAGGAGTTTTGGATGAAAAAAAAGAAAAAATTTCATAAAGCTTAAATTTTTCGCGCATATTTCAAAAACCGAAAATCTACTAAAATACATAAAAACTTGAATTGCATCTACAATTATAAAGAGCTCTGTAAGCTCCAATAATGAAAATTGACGGACGAATGCTTTAAGAAGATTCGGAGGCTTATTTAACCAATGTTCCGATTATGTATCGGTGGTATAGCCAAATAGACCCATTTCAATACGTTTTAAGCAATGTACAGAGAATCATTCGTTTTGATTCGTTCGTTTGCGATTCATTCCCATACGGAAAATTCACTTGTGAGCGAGAGTGGTTTTTGTGTAAAATCACGGAAATGTCGTGAGCGTGCGTGAGTGAGAACTTTTCGTGCGTGACTCACGGTAAATTTTGTTTATTTTTTTTTGTTATGTCTGGCATGAATTTATCCACATGCACAATGTAAACCCTATTTTTACCTTAAAAAAAAATTGAAATTTTTGTCGTCGGAGCGACGAAAGCATATAAAAGAAACGGTAAGAGAAAATTTTACTTGCATAAGCAACACTCCGCACACAGAAAACTCTAATACAAATATTTGTATCTAAGCTAAACCAACATTATCAAAAATAACATATAGAAAAAAATTGAAAGCCGGAATCAAGAAGTTAGACCCGTGAAGGGTTGAGTAATAATATAATTCAGTAGAGCATGTACTTACGAAAAAAAAAGCTCGGTCTAGGCCCTTCATGGGCTGTTGTGTCATATTAGTTGCAGTAGTATGTGCTTAACATTGTAAAAATAGGCGAAAAATCGTGGAATGACCGTATGATTAAGGAGGCAAAACAAAGAAAAGGGAAGTGGAATAAAACTAGTAACTAGAACTTCAGAATCACCCGGTAAAGTAATTAGGTTCACGATTCCGAAATACACTTAAAAAGTTACTCATTCGTCATTTGCTTTTGTAAGTTGGCAAATTGTAGCACTGTGAAATAAGAATTTAAGCTAAATTGTGTTGACGCTGCATACTTCTTGTATTTATCCAAAATCATTCAAGCGTAAACATCATCAGTAAAATCAGTAAAAAAAAAGATTCTTTGTAATATATAGAAAAAATTTTATTAATTGCTAAATTGAATTCATATAATCGTTTGAAAAACATTACAGAGTATTTAGTAGTTGTATTGTATTTTAAATACTAACAAGTTGTAACTCATTAATGCATACTACATACATACATATATACATTATATACTAAACCTGCATTTTACATACTTAATATGTATTTATTTAAGCTGTTTTTTGTTTGTGTTTGAAGTTTTTTTTTTTTTTGGTGCTTTTAACACTTTCAGCGCATTTGTTTTGTTTGCATTTACATAAAATTTATATATATTTATAGATATTTTCTTTGCAATTTTTTAAAGAAATTTACTAATTCTCATTTTTTTTTATTTATTTCTCTATTCACAGTTCAACACGCAACAATACTAATCAACAAATATCTTTGGAAGAAGATCAATGGGCACTAGACGAGTCTGAATATGGCGAAGATGATGAAGATGGAGATTGCGTTTAGAATAATATAACTCCAAATAGAAGATAGATGAATCCACAGTAAAAAAATGAAATAAAAAGAAAAAAAATCTATGCAAAAAAGTGATATACGCTTTACTGATGCGATAAATAACTAAACTATAACTAAAATACACATGTGTATATTTATTATTAACTAATATTTAATATAACTAATATATAAATATATATACATATATTTTGTTGATAAATACCTACATACATGCATGCTGCATGCATGTTGTGATTGATGCACTTGAATACACCACTCGTTGCAATAATGTTGCATAATTTTTGAAGAAACAAAGCAAGAAAAAAGAAAAAGAAGATCCCAACATTTAAATTAACTCTGTACTAATACTCTAAGGTGTTCTTTAACTCAATTCATTTTTAAATAAATTTTAATTTGCTTGAAATGCTAGAGTTGCATGAAAAATTCTAGTGTATTTCGGTTTTTAAATTTTGAAATTAAAATAAAAAAGTTACACCTGTTCCCAAATCCGTCGTAAAATCAACTAGTTATTTCTACAGTTAGAGATCTGAAAAAAAAAAAACGGCATGCTAGAATCAATCGGGAGCGAATCCCAAAAAAAAAAAAAAAAATCGTATTAGGTTTTTCGAAATTTTTTTTCTATGATATCAGAATAGAATTTTCAGTGAATTATATTTTGAAGAGGAGAAGGGCGGAGGTTGTAAGTGTTCGAATCTTTAAAACCTCCCTCCTTCCCTCGTCCTTAGTTGGAATCATGGCAACCTAATTTCGAATTAACTCAATTTTTCGAATTAACTTTAAATTAATTGAAAGCAATTTCGAATTAACTCAAAATACGACTCTGGTTGGATTAAAAAGTATGATTTTTTCGAGTTTTTAAACCGAAATTTCTAACTGTTACAATGGATTCGGGAATAGGCTGCGATTCATATACAAAAAAAAAAAAAATTGTGAAAATTTATGTATTTAACTAAAAAATTTTGTTTCAAAATGAAATGAGCTGCTGGACCCAAAATTGAACTAATAATTTATTAATATTATATATGCAATAAATAAAATATTAATTTAGTAGTAATTACAAATATATAGAACTAATTTGAAATTAATTATCAAATAATTGCGCATGTGTAACTAATGCTAAGAAAAACAAAAACACATTGAAAAAATGCTTTAAAAACAAATAAAAATGAAAATAATAATGGGTTCTTAAAAATTATATGAAAAATAAATAAAAATCGATCACTACTGTATTATAATTTATTTAGAATTAAAATTTCATGCATAAAAGAAAAGGAAAAAATGTTTGTATTGTAAGCACAGCTTTATTTTTTTTCTATTATTATATTTATTGGTGTTGGTAAATATTGCTACTAAATGCTTTCGGGAATAGAAACAAACATAAGCATTTAGTTTTGCAATTTTAAGTGTTATTGCTATTTTATTAGTATTTAAGCCACAATTGTGAAACCGTCTCATAAACTATTGTTTTGTAGTCCCCAAAAATGAAAAGCAAATACGAAAAAAAAATTTCATTTTTTTTTTTGTATATCTACGAGTATATATTATATTAAATTTAGGTTGCATATAATTAAATAATATACAACAAATGACTATCATTATATGAAAAAAAAAAATAATAATTATTAGATATCATTATTATTGTAAGTTTGTATGTTCAAACGTTTATATAAATTACAGGGCTTCTAGCGCGAAATCTAAAGCCGAACTATTTAGCAAACAAATTTGTCATACACTACATACTTTAAATATTTATCTATACATATGAGAAGAAAAAACAAAAAAAAAAAAACGTCGAACTAATTAGCTTATTAAAAAATATACTTTTTTCTACAGTTTAGTAATTAAAAAAAAACGAATACTGATGTATTTTAATGCCAATTAGAATTTTTTTTACTGATGTAATGCAATGAATGAACAAATTTTTGAATTTTTCTTTTCAAATAAAAAAAATTTTTATCATATATAGTTACGAATATATAGAATATCAAAATAAAATCAAATGAAATATCAATTAAAGAATATATACTTATAAAATGTTCGAAAATTAAACATTTTAAGCATGTGTCATTTATTATTATTTTTTCTTAATATTTTGTTGTGTGTATCATTCCTGAAATTTTCTGTCAACTCAACACAAACAAATTTTGTTAATTAATTTTCTCATCAAGGAAAATATTTAAGATTAAAATTATAATAATTATTTGAAATTTCTACAATTTAATTGAAGATTTTTATTGAAACTAAATACTATGAAACTACTTATACATATGTGTGACAAAACTAAAACCAACAACAACAATAAAAAAAATTAATATTTAAACAGCATTATATCGCCAATATTTCAATTTGAAAAATAAGAAAAAGAACAAGTTAAAAAATAAAAACAAAGTTTTACATTATAATTAATTTTTATGCTTTTACTGACAAAGTATAATATCATTATCATTGTGCAATATAAAAACAACGATATGAAAATAAAAAAAGAATTATATGAAAATTTTATACTGTATATTTTTTTCCTATGGCCAAGTTCAATTTTCTTCAACATATCCGCGATTCGCGTAGGTTTAGCTATATTCAACGCTTCCAGGTACATCAATCCTCGAGTGCGTAACTCGATGACATTTTCAGTTTAGGACCATTTTTCCTTGTGGCCAAATTTCACAGTGCCATGTTGCCTAACTTACATGAATTTTTAAAAAGCAGTCTTGTCAAAATTAAGCCACGAAGAAGAAGTCAAATTAGTTATCGGTTAATCTACAAAGATAGTCTTAGTAAAAAAAAAATGTGTTTTTTTTAAGTCAGAAAAAACTATGCCCAACTTAGACGCACTTCTCTTTTGTATATTAGAGCGAAATGAATTTTTAAGATACTTTTAAACAGTGTTATTTTTTTTTAGTGTATGAAGCCCATATTTTGGTTTTTCGTTACAATTTTTTTTCTTTTTTTGCAAATTTTGGTAAATTTTTTAAAACAAATTTCTCATTTGTCAAATTGCCTCTTATTATGAACTGCGTTCGATCTTCGACTGTAGTCGAATGCCCTGATCGAACGAATTTGAGTTTGGTATTATGACGTGCTTTAGACAGAGAATAGCGTTATTGTGAATTTCGCTCATTTTGGCTTGTTCACGACAGTATATTTCTATCAGCTGATTGTCATTTTGAAAAATAAATACGATTTGTTTAAAAATGAAGTAGGAAAAACAAGGACAAAATAGAAATAATGGTTCAACGATTCATCGGAAGAGGATGAGAGCTTGATGGAACTGGCTAGAAATAGAAAACAACTAAGTGCAGCCTTTTGAAAAAGCTTTGGCATTTACGATATTCGTGTACAGATTTCTACAGAACTCACGACTGACCAAGGGGGCGTTTGTGGACTTGATGACTACTATAGATGAATTGCTCATGGAATGCACATGAGCAAGATCTATTCCAAACATATTAAAATTGGCAACGGTTCTGCGATTTTGTGCTCAGAGATCACTCCAACTAAGCATTGGGAATGAGAATACTCTTGGACTTGCTCAGGCCACGGTGTCTGTGGTGTTATCAGAGGCTTTAGCTGTCCTGAAAAATTGTATTTACCAAAGATGAATAAAATTCCATAAGGGGAATGCCGGGAATTGTTGGTTGGTCCTAAACCATTTAGTTCTTTCTTCGTCGCACAGAACTTTTGAGGAAATACCCTTTGCAATCAGAGGATTTGCTTTCCAACAATGGGTGCATTCAAAAGGTACAGCTGTTGCGCAACTGTGGCGTGTGTGTCTTCTGAATGGGTTATTGTGAATTTCTGCTCCGTGGAGCTGTTGACATTTCGACGCCATTTTTTCGATCATATTATATTTCTGCTCTTTCGGGCCAACATGTTGTTCCAAAAGACCTGCGCCGTCTATTTTATTTATCGGCGGCTTGGCGATTTTTAGACGGTGGCTGGTAGCCGATATTTTCTTTTGTTTAGTCGCCTGATATAAAAATACTATTTTAAACAATCCTATTGTAAGCAAATTTATCTGTTTAATGTTATTCAATTCATATTATGAAGTTTGTCGTTCATTGGTACTGTGAGTGCGGCTTAGCCGATAAATCACGGCCGGTAGTAAGTAAAAACAAAGCGGCGGCGAGAAGTTGACTGTAAGCCGCACGGCGCAGGTTTCTGGCTTATAGTTAAAAAAATTTATATAAGAAAATATACATGATGTGTGCCGAAGATACAGTTTCAATTCAATATACAATTGGCGAGTGTATTTAATAATAGATATCTTTCATTATTTTTGTCTTTGATAAAATTAAAATTTTTTCACTTTTTTGTTTCTCAAAAAATAAAACAGCTGTTTCTCAAAAATATGGCAAATGATCCATCATGCCATTCAGAAGACACAAAATGTATATATGTAGCAGAAACGAATTTAATCTCAACATGTTGAGCCGCCGGTGTGACTTCTGAATGCAGCCAATGATACAAGTTTCTATAACTGCAATGTGTTGCTCACCACTTTAAACTTGCAAAAACTGTTTAAAATTAGTTTTTAGTCTTCAAAAAGCAAAAAGAAATAGCAAAATACTTAAATTTTTAACAATTACACTGGAATACAAAATTTCACTTTAAAAATATAACATGAACCAAAGTATGTTTTCTAAACTAAATCGAGGACGCTGAATACGAAAATCATATTCATTTTTTTTCTATGGGTAAGTTTTCGAGATATGACAAAATAACGGGTTTTCAGGTTACAGTTTTACTTACAAGCTAATATCTATTTAACATGTTGTTCAAAAATTTTTGGAGAAATTATAAAAGTGACAATCATGCCCAACTCATCGACGTAATGTTGGAAAAATACAATGATATTGGTAAGTTTGATTTACGGTGAATTGAAAGTTGATTCCTTATTCATTTATTCAACGATAACTCCCAAGATGCAATTTTTATTTAGCCATTTCGACTTCTTTCTATCAAATCTGGGTGCAGAAAGTGACGAGCAGGGCTAACGGTTCCACAAAGATATGGCTGAAATCGAAAGACGATATCAAAGTTTCAGGGATGAGGGCATGATGGCAGACTACTGCTGGTTCTTGATCAGGGAAGACCCGATAGCGAAAAATTACAAAAGTTCAAGTGGTGGCTCATCATTTTCTACAGCAGAATGAATTTTGAGAAAAATTTCGAGTTTTCGAGAATATTTTACTTTTACTCAATCCTTGATTACTCTTGTTTTGATCCGATTGCTATAGTTTTACGCTTAAAATTTTTGTAATGAAATGATCTATCGATTAAAAAAATAAAACTTCAGATTTTGTGATTACTTTTTGTGAGAAAGAAAACTTATCTGCAGCATTACAGTTCCTAGCTCAAGGTAGGTATCAGCACCAAATCGATTAGAACCACTTAGCCTTGACACAACAGACAGTGTCTAGTTGTATATTTGAGGTTTGCAGGTCGATGGAGAAGATACTGTGACCGAAGCATATAAATTTGCAAATGCCCGAAATAGAGAAAAGAGAAGCTAAAAAATATTATTGGCAGTCGTCGTCTTTAATTGACTCTTGGACAAATAAGAATGGTTCTGAAAAAAGTCTTTCATTATTTCAAACTGGCGTTGCTTGGTATTGGTATTTTTTGTTGAAGATTAGCTGCAATTTTAAATAATTTATTCACAATATTATAGCAAAACTTTCATTTAAAAAACTTAGATTTAAAATTTTCATATATTTTCGTTCGCCAATAACTGTCGAATGAAATGTCCGCAATTCGAAAGAGTTTGACATTCGGATTCGGGTTGCCAAGTGCGGGAAATTTGTTTTCTGAAAAGAGCAAAAATTAAATGCAGTATACCGTTTAGTCGAAAGCGAGTAACTCGTATCAGATTACAGAGTAACCCCCCTGGTGTAGCCAAAAGTGAAATTGCACGGCTTTGAAATTTGTTACGCAATAAGTCGACAAATTCCGAGTAGTATGGTAAAAATTCGATGCAAAGTAGCCGTAGAAAGATGCAATTGCTGTGCACGGTGTCGAATTGATGTTTTTGGGCTCTCCCCGACTTTTTCACTGACAGAAGCAACAGTTTCACGGGTTTCCCGTCTTGTACTGACCCGGTTGACTCGAATTTCTACAATACATATTTACCGTACATTCCTTTCGCTTGGCGTGTGATTCCGAGGAAAATCTGTCAGGACATGTTAGACTATAGCTTCCTTCAACAAAAATGTTCAGCATAACATCCTCTTTCAGCATTCCGATCCGGTTACTTTTTATTATACCAAAATTTTGGTGAAGTAGATACCTAATGGTAAAAATTACTTTCCATCTTGTTACTTCTCTTTTAATTTTTTTTGTCGTAAGTGTACCGAAAAATGAGGTTATTACGGGAAAGGAATGATTCTAATACCCGAACACCAGTAATGGTATCCGGATTTTTTTTTTTTTTTTTTTTTGAGTAGCGTCACTCATTTCTTTCCGGTTTTCCAACAATGCCTTTAAAATAAAGCTGAAATATTTTGAAGGTTCACTAAGAAAAAAATAAGCCGTTCGGAATCGGCGTTAAAATGTAGGACCTACCATGGCCACTGTGGTCTAGTGGCAGAGTGCCAGACTCTTGTTTCTGGAGACCCGAGTTCGATTCTCGGCTTGGGTATGTTTCTTATCTATCTTTCTTTCTCTCTTCCTTTCTTTCTTTCTTGGGGCTTTGGTACAATAGATCTTATAGGTCGCAGTGCCTGACTTTCGAGTCGTCTTTCCTTCAAATAATAAAAAGAAAAAATCAGTTTCAAGTAATTAGTTACAGCGTAATATACAAGTTCATTTAAAAGATTATCCTGCAATAAGAGATTTTTTCCATTCGAGTCAGACTACTCAAATCTAACTAAGAAGATTTGAATATCAAATTTAATAGACAGACTCCTGTCTCTAACATAAAATGAAAATGATATTTGTATTTATGTATGTTTACAGTACTTATCTAAATAGATTAAACTTTCTAAATGTTTTTAAACCAATTAAGTACTTTGGCGACATTACATAAACTCATTGATTGTTTTTTGCAAGATTTATTGAGCACTTACTGAAGGTCTTCTCCTAGAAATCCAATATAAATGCATAAATATGTCTACAAGTAAATCTGTAAAAGGCAATGCGATATCCAGCCTGCAATGCAATAATCTTTAACAACATTTTCCAATGCCAGTCTATTTCAACCCTTAGAGAATCACATGCCAAACATATGCACATATGTTTTAGGGAGCCTTACAAAAATTTCTCTTTTGTGTTTTTTTTTTTACTTTATTTAGCTATTTATACTTCACTACCTGGCGCTAACCTTGACAATCAATATTCATATATATTTGGCAGTGCAATTAGCTTTTTTTTATTTATCTGTGATTCCACAGAGATAATGAAAGTCGATTTAATTATGGTATATGTATGTAAATAAACCCAGCGGAAATGGAATATGACAACTATCATGCGCCAGCATGAAGGCCCCATGTGAACATCCACTAGGAGGTGGATACTTAATCATCTTATCTATTTAGTTTGCATTGCTCATGTACATTCAATGAAAATTTGATAAAATTTTGGAAAAACTTTGTCTTAAATCTATATATAAAGTGCACTATGATTCGGAGAAAGGAGAAATCAAACTCTTTCATTAAACTCGATTCTGCGTCAACCAGAACCAGATTTGCCAAATCGAGAAATAATCTCTTCGAAAATTTGAATAAATTATATGAGATAAGGTTTAAGGATCTATTTCCCTTTTATACCGCACGAAGTAGAGATAAAACCACTAGTTAATAAAATAATTTAGAACATTCTATACAAGGTTTTGTGGTATCAGAACGACACACTCAAAGCTAATTGGGTCTAAGCAAAAGGAGATAATGAAAAATCTAAAATAAATTCCGATAAGTATGTATGAAGATATCAAGCGATTTAGGTACAAGAATGAGGTCCGAAAGTACTTCGAAAAATAAGGCATCTAAGTAATAGTAAAAACTAAGGCCTCTTCATTGGCCTAACCACGCACTAGCACTGGCCTATTTGCGTAACATTATCCAGTCTGGAAAAAGAGCTTCCTCGATAAGAAAACGCTACGGCTTGCAACTGGCGGTTAAACCCGATTACACAGGTCTACGAAATTCAAATTTTTTAAGACTAATTTCCAATCAAGCAGTTCATTTTTATGTATATTAGTACACAAAATCTGAATAATGGTGTAGAATTTTTATCACTTCAGAATTTAAAAAATGTCCCAAATTTCTGTATAAATAAATAAAAATTGGGATTTATAAATTTTGATGTAAAAAGCATAAATCTGATCTCAAAAACCTAAAAAATATAATGGGCGTGGTGTTATGAAGCCGGTATAGTTGAATGCCTAAAATAATTAATTATTGAAAAAAACTTTTTATCAATTTGTTTTAAGTATTTAAATAAGGCTTGAGATCGAAAAAATCTTAATATATATAAAATTCAATAATTTTTAAACGGTTGACCTTAGAGTTTTGATTTTTTTATTTAATTGATAATATTTTACAAATAACAGAAAAATATAACTCTTAAATTCTAACCACTATTTATGAACTCGTGGACCTTTTTGGCAAGCCTTCTATTAGAGATTTGATAGTTGTTTCAGAACCCTTTTTGGAACAGTTTGCCCATCTCCTTTTAAAATCTTCGATATTTTGGAACGACACCTTTTTTTGTGCTCTTTTGTGCATATAGTTTGCCATACCAGGAATTTTTTAGGAAATTTTGTCTGATTTTGGATTCTAAATTGTTCCTCGACATTTCCTCGAGCATCAGCAACATAAAAATTTTGACCCGGAAACTGCGTAAAATCTGCCAGTACATCCGTTTCGTCGTCCATTATACAGCATGAATATTTTTGTATGAAATTCGATTTTAATTTCCGAGCCCTACTTTTGGCGTCTAAATTTTTTGCAGCATTCCTGTCTGGAACTTTTTGGGTTTTATATGTTTTCAAACCTGCATTGGCTTTAACTTTTCGCACCAAATAGTCAGAGCACTGGGCTAACCGGCAGCTTTTCTACCAAATGTGTTTGAAGATCTTTTCAATATGCTCTCTATTTCTAACCAAGTTTCCTATCGATGGTCAAATTCTCCTGAAACTGTTTAATAACATTGGAAACAGTTTGACGGCAGAACTTCAATTCTTTGGCCAATTTTTTATAGGACCAATTTGGATTTTTTTTTACTTTTTTAATAATTTTAAGACGTACTTCTTTTTCTTCACTCATTTTGGTCAAACTCACAATAAATCAACATGTTTGTCATTAAAAATAACAACTGACATATTTTTCAAAGATAACTAGATCAAAGAAATTTTTAAATTTTACACCGTAAAAAAAATTATTAGGTAAAACGTGTGTTAAGATTTTTTCAATCTCACTCCTTAATTTGTATGAAAAATTCAAAGTCCTAGCAATTTTTTTTATTTTTTTTTTATGTTTGAGCGTGCCGAGATATGAACCCGGGCACCTATGCATAGCAGTCCAACACACTAACTGCAAGGCTACGGCGACCACTAGATCAATTTTTGAATTTTGAATTTGCCATTTCTCTTCAAGTAATGAACGGACCGGAATAACTTAAAATATTCGAACGGTGAGTGATAGAACTTTATTATGCATTCAGTAGTAAAGATAAAAATAAGTGATGATCGCAAATACCAAAATCAGCATTTTAGTACAACGAATCAAAAAAAAAATTTGTATTTCTGGATTTTATAGACAGCATAAATATAAATGGCATTTTTGCATTTTGAGGTTTCTAGCGAAACTAGTAAAAAAATTGATGTAATGGAGAAATTCTGCATGCGGATTCAGATTCAAAATATATTGTACATGGGAAACCAGTGTTTATTTTCAAAAAGTAATTACTTAAGTTAGGTCAAAAGAAAGCTTTCATTCAGTCAGACAGAAAGGAAATGGCGGTTTGTATACTTGAAATTGTTAACAATTACAAGCTGAATAATTTTTTCCTGATGTCTGATGGATTTCACATAGATTTTTTTTGTTTTTTGTTTGAACAGCAAAAGAAGTATTCGAGAATACAGCAATCAGACAAGTTTTACTTCCATTGTACTATATCCTATGTTCCTTTTTGCTATTCTTTAAATCTACCACATTTATTAATAAATCTTAGCAGATCCTGCGGTGTTAAAGAGCTCAGGTGTTCGTCTCCCAACACTTCAGTGCCAAATATGCTACTCTGATCTAGCAGAAAGCGGGGCAGACACTAGTGATCCGCCGTCTCTTCACATTCTTATGTATATAATCCCACCAGCTGCCTACAGCTCTTTCTGTTAAGTGATAACAGAAAGTCGGTTAGACGCTTCGGGATAACAGGTAACATGGTCTTTGTCTGTCTATAGCCCCTCAGTTCCTCCCATTTACGATTGTGGGTCAAGTCGACCCACTCATTAATGTTGGTCTTGATGGCTGTAGACGACAAAGAGATTACAGGTTCTGGGCCCAGGAAACCAGTTTCCGAACCCTTTCTGGCCAAAAGGTCAGCAGATTCATTTTCTGAAATTCCTGAGTGTCCAGGAACCCACATCAACAGCAGGCTAATGTATTTTCAAATACAATAAAGCCTGGATTTACAATGCATAACCAGTTCAGATGTGGTTGGAGGTTTAAGCAAGGACTTAAGCTCAGCCTGTCTGCCACTAAATACACAGATGCTCCTTTCCCCCAACCATTGTCAATGACATGGTCCATTGCAAAAATTTCTGCTTGAAAAACAGAAGCATACAACCCAAGAGAGAAATAAAGGTGCACTCCAGCATTTTCAATGAAGACCCCAGAACCCGAACCGAATTCGGTTCTGGAGCCGTCAGTAAAAATGCGCTTACAATCAACTCCTTGCCCAGGTCCCGGCAAAAACCAAGTTTGGGCCTCTGGAATTTGTATTGTATAGCGCTGTTTTAAAACTGGAATTGTTGGCATTGCATCGGATGGCATTGATAGAACTGTTAGAACTGCTAGAACAGCCTCTCCTTTAACGAGACCATCAATTTACCTTCTCCTGGTGAAAAGAGCAATACCAGTTTAAAGAGGGCCCGTTTGAGCAACACCTAGAGTCAATCATATTCAGAGCATTTTGGGCCTTCCTACAAACATACCCGACCGATTGGGAGTGATTAAGAAGGCAACGTCATCGGCATAGGCCTGTGTGTAGATACCCGACTCATTTAGGGAAACAAGCAGAGAGTCAACCAGCAGACATCACAGCAGTGGAGAGAGTACACCCCCTTGTGGACATCCTCTATTCACGCCACAACTCACGGATTGACCACAATCAGCTTGAACCATCATAAGTCTATGTGACAGCATTGAGCGTATCCAGTTAACAAGAACCGGATCCACTCCATGCTGACGTGCTGCATTGCACATGCCGTCAAAAGTCGCGTTGTCAAAAGCTCCCTCAATATCAACAAAAATACCAATAGCGTATTCTTTCCTGTTGAGGGACCGCTCAATCCGACCTACCAGATTTTGCAGGGCCGTCTCACAAGATTTTCCACATTGGTAAGTATGCTGAAATGAAGAGAGAGGATGTAACAATAACGACTCCCTACGGATGCGGTGTTCAACACAACGCTCAAGACATTTTAGTAAAAAGAACATCATACTAATTGGTCTAAAGCTTTTGGGATTGGTATAGTTGTCCTTTCCAATTTTTGGAATGAATACAACTTTTACCAACCTCCATTGTTGGGATATGTGAGCGAGAGCAGAACTGGAGATGAACATCTTCTTCAAAACTGATAGCAATTGCACCAAACCCTCTTTCAGAGCAACTGGTCCGGACCAGGCGATTTGAAGTTGTCAAAGAAAGCAATAGCAAACCTAATCACATCTTCATTCGCCATTGTCCTGGTAACCCACTAGTTACGCTGCGAAACTGTCGAACTAACCCTCCCCGCTTCCGGAAAAGTGGAATGTTGAACAACAGAGACCTGTTTGCCCGGAAAGTGAGATTCCAGCATTAAGCTGAACATCTCACTTTTTGATTCTATGAAAATGCCATCAGATTTTTTGAGTGAACACAGTCGTTTGGCTTGACCCTTTTTGAGGATTTTCGCCAACCTAGCTGTTCCAGACAGTGTTAAAATACCGCTGCAGAAATTTTTAAAGGAAGCCCATTTCGAATTCTTTCGAATTAGCTTTTTATACTCCTTCTGCTTTTGACGATATAGATAAATAGATTCGTATACGTACTTGTACTTTAAAAAGTTTCTTATTAGTTACTATGAAATAGAAGCGCTTATAAAAGACTTCAGACAAGTATTTAAATTCTTCTTCCCGTTTGGGTATCATTTATAATCCATTAAAGGTAATCAATAAAATTGAAAGGTAAGCAGCCAATAGATAAAGATAAGGATTACTGTCTGTCTGCGAAAAGTGTCTAAATTTGAGTCCAGTCCTTTAAGATCATAAACATGTAAAATATTTCTTGGCTGGGCTTATTTCTTAAGAGTCAATTAGCGGCAGAATAGAAAATAGACATAGACGCCTTGTGTTTTGCATTTATACATGTCTGCCTACATTCATGTCGACAATTCGTCGCCTGAGAATTGATTTGGCGTATGTGTATAAGTATTCCTATGCCTATACGCCAAATCAATTCTCAGACGACGAATTGCTGTTTTTCATTTTTTATTTTAGTATTTCACGCTTAAAATTTTTGTTGAGAAGATATGTATGTATCTTGCCGTACCATATAATGTCTTAAGGCTTTAATGGTTCCCGTAGTAAAGTTTTTCTGTGGTTTCCTGGTTATGAGTAAAAAATATTTGATTTGTTTTTTTCTATTGCTACATTTTTTTGGGATAAATATTTTACAAAATGAAAATAAATTGGTTTTAGGTTGTGTTAAATAAATACATTGATCTACGAAGACTGCCCTAAATCAGTTTCATCCAGGGCGCTCTTGAAAACAAAGAAACAGCAATATGCAATATTCCTAGACATCGAAGGAGCTTCTGATAATACCTCTCATGAGGCTGTTAAGAGAGCTCTGGTGATGAAAAGGGTTGAAATAATGCTGTCCCGCCGGATTAGTTCAATGCTAAGAGCGAGGACAGCGGAAACTGAAATGGGGTCATCTACAATAAGACTCCAAACAACAAAAGGGTGCCCACAAGGGGGGGGGGGGGGGGGTTATATCACCACTATTGTGAAGCCTAGTAGTTGTCGAACTTCTCTTTATGGTTAGAGCGAAATGGAAATGGAGGATGTGCTCTGCGACATAATTCAAAGGGGACTAAACCTCAAGTAGAAGTGGTGCAAATTGGTGGATTTAAACATGAATCCATCCAAGTCCATCATAGTGCGAAGCTCCCGCTCATGAAGCCTATAAAGCTGAATGAAACGTTAATCGTTGTTACACAGGAAGTCAAATATCTATAGTAGAAATAACACTAGACTTAAAACTTCTCCGGAAAAAACATGCAGACAATGTAGCTAGCAAAGCGACTAAGTCACTCATGGTGTACAGAAGCTTAGCAGGAAAAACCTTGGGATGTACTCCGTACCTTACGCCTATACTAACAAAATTAGTCACAATGAGGAACACCATCACAAAAGTCCAAAGGCTAGCCTGTATCTTTATCACAGGAGCAATGAGAACCTGTCCTACAGCAGCGATGGAGGCACTTTTAGATCTTGCCCCTCTACATCTAGTAATAGAGACGGCAACCAAAAGCACAAATTTTTATGTTTTTTGTTTCTTTTATATTTTTCTCGACGCCCCTTAAGCCAGTGGCCCGTAGCAAATGCAACAACGACTTGTGGCTAAAACGACACTGGTATGTATTTAGAATACAAAAAAAATACAGTCAACGCTCGATATCGTGAACTAATAAAAACGAAGCTTATTCATGTTTAAGAGATAGTTCACGTTTGCGATTGTAGAAAAAATAACCGAAACTATACCCTATATAGTGAAAAAATTAACATTTTATTGTTAAAATAACTTAAATTAAAAAATTCTCAAAAATTCATAAAAATTCGCTTGAAATTGAGAATTACTTAAGTAAAAATATAAAGTAGAAAAACTCTTTCCTAAAAAAATAAAAAATAAATCAACTTATTGCAAAGAAATAAATTAAAAAAACTAAATATTTTACGTAATCTTCACCTTAAACATTACCTTTTTTCTTAGGTTCTGGTAGTAAACATATCTAGAGGATTCTTTCCTGAAATTACCAAAATCATGAAAAATTGAAACACAATTTCTAAGAAATTTTATTTACGTTTTCGAGTTTTCAGACTTTTTTCACGTTTTAGAATAGACAATGGAAGAAAAAATTTGTTCACGTTAATGGATGTTCACGATATCGAACGTTTACTGTATATATAAATATACATATGTACTACGTGACATTCTACATGCATTTCACTGTTTCTGAAAAGTGATAATAATTTGTAAAAGTACTTCCATGCGGTTAAAGTATCACAGCTTGATTATTATTTTGTACTATAGCAGAATAAATCAATACAGCATAAAATAGAAAATATGTCATTTTGCCGAAAACTAGAAGATGTAGTTACAATCGAAAGATTTGAGTCTACAGCTCAACTCTATAAAATTTCTCAAATCGGAAAAATTTTATGTATTTACAATCGGTTTTGTAACCCCCATAATGACACGATTTTTTGCGATGAGGAGCAAAATATTTAAAAGATATTTGACATAATTTTATTTAACATACTCTCCCACATTTTTAGTTTCATCAAAATTTTGCTATATATTCTTCCGGAGCTGCCGTTGGTATATTTTTTGTGGATAAAAATAGGATTCCTTGGCCAGAAAAACTCAGGTGCACGAATTTTCAAAAAAATCGGGAGGTCCATTGCATGTTAGTACAAGAAAAATTCCACTTTTCCCAGATTTTTGTTGCGGAGCCCCTTTGGAATATATTTTAGAGCGAAAATCTCAACACAATCGATCCAGATATCAAATAATAAAAATTCAGGTCATATGGAAAGTGTCTCGCCTTTTTCAATTCCACTCAAATTTTGTTTCCTTGCATGGTTTTGTCAACCAACGTCTTTGTACTAAATTTCAGTGCTGTTCTGTAAATGGTTCTGGAGATACATCTAAAAAAAATATAATAGTAGTGCGGGAGAGGCCACGTCTACTACTCCACGACCATCCATATTTTTTTTACTGAATGTCAATTACAAATAATGTTTCTGTAGCAAATCGTTCAGCCATGCCGCAAATGAATGCTGAGATATTCCATAATTAAAATTCAGATTATATGGGAGGTGCCTTGCCCCCTTTTCTAATTTCCCCCCACCTTTTTCAAGTCTTTTGAATTAGCTTTTCAGTGAGCTACATATATGTACAATATATTAAAAATTTACATTAGGTAAAACGGGAGTAATTCAAAACTTCTTTGAGTAACAACTGTGGCCCTTCCGGCATACAAAAAATCATCTAAATTTAAGCTGTCGAAACTTGCTGGAACTACCCATATAAAATGAGTAGAAGAAATGATTTTACTCAAGAATCTGGTTCCTTCTAAACTCTACTAATTTACAAAGTGATAATACAAGAGCTCAAAATTTTAAGTTCCTACTACTGTTATTATTAAATAAATGTACAGCTGACATATACATAGCTACATGAGCACAAAATTCGCAAAAGGGTAATTACCTTTCTTGTGTGAAAAAATTTCACAAATGAGCAGCGCGCATAGCAACTGATAAAATTATTGTTTCACTTTCTATACATACTAAATACAGTTGTGATCAGAATTCAGATAACATAAATTGTATATTAGAAAAAAGGTGGTGAAATAAAACATTTTAGAATTTTACTTTTTTTTTTAAATTAGAGCATTCTAATCCTTTCGTTCCTACTGGTGTTATATGTACTTATGTATATGCATTAAAATGTATAACGAAACAAGTTGTTATTGTACCACTTTATAAATGAACCTCAGTTTATTTTATGATGATTCCCAAAATATTTCGGCTCTGGCGATTGCCGTTCGTGAGCTTGAAAAAACCTCAAAAATCTTTTTTTGTATGGTGAAATTTTTCTGTTCGGTCTCTTTCTAGCTGTCCTCTTCTCACATTTCACATTTTAACACCGTGGCTCGAACAGAACATCTTCGTAGTCTATGTGAAAACCTGAAAATATTTGAAAAAAGTCGAGCGATTTTTTTTTAAATATTCTCATTTTTTCTTATTTTTGTAAAAGTTTTTCGCCTGCGGCGCTTGTTCCACTCTTACATTTTAACTAAACTGAATCAATATCATGGTTTATTTTTGTAAAAATATTTCAAATGAGGCGCTCATTTCCATGCCATTCTAATTTACTATATGATCATATTTTTCCCTTTTTTTTATAGGTTTACCCATTCGTTTTCATACTAATGTCGAGAAAAACGGAAGAGTTTTTTGTTTAAGAAAGCCAATTTGTGAAAAAGCCTGAAATAAAGCTGAATTTTCTTATACATGAAAATTTGGTTTCGTTTTACTTTTGAAATTTTAATGAAAGAATCACAAAAACGGTCACCGAATGGGTGTTATTCGGTGTTATGGCCTTTTTCGGAGCGGTCATAGCGCCTAAAATGATTTTGGGCGTTATGGCCTTGGGCGTTATGTCCGGGCACCTTTTTTTATACTTGAAGCTTTTTAATATATGCTAAAAGAATTTCAGGGTAAGAATGTACTTTTTTATCAATCTATCAGTCCTTTAAAACTTGCTTAAATTTTGGACCGAGAAAGTGCAGGGCCCTAAATTTTGACGCACTGTGCTATTATTCTGAGAACACAAAACGGAACTGTATGACAGTATTTTGGTCGACAGTACTTATATTTTCGGGATCGATTGGGCCAACACTACAAGAGAAACAGCTCTATATTGTAGTATTGATGAAGCGTGGGAAATATTTTCAGGAATCGGGACAGTATATCTGTATCATTATTTTACCATTTTAAAGTGATTTTTTTTATGGGCATAGTGTAATAGGGGTTTAAAAAAAAAGAAAGTTTACAAAATTGAAAAAAATCTAAAATGTTGAAAATTGTTTAAAATCTTTTTTTTTCCAGTGGTAAACTATTAAGTTGTAAAACTATTGATTTATGACTGAAACATATTGAACAAAATACGAGCGACATCTGTCTGCATCAGTCATACCTTAAAACTTAGGTTTTCTTAAGACGAATGAATGTGGCAGGTACAGACAGTGTGAGAGAAAATCAAATTCACAAATGTGCAAAAACTTTCATTTTTCCTTTTTCTTTATCTTTTTGAAGAAAAAGTAATAAAAAAATATACCTATTTCATTAAAATATATAATTCTTAGTTTTTGGTAATTAAAAAAAAAATTAGGATGTGCACAAAATATTATTTGAAGCGGCACCTACTTTAATTTTTGACCTTGAAGTGTAAAACTCTAAAATGACAATCACTACCTGCTCTATTAGATTTACAAATTTTGTAGCTGTTAGAGGCTTGAACTGAACACACATTTAATGCTAGTGTAACATCTGCATTAGTAACCACAAGAAACAAAATATTTTTCCCAGTTAGCAAGAAGAAATAACATTCAGTTTTGTATTTTCAAATGCAAACATGTATCTTCAATTTCGCTTAATTGTGAAACAATAGTATAAAAATTATCATCCAGTAATTGAAAATATTCCACGTCAGAATTTTGTTACACTGTGTAGATCGATAACCAATCCAGTAACACTCAAGTTTTTATACTATTGTATTCTATTTTAATATATATACACTCGACTACAATATTTTACGGAATGAATCTAATGAATAACACTCTTCGAAAGCTCTGGAAAAATTCTCTTTCTCACAACTAAAGTTCATTTACTTCCACCTGGGTTCAAGGTTGATTAATCTAAAAACCGTATTTACAAAAACAAAATTCAAAATTATGGAATTCATTTATGAACACCTGATCAAATACTCGTATACAATAAGTCTAGCACGATTTATTTACTAAAATTTTACTTGAGAGCATACATAAGAAATCGGTGACTAAATTGAGTGATTCGAAGTTTCAAAATATTATGAAATTCCACGTTCGGAAATCGCGCGACAATCATGATTAATCAAGTACGATATAATGCAAGTATACCATATATATATGGTATATGTCGTTATATAAAAAGAAAATGATGAAATATTATCAATCTATTCGATAAGAAATCTGCGCTCAATATTCGTCATGTAACTATAAATTAATTGCAATTTCATACAATTTTGCAAAGAATGGGATAATTGAGGTTGTTAGTGTAAAAGTAAAAAAATTTCAGAATTCATAATGAACAACTTTCTCACAGACATAACGTCGCCTAAGAATTGATTTGGAGTATGCGTATAAGTATTCGTATGCCTATACGCCAAATCAATTCTCAGGTGACGATAAATAATGCAATATTTTCAATTAAGTAATATAGAAATAATTTTGTTTCCCGGCTATGAGAAATTCAGTTTTTGAGACAGCCTTTTTAATCAATTTTTGAAAAATATAAGAAATCGGTGAGTAAAAATTTCAAAATATATATTATGAAATTTTACCCTCGGAACTCGCACGACAACCGTCATTAATATGTATATAAAAAAAAGCTGATGCAATATTATCAATCCATTCAATAAGAAATCTGCTCTCCTCATTCGTCATGTAACTTCTAAACCGTATAAATAAATTTTAAAATTTCTAATTACGATTTCATAGTATTTTGTAGGGCAGAATTATTTGAGAAATTTTCTTTCTTACTACAAAGAATTCAGCAGCTCCAAGACTTTTGAAAAATATTATTCATATTTGAAAGAAAGAATTTACATATCGTTCGTTTGCAGCAAGACTGTCATAAGTCAAAAAAAAAAAAAAAAAAAAAATATTCGAGAAAATCGCATTTAAAGATTAGTAGAACACAATAACGATACATTTTCTTCTCACGAAGAGTTATGATTTTTTCCTTACACAAGATTAAATGTTCTAGGGCTTAAAAGATTTCGACATTCAGGTAGTTTAAGATAGCGATGGATGTTTTTCAAAAATTTTAAATGGCGATGCCAATATGGCTGCCAAAAGTCATTAAATTCGGGAATTCAAATTAAAAGTTAAAAAGTACTTGAACAATTCTGAAACTCTGTATCTAACAGTTTTTGAAGTCGCTGATTACGAATCTGAAATTATTTTTCAGGAATTCAAAATGGCGGGTCCAAAATGGCGAACAATTTTTTCATAATTTATTCTTTCTATTTGAATCTTCTTATTTACAGATTTTTGGGGTCACTGATTACAAACCTGAAATTATTTTTTAGAAATTTAAAATGACGTATTCAAATATTGTTTTTGTTTGCATCTTCCTACTTATGGGGTTATGGGGTCACTGATTATGAATCTGAAGCTATTTTTCAGAAATACATAATGGCAGATCCAAAATGGCGAACAAATTGTTTTTTTATATTTTTGTTTTGTTTGAATCCTCTTACTTGTGGGTTTTTGTGGTCACTTATTACTAACTTGAAATTATTTTTCAGAAATTCAAAATGGCGTAGATAAAATGGTGGACAAATTTTTTAAAACTGATTGTTTTTGTTTGAATCTTCCTACTTATGGATTTTTGGGGTCACTGATCACGAATCTGAAATTATTTTGCAGAAATTCAAAATAGCGGACAAATTTTTTACAATCGAACATTTTTGCTTGAAGCCTCCTATTTTAAGGTATTTAATGTTGCTGAATCCGACCCTGTACTCAGATTTTCGCCCATCAGCATCTTAAATCACACGAATTTAAAAATCTTTTAAACCCTAGAACACTTAAATCGGTCAAACTAATTTTTGTTTATGGACCTGTCCTTATTGAACAAGAATGTCCCACATATATGATATATGTTGTAGATTAGAGTGATCAAAACCGGTTTCGGTTACCCGGGTAACCGGTTAGAATTGAAATGTAACCGAACCAGTTTCTTAAAAGACTTTATTATTCGAGCTATTCGATAGCCGGTTATTTGAGATGCTCGAATAATCTCGAATCTAAAATTTTATTTAATACAATATGTTATTCGCCGACCACATCTGACGCGATCACACCACACACAATGAGTAGGGGAAGATGAGGTGAACCAGACACCTCTTAATTTCTTTCTTCAGCTCCGGACAAACTTCTTGCATTCGTATAAAATCATCCCATACAACTGTCAAATTTCCATTTCATTCGGAAGTAGTGATGCCAATCTACCGAATTTCGAAATTATGGGGGCAATTTAGTAATCACGGCTGAATTAAGAATAACTAAGACCTGCTTATTCGCTTGTTTCCGAAAGCGGTGTGTCGGCAGTTATTATTGGGCAGAATGCGGTCGTTTTTAGACAAATGCCGGTGCCAGTTCTTATAAGAACTGGTCGCTTGAAAAGCAATTGTGGAGAACAATTGTAAGGAAGGCAATGAAAGTTTGAGTGTGAATGCGGTATGTTGGTAGTTAGTAGTTATTGGGAAACCATAGTAAAAACTGAGAAGAAATTTAGCACTATTAGACTAGTGGAAGCGGTTGGTTTTGTTATTGGAAATTTATATCACCCAAACTTTGCCAGGGCTATACAGAAAAACTGTGTAAAGCTCAGCTAGTAGACATATAAAAATACTGAAAAAAAACTAGGAGCTGCACGTGCCTCGATGGAACAGCAACTCTGGCGATGCGGCACATAAGTATACAAACCTTCGTTTTTGACTTATTTGCGCATTAATTTCAAACAATTAGCGAAATCATGAAGGATTTGACGGACGTTGCGGTTGACCAAATCTCTTAATTGACACAACAACTAACAAAAGTTTTGAATATAATTCACGCCAATCAATAACTAAATTATTTTGTTATCTCAATTTTTTAATTTTTTTATGACTTTATGTAAGCGAGCTTTAAATTTTGAATTTTGTTCAGTAACTTCCACGAATTAAATGAAAAATTATAATTAAGTACCTAAGACTTCAACAGTAAAATGATTGAAATTTAATATATATAGTTTCCGAAATACCATCAATTCACAAAATTACATAAAAAATGCAACCAAAAAATAAATATATATATAAAAAAACTTACCTACCGCTCGAAATTGATCTAAATACAACTCTGACAAAAAAAAAAAAACATCAGCTCGTCAAAAGAAACTCACTTACCGAAAAGTAGTTACCAGCTACACCAACAGAATTACAAACATCTCAACTATCAGCTATGAGAAAATTGAAGGATTTGACCTTTTTCTGAAAAATGATCGCAAGTGGAAATTTTTTGTAAGCAACCAAACAAAAACGTGTTGAAATTCTATACAATCGTCAGCTTGTTGCTATGCGTGGTGATTCTTATGCTTATGCACGCTGCTTCTATGGTTTGTATTTATTGCAATTGTTTGTGTCTTATCTACTGGTATTCTAGTAATATAAAGAGGAACAGATTATTTGTTTATTTGGTTGTTTGTCAGCGGTAGTCTCTGCTTGCTGTTTCTTTGTTGTGAAAAATACGAAACGTATGCAAGTGGGTTTGAAAAACCTCGACTCAAATCTCATACAAATGAAATATTTAAGTAGCATTAACTTCAGTCACACTTTTTCGGGTTTAACTATTTGTAAACGAAATATTTTTTTTTTTAGCAGAAAATGCTATTGGTTGTAAAAGGTAGGATCCATTGTGTGAGAACACTGACACTGTGCACGAAGATTAAACTAAAATTACTATAACTTAGGTTCTAGTAAGCATGTAATATTTTTTGCCATTGGGATGGTGATAGTTTTAAAATTACCCACATTTGATATAAATGCGTCATAAAAATAATGAAAGATGGTATGAATTAGTAATTTTAAGTTTCGGACCTTTGCAGATCTGGATATCAGAGACAGATCAGGGTCCAGATCCAGATAGTGATGAGTCCTTTTTGAATATTTGCCTCTTAGTGTCGAAGTATTCGTATACTTTACATCTATATTTATATACTGCCTAGACATCTCGGTATCCAGAAGCGTTGTCTCAAAAATTTCTGGTACTTTTATTTAAAATGAGTTTAAGAGAATTTGATTTTTGTAATTTTTAAAAAGCGCGATACTCCAGAGAAGATAATTATCCTTCCGTTAAAATGCATTGAATCACATTCCTTACTTTTTTTCTTTGAACATCTTTATGATATACAAAGAAAAAAATAGAACTGAAACGGTTCTGAATTACGTTTTTCGACTGTCTAAAAATGTGACTATTTCAGCAGATATATTGGGAGTATGAATGTATAAACTCGTAATTGTGACTAACTTCATATCTATCGTACGCGCCATTTTTTTGACATTGACAGCTATTCTATCTCGAAGAGCGCCAAAAATACTATAAGAATTGATCTGTCAAATAATTGTCATAATTTTACAAAAGTGTTTTACTACTATAGCTGAAAATGTCGAATTTCGTGCCAGCAAAACAACATTTGCGGGAAGTTTTAATTTGCTTCTTCCATTTAATGAAAAACGCAACTGAAGCACATCGTTTACTCACTGAAGCTTATCCTGACTGTGCTATAGACGTTAGAATGTGTCAGGTGTGGTATGCCCGTTTCAAAAGTGGTGATTTTGATGTTGAAGACAGGGAACGTTCAGGCGGCCCGAAAAAGTTCGAAGATGAAGAATTGAAGGCATTACTCGAAGAAGATTCATGTCAAACGCAACAAGAACTTGCAAAATCTTTAGGAGTTGATCAATCAACCATTTCTAAACGATTAAAAGCATTGGGAATGATTCAAAAACAAGGAAATTGGGTGCCGTACGAATTGAAGCCGAGAGACGTCAAACGACGATTTTTCACATGTGAACTGCTGATTGAACGACAGAAAAGAAAGGGTTTTCTGCATCATATTGTGACTGGCGATGAAAAGTGGATACGTTCCGATAACCCAAAGCGTAAAAAATCATGGGGACCGCCCGGACATGCATCAACATCAACGGCAAAGCCGCACATCCATGGATCCAAACTCATGCTGTGTATTTGGTAGGATATGAAAGGTGTCGTGTATTATGAGCTGTTGAAACCGAATGAAACGATCACTGGTGACCGCTACCGACTACAATTGATGCGTTTGAGCCGAGCATTAAAGGATAAGAGGCCAGAATATGAGAATAGACACGACGAAGTTATTCTTCAGCACGACAATGCTCGGCCGCATGTTGCAAGACAAGTAAAAACATACTTGGAAACGCTGGAAGTGCTACCCCACCCGCCGTATTCTCCAGACATTGCTCCTTCTGATTAGCACTTCCGTTCTTTAGAAGAACTCAAAAATCGGGTCGATTCGTGGATAGCCTCAAAAGATGAGGAGTTCTTTCGACGAGGAATCCGTATGCTACCAGAAAGATGGGAGAAGGTTGTGGCTAACGATGGACAATACTTTAAAGAATAAATTTATAATCACTTTTTCACAATAAATGTCCAAATTACGAAAAAAATACGAGTTCATACATTGGAACCAGGGATGCCAACTCATTTTTTCTGTCTCCCCGATAGCCCGCGAAAAATTCCCCGATTTTCAATCAAATTTTCCGCACCGGTATAATTTAATATTATAATAGCGAGACACGTTTAAAATTGATCAAGGTTAATGTTATTTTAATGCGGTCCAGAACTGGTTGTTTAATAGTAAGGTACTTTCTGATTCCGGAATTCTTTTGACGCATGGAAGATTTCATCTTAAAATCGATTGAGCTCAAATGAATTCGATTTACCGAGTTACTCGGCGTTCATTTTGATAGATAAACACTCAAAGTTCTCAAAGGAAAATACATGGGCTTTCTTTTGACCCAAATAAAAACAAAAAATGTTTCCTTTTAAAAGAAAAGCCAAAACTATTTTTGGTTTTGAAAAAAAAAATGGTCACATTTTGAATTTTTAAGATTTTTTTTTTCATTTTTCGATTAAAAAACGATGTTCGATAAAAATTTCTAAATGCAATAGGTGATTAGTTACATGGATCCAAAACAGGGACTGTTTGACCAAAATGTATAAATTCTACCGCCCTCCAACTCGGCGAATTTTTTACTGATCGCATTCAAATTTGGTGTGGTAACTACTACCCAATAAGGCAATACTTTGTGTTAGTTTGAGCCTGAAACGGAGACGAAATCTCCCATTACTACGTATATTTAAAGACTTTAAATATAAGAGAAATTGTGTAAAATTGCATTTTAGACAATTTTTAGATATTTTTTGTAGCTTAATGGAGGACGTTTTGAAAATCATCATCGCCCGAATGCGGCACACTGAAAGGTATAAAAAACCCTTAGAAAAATTATGACTATGGTCTTAGCACTTCCTACTATTATTTTGTTTGACCGATAATTCACGAAATGGCTGACAGACAAAATTAGTTTTCTCAAAAATTTCACTTTTTCGAAAGTACAACGTTGCAAATTGAACAAAAAATTAACCAAACTTTTTTCCTATTACTTATGTCTTGGGGCCATTGTTGTGTAGAAAAACATATTTAAATTTTAGACCGTACGTGCCAATGGCAAAAACCTTGTTTTGAGAAGAACGGGTTCAAAGTTTTGGCTATCGGTTTTTAAATATATCGACGAATCCCAACGGACCTTCCTCCCGGCCAATACGACGGAGAGGCGCATCTGCTTAACGCACAGATCGGTGACCGATGCAATCGCAGTCCAGAGTTATTAATCAGAAGGCGCTGGACGAAGGCATAGCTAAGCCTTTCTGAACGGCAGAAACGGAAGTCGAAGCGCCTCGCGACTGTTTTGGCCTGACTGACTCTCGCCACTTTTAACAAAATACTTTTGAAATGAAAGACTTTCAAATTACACACTTTTTTAAAAATCGATTTCTCCAAACCAAGAAAGTGCAGGGCCCTCTTAAGAAGAGATGAAGGTTATAAGACCTAAAATATGAAGTATTGCAAAAGATAAAAGATTTACATTACATAAAATTTGACAAAAAATATTCTACAGACTTTATTAACAAAAAGCTGAACGGTTTCAAATTCCCGGCAAAAAACAGCTCATTCTCCGATTCCCCGTGCTAAGTAAAATTCCCCACAAATCGAGGAATTCCCCGCAAGGTGGCATTGCTGGTTGGAACTCACTCTCCGTTAAATACAACCATTTTCTTTTTTGCTATTAAACCCAACTTACTAGTTTTCGTTACTTCCTGTTTCCGTAGTTGGCTTCGTCCGTATTAGTTGCATAAAATAAAACGTGCTTATTTTACTTTGTTGGACCAAAGCAAATCATTTGCATCTTAATATTAATAAATGTTTTCATATTACATATTTAAAATCACGAAATATATTTTCGTCATCTTATCATATTTACAATTATATTTTGATTACTGTAGGTAAAATACTTGACCTTGGCGTGTTATTAGACCCAGGTATTACATTGGTACAATATTTAAACTACATTATACCCAAGGCTTATTCTACATTATACCTAAGGCTTATTCTACCTTGGCTTTGTCCGACGTAATTGCTCTGAATTTTCAGACCAGTTTACCTTCAAGCTGTTGTATACTTCCTTTGTTCGATCTAAAGTTGAGTACGCAGCTTTAATATGGAATCCATATTACTCCGTTCATTCCACTGAAGTTTGCGTTGCGCTCTTTGAATTTTAATGAGCCAATACCTTCTTACATTGCACATTATCAGCTTTTAAGTTTAAACACTCTTGAATCCAGACTAATTATACTCTCATTGATGTTTGTTTTCGATATTATTTCCAGTAATATAGATTGCTCACATCTATTGGAGCTTATACTCGTAGCATTTAAAATTCCTGCCAGACATTTGCGCCACTGAAATTTATTTAGTGTACAACTGTTCTAACTTGCAGTTGGGTCTATGTCCCGGAACGACCAAAGACTGCAAATTTCAACAAAATTCTTACTCATTCATTCCATTCACATCCATACATTTTTTACACCACGGAGTAGACTATGCCGTCCAGCTCCGAACTCTTCTACTAAGAGTCGACTATATGGATCAGCCATACAGGAGACAAAACTAACATCTAGAGCCACACTTGCATCCTCAGCAAACTATAACGTGCTACAAATTGATAGAGAAAAAGATAAAGGAGGAGGGATGGCCATCATTCTTCACAACATCGTCAAATGCAGACCCCTGGTTCTACCAGACCGAACACAATTTTGTAATTACATACAAATGGGTGTAGCTGTCAAATCAGGTAATCAAGAATTTGAAATTGTGAATGTCAACATCCCGTCTGCAAGCAGCTGCAGCGCCGGGTACCTGCCCTTAATTATACATCTACTTACAGGTGGCAGTCGAGTATTAGTAGAAGATTTCAACGCTTGGTCATGGTGGGTTCCAGTCAAGACAATGATCAACGAGGCTCACACCTAGCTGAGCAAATTGACAGCTGCAGCCTAGAATGTATCAATACAACATCGTACACCAGAATCGCTCGTGACTGCTCAAGCTTCCCCGACATCATCATAGTGGGTCCATCTCTCTTAATAAATACTTTCTGGAGCACTGAGGTGACAATCAACTTGGACCATATCCCCATCTCCATCGTAGTAGACAGCCCGAACGATCTCCTTGAGGCTAAACTAAGAAACTACCTAAATTACAACAAGGCAAACTGGGAAGGTTTCCGCTCACTCACCAACCAGATCGTTAGCAAACACCAACAACAGCATGTGCAGACGAAAAAATTTTGCGCTAGGCGATCAAAAAAGCAGCAGCCCGCTACATATGTGCGGATAGAATAACACTGATTCGGCCAAACTTTCCTGCCGAAGCCGCAGCTCTTGCCAACGAAAGCGATGCCATTTGCTCAGCCAACCCGGCAGACCAGACGAATAAGGAGCAAAATAGCGATATCAGATGGCTGGTAAATGAACATCACCGGAACAAATGGTCTAAGCACCTTGAAAACTACTGAAACGGCTTAAAGAAACTTTGACCAACAATCAAGGCACTTTCAAATCCAATACGACGGAAAGACCTCACCACGATTGAGTTTAACAGTTTGGCGGAGGAGAACCCTAAAAACGCGCACGACTATTCTGCAAGCAATTTATCAAGAATCCTGCAAAAAATGGCAAGACCAAACGTGTTTCCTTACCCAAACTTCATATTCTACAAACCGAGGATGTGTGCGCACACACAACTTTTACGCAATAAAAAATGGCAGCAGCCATCAAAAGCGCGAAAGCCTTCAAGGCTCTCGGCACAGACGGTGAGTCGACGGCAATGTTAAAGCAGCTCGACAATACTGCGCTTGAATACGTGACGGCGGTGCTAAACATCTCTATGCGCACATCCGAGTGGTACCACTCCCGAAACCAGGGAAACCATACAGCCCTATCAGTCTCCTATCAGCAATAACCAAGATGCTCGAAGCACTGAACCTACCTACACTCCCTGAGCATTTCAAACAGGCCCAGTACCAACATGGTTTCCGGAAAAATCGATCGATGATACAGTCACAAATCAGCAGAGGGATGAAGCAGCGGAAACCATGCGACAGGACAGTTGTGGTAGCTTTGGATCTGTCCAAGGCGTTCGACACAGTAAACCTCTCTAACTGATACATGACATCTACGACTCCACGTTGCCCAATACCATCAAGAGGTGGTTAGGTAATTACATGTTCGGCAGGCAGTCACTGAGATTTGGGTGGAGCTTCTATCTGAATTGTTACATGGCCAGGTTCAACGAGGAGATTGTAAATGTATGGATCTTATGCGGATCCACTCCCCAAGATACAGCACACCTCTTTAGTTGTCCACAAATCCCGACTGACCCGACAACCATCACTCTCTGGATACATCCTATAGACGTAGTTCACATACTGGACCTGGACCTTACGATCACGGACAGCTAACGAAATGTTACGATGTGAATGACCAAGACTTCAAAAATGGAGTTGCTACAACAACAACTTTTAGTTTTATTTTAAGCAATGTATTACAGGCTTAGTGAACGTATGGTATGTAGTCAGTCATCACAACAACAGTGCACCATATATAGAGACGGGCAAATCAGACGGCCGAAGATATTAACTGCAAGAGAGAGAAAGAGAGGAAGAGAGAACAGCTGTATAGATCATACGAGCAGCAGTCGTATTCTCTTTTATTACTCTTTTTGGAGGTCAAATCGATTACTATTTCAGCTGCATTTTGCTGCTTGCATGTAAAGTTTGAGGGTTAGAAAGGGTGAAAATCTTGTCACAGTGTCAATTTCACATCTCACCCCTCTCACTATCAAACTCAACATGCAAACGTATAATAGAACTCAAGGTAAAGTGAGAAAAATATTTCGCTAGAAACCGCCAGGCAACAGAAGTCACTAGTAAAAATCAAAAAAACCTTTTGTTTTCAGTGGTTTTTGCTTAACTTTGCCGCAAGACAACATTGAAAAATGTTAGATCTAGTGAGCAACTTGTTAAATTGACAACAGTGATCAGCAATTACATGCAATGACGTGATTGATGATTAATCGACAGATTATCCTAAGTTCAACTGCGGTACTCATGCTATCGATTATGCCCAGACTCACACTACTCTGGAGTTTCTTTAGCATAGAGATAGTGGAGTTAATCAGGACTCTACGGCATCATACCGTAGAGGTGTTATGTGTCGAGAGATTCAGATTCATTATTGACACTTACAAATGTAGATACATACATATAATAAACAAAATTCAGCTATTATTGATAGTAGAATTAATTAAAAATAACTTGGACAAATTTTCAATAAATCATCGCCATCATCATAATTTATGTGGTATTTCGTATAGTATGAAATGCAAATTTAAAAATCAGAGAACTGGCGACTATACAAAATTGCACAAATGCTTAAAGAATAATGGAAAAGAGGAAGATCACGTCAATCTTATGTGCCAAAATCAACAAATAATCAGATTGAATTTCATCAGAATAAATATAAGCATTTACTTAATAATGAAAATGGAGTGATAGGGTAGAGAACGGGATGGTAGAGTAGGGTAAGAGTTAAAAATTAGAATAAGAAACAACAACAAACAAACAAAAAGAAACTAATAGAAGGTAAAAAAAAAATGCATACGAAAGTGAGTAGCTGTGGCAACAAAAACACGCCATTCAAATGAAAAATGAATGAAGAGAGAATACTCTAGAAGATATTTCTGAAATATAATAATTATTTCTGAAATATATTTAGGTATGTAGGTATCTGCAGGTATCTACATACATATAAACAAGTGGATGTGTGAAGAAATATATGAAGAAATTTATTGCATATAGTTTTATCAATATCTTCATATATCCTGCAAGCAAGCAATACTTTTACTCAACACTCGCATGTACCTACATACATATGTTGATGTTGCAAGTGTTGTGCTGCACTTGAATTGACAAATCGACTGCAATCAACTTATCACAATAAGCAACAACAACAGCAATAACAAAAATAAAACGATATCATATGATCTGAAGTTATAAAGCTAAAATTTTTCATATCCTTACATTCATACATACCTCTACTTAGGTCTTGTGCCATGGAGGTAGAGTTAGGGGCATATATTCATAACAATAACAACACAGAAAATTTCATCATCATCATTTTGCTTCTACAGCTCAGCTGGAACTGGTTCCATGCAAAAACATGAACCAACAAGCACAGAAAATATAAAATACCAGAAGAAGAAGAGGAAGAAAATTATATACCTATATGGATAGATAGATGGATGTATAGATAGGTTGGTTGTGTTTAGGTTTGGTAGGTAGGTACATATTAAATGCTTATTTCCTACCAGCAGAGAAACAACAAAACAGAAACAGATGATTGCCACAAGCAGAGAATTGAAGCAAGCAGCAAAAAGAAAAAAAAAAACAGAAAAAAGTAGAAGTAAAAAAAAAAAAACTAAATGTAATAAAAAAAAGGAGAGAACTAACAAAGAAGCAACACTGTTTCCTTTGCACAATCTTCATATGTACCTACATATGTTTGTATGAATGTGTATACATATACCTTTAAATATCTATATCTACATATAAAGAAGCCAGCTGTAAATGTGGCAACAGCGCAAATGCAATTTTAAAGAAGAAATCAACAACAACACGAAAGTATGACAAGCAGCGGTGTATATACATATATGCAAAGAACTCAAGGGGGTGGCAAGAGTGAAAACAGGAAAACATCAGCAGCAGCAGCAGGAGAAGTAGTTTAGTTGTTCATTTTCAACATGTGTATATATAAAACATATGAGCGAACATATGTAATTGTTTTGAGTGTATTAATATATATGAGTGCATTTAAATAAAGCTAAAGAAATTTGTTTTTCTCATATAACTCTCTACAAATAAAGAGTATTTCTCTCTTATTTTAAGAGTATTTTATACTCATTTACTCTTTATTTTTATTAAGAGTTTAATAAAATGAGTATTGAGTTTAACTCATTGCTCTTTAAATAAGTTTACTCACAGAAGAGAGAAAAATTTTAAGCTCTCATTTGGTAAATTTTCTACTAAAATTGAATGGAGGCTTGTCGTTACTCTTCAGTTGCTGGTAGGTCCGCTCACTTGCTGGTAGTGATGGTGGTGGTGTTGCTTTTTTTGTTTTCTTCTTTCATACATTGTCACTCACACTCATTCTCGCTGATATACAATTTTCCACAACAACAAGAACCCAGCGTCAGCATACCCCGATGAACAGATTTATTTAATGTACCTACTACATATATATATAAGTATATATATATATATGTACCTATATATATGCATGCATGTATATTCTAATTGAAGCCGGTTGCACACACATGTATATATGTATTTATGTAGATATACACGTAACTAAACGTGTATATAGTACGAGTATCTATAGCTAGAGATATATGCATACATAAAGTAGGTAAATGTATGTAGCTAGATATAAATTTCTGCTTCTTTTTTTTCCTGTCTTTTTTTTTCGTGGTACTTTCATATGATATATGCCGTCAAATATAATAAGCATTTGGTTTACTTTTTTTTTTTGTATACATTTGCCATAGGAAAATTTTCAATTTCTAGAAATTTCAAACTTTATTTACATGAAATGTTGAAGTTGTTAATGAAATTAAAACTTCTCAAGGAGATTTAGGTTAATCAGCTTGGAGCTTTGTTTGTTTTTTTTTTTTTTAATTTTTTAAGTTTTTACAAAAACATTTACTCCAGGTCTTTGAAAAAATTACTAAAAAATTATTAAAATTACTGCCAGAGATAAAATCTCAAAAGCATTTAAAAAAATTAAATCAAAACTGATTTATTCAAACAAATCTAGAGATAATTTTCAGCTTTGAAAAATAATATAATCAAATAAATTTTAATAATTTCTAAAAAAAAAAAAAAATTGGAAAGCTAAGTTCGGGCGCGATTATAAAAAGAAGAAAATGTATAGAATTTTCAGATTATAGTAAATTTGGAATTATTCAAAAGATATTGAAAAATCAAAACAATCAAAAAAATCTTACAGTGTTATATGAAAACTTTCCATCACCATATAGCGCATTAAGTTCACAAAAAATAGCAAAAAATAAGATCAAAGATCTAGAAGAACTATAAAGGTGTATATAGATTTTCTGCTGCAATTCGTAACTCTCAATCCAAACTCACATATTTATCATGCATAAACAATTTAGAAATTGCAATGTGTCGATCATAATTTTTAGTTAATTATTGCTGGAATTATTTGTATCTATATGCATGTAAAATAAATAAACATTTTCGGCATTGTTTGCACACTCAACGTAAAGTAAAAGTAATAGTAATAAAAGTTTAATATTATTTAGATGCATCCGTAAAGAAAATAAAAGCAAAAAAAAACATTAAAATCCGATGCAACACAAACAGAAAATCCATTAAAAATATTTTTAAACAATATAGTACATGTTGAAAAAGTGAAAACAAAACAAAATTAAATAAACAATGAATTTTCCAGCCGGTTTAACCTTTAATTTTACATTTTAATTGATACTCTGCACTTGAAAATATTTACACAGATATAAAATAAATATTTAGTATAAGAGAGACCGGAGCAAAATCGGACACATTTTGGCCGGACATGAAGGTACAAGCCTTGCAGGTGGAAGTCATTAACATTTTGTATTACTACGTATGCAACATGCCCTTCATGCAGTAAGGCACAGAAAATACTTACTTAGCTGAGTAACAAAATTTAGCTCTGAAATTAATATATAATAATAATAAAAAAAAGCCTTAGATTACAAATTTTTCGTGGCAACTTAATGAAACGTCACTATACAGTGTTGCTAAATGCAGAATATTAAAGCCTATTCATAGCAGCGACCTCTTACAACGTGTTCACATCATAAAATAGCTAATCACCGACATTGCCCCGTTCTCCCCTACACATAAAATAATTTTGAAAAATGTATCTATTAAAAAGAAATGTTTAAACAAATTATTTCACAGATTCTATTGCTGAAAATTACTATATGTACATAAGTAATAAAAAAAAAAAATTATAAAATTTAAAAAGCGAAAATAATAACGATATCAAAATTTTAAATAATTTTTGTAAAACAACAATTTTTCTTAAAGTTAGTAAAAAAGTAAGGCATCATAAGTAAAAGAGTTGGGCTTGAAAATAAAGTATCAAATAATAATAATTTAATAAACTTAAATTGATCGTAAATCACGATTAATCTATAAAGAAGAGAGAAGCATTGGTTACCAATAGCAATTTCATATATTGTGGGGGGAAATTGAGTTTTCGACGTCAGGTCAAACTATATCGAACTTACACACATTTCCCTTACCTCCAATCACTAGCAGGTTCATGATATAGAGGCAATCTCCATTTCATGCAAATAAGAATTAAAGTAACCATTTACCCATTAATTGTAGAACATCAGATGCATTGGTGTATGGTGTGCCCCCCATTTTAAACTGATACTCCATTCTATGTGTATTTTCTGAAGAAAATGATTTATATCATTGGAAATATGGCTGAATTACACCACGTAGTAGAAGCATTACAACAAGTACAACAAGACAATAACAACACCCGGCTTTGTTGCTATAAATATCCAGAAACATTAAAAAACAAAAGCAAATGCATGGAGAACAGACAAAACAAAAACAAAAATTTCAACAGTTTTGACTCTCTTTATATAAAAAAAATTAAAGAAGAAGAAGAAAGAGAGCTAACACTGCTATCGCCTGCTATAATTTCACCATTATTGGGAACATGAGATGGCACTGAGAGACCCGACGTCATCTGTGTTGTGTCCGATTCACATACGAACAATTTTTTCCTATGAAAAAGGTCTGATCTTTAATAGGGTGATGTCATATCTCAGAACTTTCTCTCTTTATTTGAAGCATTTAATATGTTAGAGTCAAGGTAGTGCAAAATGTGCATAAATAAGGGTGTAAAGTAAAATTTAAATATTCACAGCCAATTTTTGGCACTATAACTTTTTCTCTCTGAGAAGACTGCACCCTATTAAATACGCCTTGTCTGATCCCGACTTCGGCTCTCTCAGAGTCTGCTCGTGTGCTCTCTGTTTCATACCAATTTTGGAGTGATGGCGGAATTACACCATGTGGTCGCAGTATTACAACAAGTACAACAAAACAATAACAGCACACTGCTTTGTTGATAATAAAGACCCAGAAATGTTAAAAATACAAGAACAAATGCATTGGGGAACACACACAAAACAAAAACAAAAATTTCGACAGTTCTGCTTCTCTTCATATAAAAAACACTTAAAAGAAGAGGAAGATAGAGAGAGAGAGCTGATGCTGCTATCGCCTATTATAAATCCGCCTTAATTACAGGTGAGGTTTGGCTACTTTATTCCCCACGCTTCAAAATATTCCCCAATATCCGTAATGATTCTCCACCATTTTGTATATATGTTTTACATTCATATGCATTTAGCACAACATAAAAAAAAATTATTTTCATTTTATTTTTAAATAAAAAAAAACTTTTCTACGGGACTTACAAAACCTTAGGACTGCAATTTGAGCGGGGAGAGGGTGTTGATATTAAAACAAAATATGCTATCAGAATGGTCTTAGGGATCGTATATAATTATAATTTCTTGCATATTTTTACTTAAAACTAGCAAATACAAAATGTCATAGATATAAATATAAATTTCCAACTGGTTTCGTATGTTCTATTATTCATAAACATGAAAAGAAATGAATATGTACACAAATTTTCTTAATAAAAGTTAAAAATTTGTTTGTTTTTATTATATAATTAATTTTATTTTTACTTGCAGAAACAAATCATTTTTAAAGCTGATTAGTTTATACTAATTAGTTCAGACTAATTCAAATTTTAGTTTACAAAACAAAAACTTGGATAAATATGATACGAAACAGCTGAGAAAATTAAAAAAAAAAATTTACAGCCGGCATAATTTTTTTATATGTTTTTCATGACATGTAAAATTTTTCTTTTCCGGATTATGTGATTATGATTATAAGCGGAAATTTAAATTTTATAAAATCGAATAAGGAAAATATTTAATCTTTTTTTTTTTTATTTTTAATTTTTTGGCTATTTCACTAGACTAGCAGAACTAAATAAAAATTTTCTAACCGATTTTAAAATTTTTCTTACTTCATAAATTCATGAAAAGAAATAAATACAAGCAAATTTTCTTAGTAAAGGTTAAATTTAAGGTTTTTGCACTAAATTTCAGTTGACAAAATAATTTTTTTTATTCAATTTAAGTTTTTCCAACACAAAAAGAATAAAAAAAAATCTTAGTAAATACTATATGTAATTACAAAAAAGCTGAAAAAATAAAGAAATTTTTTACCGGCGTAATTTTTTTTCCATGCTCATTGACATGCAAAAATTTTTTTCATTTCCGAATTTCGTGATCGTGTTTCTATGCTGAAAAATAATTTAATAATATTAATAATTTGCTTTGCTTTTTTTGTTTTCCCTTTTTGCTGCATTATTAAACTCTAAACAGAAATAAATAAAAGTTTTCCAACTGGTTTGAAAATTTACTTATTTCATAAAGACATGAAAAGAAATAAATACACGTAAATTTCCTGCCATAAGTTTTTCTCCCTTAATTTCAATAAGACAAAGTAAGAACAAAACAAAAATATTCAATTAATTTTAGTTTTACTTCGAGTAAAGACAAATTAATTTTAATTATTATACTTACTTAAGTTTTCAAAAAAATTTTAGTTTTTTTATTTACAATTAAAATCTAAATTTTAAATAAAATAAATATGATACAAGAAAGCTGAAAAAATAAAGAAATTTTTTACAGCCGGCATAATGTTTTTTCTTTTTTTTCATGTGTTCATGTTCAATGACAAGCAAAATTTTTCTTTCCACTAATTTCTTTGATGTATTTTTATATATAGAAATAAAATTGTATTATTTTAGCATTAAATTTGAAAATTTTTTATATTTTTCCAATATTTATCATAATGTAATAAATAATTTTTACGCTGCATTTAGGACATACATATTTATATCACAAAGATATAAAAATAATGCTTAATTACACTATTTTAATGCAGCAATAAATCAATGGAATTGATTTTTTTTTCAAGTATTTTTTTTTTTTTAGTGCTTCATGAAATTCTTTTATTTGTAACAGAAAGCAGCAGAAAGTCGAAGGAAAAAAAAGAAAAGAAAATCTTAAATTATGATTTCCTTAATTCGATTAAAATGAGCCGGGTCGAGGTGAGGCATGCCGCTTTTCTCTAACTATAAATTACAAGCTGCACCGGTTTTTTACGCACACACGGACAGACACGACTTCTTGCTAACTCTAACAATATTTTTTTTTATTGCTTTTCTATTTTAAACACGTCTTAAACCACGATATATTAATATAATGCGCTACTAGTATCCTGTTTATAAATTTTCCAAAAAAAAAAAAAAAAACTTGAAAAAAATATACACTGGATTTTTTTTTCTCCACGAGAGCTCCATGTATTTAACGCAAGGAAATGCATTTTATTTATGAAATGCTCATTCTCCAATAATACAAAAAATACACAGTGCCTGTGCGCTCTGAAAAGTCACGTAGACCAGCAACGAACTGAGTAGACCAGAACAAAATGTGGAATACTCACTCACTCATATATATATATATACAAATTATACATATATAGCACTTGCATGTACTTATTACTCATTCAGCTTGGTTGCGCATGAAAATGCTCAGATGTTTGACAGAGGGAAAGAATGAGGCGGCGGTGGCTTACATATGTAAAAACAGCTGATGATGGGAACAAATGGCACACACAGGAAGAAGAAGAGTGCAGTGTAAATGTATATAAAATGAGCGACAAAGAACGGGAGAAACGAGAGAAGAATACGGGGGTACTACACAGATGTTTAGCTAGAAATAATATTAGAAAAACTTTATATGACTTTCATCATCAACTTTTAACAACAAAATGTACCAACAGTAAGAAGAAAAGAAAAACACAAAAAATATGCTCAATTGTATATAGCAAACCAGCAAAAAAGAATGAAAAAAGAGTACAGCCTTATTGCTCAGTTTCGGTTTACTCTCACTCATATCTATGCATATAGAACACGTATCTACTCGTTACAAATATGCTCACTCATACACTCATTTATAATCGTCGTCGTCGTCATGTCAATCTCTTTGCTGAGAGTTCAACCACTAATTACTCATGTAATAGAAAAGCTGTCAAAGTAGTATAAAAAGCAACAAAAACAATCAGTCAAGACCCCCTACATACATAAGTATATAAGCACACAAAAAAAAAGCAAAAAGCATACACGAGAGAAAAAGTATATGGCAACGAGAGAGAGAGAGAGCAAGAGACTTAAAGCAAAAAACCATTAAATAAATATACGAGTAATAAAGCAAAAACAACAAAAGCAAAAAAACACCAACAAAACAGCTATAAGGCAAAAACAAACAAATAAGTATCTTTCAGATACACTACATTGAGTTGAAAATTTAGTATAAAGGCAGCCGCTATATAGCCGGTTGAGCATAGTAGCTTCGAAACACTGCTGAGGTACACATCGTGAGAATAAGAAATAAGAAGCAAGCAAAAAGAAGCAGACGATTTTTTTTAAACACACTCAAAAAGAAAATTGTTTCAAGAAGAATTCTATATTAACAAGAAGAAGATATATTTTTTTTGCGTAAGAATAAAAAAGATACCTACGTTCTAGTACTTATCTTCAAAAGCAAAAGTAAAGTAAAATATAAAAATTAATAAGAAAATAAAAGTTTTTCTAATTTGCCATCAAATTAAATACAAAATATATATTAAAATATATATATGTTAAATGCAACGGACCAACGCCATTTAAAAGTGATATAAGAAAACAAAAAAAATTAATTAATAATAATTACAAAAATCAAGTGCTGTGATTTCAACTACAAAAATTTAAAAAATTTAATTACAACAAATTTTTCATACATGAAGAAAGCAAGCAAGCAACACACGCATATAAAAGAAGAAATTCAGAATCAGCAAATTGTGATAAAAAGTTACAAGTGATACACCACAACAACAACAACAGCAATCCCCCAGTGGATAGAATATAGAAATTTTCCTTCTCTATAAAAACAAGGACAATTTTGTATTAGAACTTTATTAGAAGATACGAGCTTCCACCATAAACATCTAAAAAAAAGCTACAAAATTTTGTTGAATTTTGTTTGAACATTTTCTGCTAAAGTTAATAATAAATCTAAGCTGAACAAATGAAAATGGAAGTTCTTGCTGTGCAACAACAATATCAAACACAATACGGCGTGCTGGGCTCAAATAAAGTTAAAGGTAAGTTTCTGAAGAAAATTCTATTTAATTAAATAATTTATTATAAATTTAAGAATTGAATTTAAAAAGTATCAACTAGAAGAAAAAAATTTTAGGAAACAATTTTGTATTACAGGAAAACAAAAAATTTTAAAAACTTCAAATAATTTTCATAATTTTCATAAGTTAATGTTTTGTACTCGTATTTTTAATAATAAAAATTACTTCAAAATTTTTCCTCAATTTAAATGAACAAATTTTTAGAGTGATACAAAACATTAGGACAATTTTCAAATATTTCTAACATCTTAGTTCAAGTAAAATTTTCGGCTATTTCCAAATTCCTTCGAAATTTTAGTGCTAGTCAACGAAAAATCTTTCAAAATTTAAAAGAAAAATTATTTTAGCTTATAATACTTACTTCAATTTAATAAGGCAATATTTTAAAGATCATAAAACTTATGCTGTAGTATAATAAAATAATTGAACAAATTTCAGTTCATATTAAGAAATTATTCAAAAGTGGAAAAAATATTTTAAAATTAAATAAAAAATATTCAATTTCAAAAAACTTAAAAATGCTTTGAAATTTAAATATTAAACTTCAAAAAACTTAAAAAAGTTTTGAACCTGAAAAAAAAAATGTTTTTGCTCATATATTTCAATATTTGAAACTTGAAAAAATATATCTGCATTTGAAAATTAGCCCGCTTGCCGTTCACCGGTCAAATGTAATGAACTCAAAATTTTTAAATTTAATAAATGTGAATAACTCAAAATTTCTAAATTTAATCAATATGATTAACTCAAAATTTTCTAAATTTATTAGAGCTAAAATCAAATTATCTCTGTAATTTCAAATTCACTTTCCATATTTTTTCATTATTATAACAGTTTGAATAAATTTAGTGAAATTCATTTGAAATTTCGACAAAATATTTCTCAACTTTTCCTAGACAGTACCAAAATTTAACTTCAACTTAAATATTCTTCAGCCTTTCCTTGGCAGTAGGTGAATTCAACTTAAACTTTCACAGCATAAATAAATTCAGTGGAAATTTGTCAATTTAAACACAACAAGAAAAACTTCAGCACTTCCTTGGCAACAGCGAAAGTTAGCATAAAGTTAAACAATACAGGTTTAAAATCAATAAAAAGATTATTCAAGCATTTTAAAGAAACAATAAGAATAAATTAAAAACTGCAAAAAAAAGAAAGAAATTTTTTTTTCCAACTATTTACTAGTTAACAAATTTTTTTTAGAATTCATAATTCTTTTCTTTAAATTTCAAATTTTTAACTAATTTTCACCAAGTTCAAAACTTTTAATCTGTATTAATATGAAATATGGCAACATAGCATCGCCATGCAATGTTGCAACATTGCTGTGCTTGTGTTGATTTAAAGTTTAACATATTTACAATACAATAATTTTATTGTAAACTTTATATATATACACATATATATATTTTTTCTACTGCTACTAAATTTTATGCATGATTGAAGCACTCATAGATACGAAACACAAACACATAAAAACGTTTTTATGCGTATAGTCAGAGGCAGGCAGAAAGGCAATTCATGTTATCACTCTTTTAATGAACGTGAACGTGAACGATACGATGAGGCGAATGCGAACTCAAAAAAGCAACAAAAACGCCAAACGTTTTTACGGTTTTACCTTGGTGTTGCTAAGCGGCACTACACATGTGTGTGCAGTTGAGGCACACAGCAACTGTGATGGCAGCATGTGCTTCTGAATGAATGAATGCCTGCCTGCCTGCCTGTTAGCCTGAGTGACTGCCGTTTTTGTTATGAGTCGATTATTTTATTTTTATTTTTTTTTTTTTTTTGTTTTGTTGTTGAGGTTTTTGTTGGCTTTCCGAAAATTCTCGAAGTATTTATAGGTATTTTTATTTTAATTTCTTTTGTTTATCTCTGTGCTATGAACATACCATATAAACTTTTTATACTTTTTTTGTATAAATAAATTTACTTATGATTTCCCTTTCTTTTGTTTTTAATTTTAGATTGGACCAGTACATTAAGGCCGTCAATATCGCCGCCTTCCTCTGCTGCCACTGCGACCGCTGTGGCAGTAGCCAGGGCAGCAATCAGCAACAGTAGCAACAATAACACACAAACAACCGCAACAAATTTACCATATCTGCAGAATAATACCACCAATAAAATTAAAAACAGTATTACTAAAAAATCCAAACGTTTGACAACGTCACACAGCACTAGCACCGCTGCTGATATTGGTGGTTTAAGTAAATCACGTGCTGCAGCTGTCAATAGCAGCAGCAGCACAGCCACATCCACTCCAACCCCAACAAACACCCACACCTCCACCAACGGTTGTTATACCACACATAATTTCCCTCAAACCACACAACAAACTCCCTTCTACTGTGATGATGTCGATGCTGAAGATGTGAATAAACTTTCGCTACAATTGCTCGATGAATTGCGTGCAGCAAAATCTCGTCATTTGACCTGCACCGAAGTCTCATTACCCTGTGATCTCACGCCTAGAATAGCTGCCGAACTGATACGCATCTCAGAGAAGGAACCGTGCGGCATACGCGGTTGCACCATTTACATTGAATTCGAAGATGAACCGAACAATTCACGACGCATTGCATCACTCAAACTGGATACCGAAATGGTATCAACATTTGAGGTCTATCTAACATTGCGTCAAGATCATCGAGGCTGGACTGCTCTATTGCCGCAATTCATGAAGAGTTTAGCACGCACCATTACGATAAGTCCAGAATTTACGATTACAAAACATAAATTATATTCACCAGATCGTAGTAGCATTTATAGCTATGGTGGTAGTGGTGGTCGTAGTAATAGTATGAGTAATGGTAGTAGAAGCAGAAGTAGTAGTGTTGCTATCTCAACGAAATCATCGTGAAGAGATCGAAGGATAGGTGAGAAAGAATAATTAGGGAGGGGGAGAAATGTAAGAATAGGGAGAAGTTAGAGAGTCGTAGTGGAAGATGTGAAGGAAGAAGAGTTATTGTTCTTCTTCAGTTCATATGTGAGTGATGCGAGAGAGAAAGGGAGAGACAGAGCGACCGCGATGAAGAAAAGAAGATTTGAGAGAGACGAGTACAAGACGAAACGAATTGTCGATACAAATTATTACAAATGAACGACGACGACGTACATTACATACATACATACATGCGTAATTGTAGTTGTAGGAAGAGAGAACGAGTCAAAATTTGACATGATAATTTGATGACGATAATATGCACATTGTTTGCCATATCGTTACTGTAAAAAACGAAGTAATGCAAAATCCCTGTGACCCTAGCTTTTAATGAAAGCATTTTAAGGCTAAAAAGGAATTGAAAACTTTAAGCGCTTATAACTCAAGAGAGCGTTTTCGTGTTTTTGGTACGGTATGTCAATCAATATGCAATTTGATATATTCTGATTTCAGAATGTGAGTAAGATTTATACATTAGGTTTTTTTTTTGTTTTTAAGAGACGTTGTATTTTCGGCGTATTCGAAGCCACCCCACCTACACATACACACATACATGAAAACACACATTAAAACACACACTCATATTTTTTTACACATGGATCAGTGTTGGCCATGCATGCATAATCTTCTGACTGAGCTCTTCTTCTCTAGAAATGAGACTAGAATGTGTGAAATTTTTTATGGCCAACACTGGTATAAATACAAAGAATACAACAACAACAACATAACAGTTAAAACTTCTCACTCATACATTACATGCAAAAAAGCAAAAACAAAAATATCTCAATACATTTTATTTTATTTTTTTTCAATTATTGTGAACTCACCACCATTAGTTTTTAGCTATTTTAATAATAATAATAAATTTTTCATAGATATTTAAGTCGTTTTAAAACAAAACAAAAATTAATATTATTAAAAAAAAAAAACAAAAACAATTTATTACCTTATAAAAAAACAACAACAAAAATTTTAATTGTGAAAAAAAAACATGAAAAAATTTCAGATGGCGGCAATTATTACAAAAAAAAAGAAAAAAATAACAAAATTACTTACTTATTACCCCAGATCATATGCTGAGATGAAAAAAAAACACAAGTTTTTCAATAATAATTTGCCAAAATCTCAAACTCATGAAATTGTGATACTGTTTAAGATGCTAAGTATAAAAAAAAACAAAACAAAAATAATAAAAAAAAAAATACACATGTAAAACTAAATGTCCTAACAGCTAAAATGTTTGAATTACTGGTTGAAAAAAAAAAACAAACACACACCACACACACAAAATTAATAATTAATATCTCATAATTGTGCATAAAAAATTTTTAAAATTTTACTTTTAATAAATTCAAAAAAGAAACAAAAAAAAAAACAAACTTAAACAAAATAAAAATTAAAACTTAAAGTCTAAGCAAAAATTAAAAAAAAAAACAAAAACTTAATAATGTTCTCACACACCCAAACACATACACATACATACAAACACCCACTTTATAATGATATTCATTAAAATTTAAAATAAAATAAAAAGAAAATACATAAAAGTATATATTACATTATAGTATGTATGAAAGTAACTATTTATTACAAAAAACAAAAACAAAAAACAAATGTGTATTAATTTTTTTTATTACTATTATTATTATTGATATGATGATGTATTAATGTTAAGTTTTTTTTGTATTAAATTAACTTAAAACAAACAACAAATTTGTAACCAAACCATAAAAAATTGTGAAAAAAAAACAAAACAAAAAAAAGAAAATTTTTTTTATTAGCAGCAACATTTGTTGCGAACAAAACAAAACAAAAATAAAACAAAAAAAAATTCTTAAAAATTTAAATCAAGTCTTTTTCTTTGACTAAACTGCAGAAGGAAAAAAACAAAAGGAAATTGGTTCGTTGCTCTTGATGTTCCAGATGATGATGTTCCAGATTTTACAAATAAATTTGTCCTAAAAAAACTTTGATTTCAGCCTTTCAGATTCAAATAAGAGTGGATCGTTCCTCTTCATTCATTATTCGAAATATTAAGGTTGAAGTTTACAACTTGATTACTCGTTAGTCGAAATCTTTTCATTGAGATCTTCAAATTTGATTTGTGTTCAGATTTTTCAGATGCGTTAGATGGTAAAAGTATTTCTGGAAAAGTTTTTCTTCCGTTGAAGTTTTCTGGTTTTCAAAAAAGAATGTTTTTTCAAATTCAAAAAAGGAAGATTCAGGTGTAAAATTTTTTTAAAAAATCTTCAGAGTAGTTTTTGAGATTCAAAGATGGAAGGTTCTTTTTCACTCGAGACTTAACACTTTCGTTGAAGTCTTGAAATCTTCCACAGCTTGATTGGGTTCCGAGATTTCCGCTGATTTTGTTGGTCAAAATATTTCTGGGAAAATTCTTTGAAGGATTTTATATTCTAATATTTTTGTTAAAATCTTCCCAATGTATTTCAGATTCAGATTCAAAAAAGAAAGGTTCACTTTCGTTGAAGTTTTTAATTTTATTCTTTAGAATATTTCATTTTTTTGAGTTTCCACGAGTAAATTCACATGTTCCATTCGTTTCTATCCTCAAAATGTTATCCTTGATTTCTATTCTGAAAATACTATAAATAAGATTCAGTTGCCACGTTTTTCAAGTATAAAATTGATTTCTTCAAATTTCATTTCAGAGTTTAGGTTTTTATTTATTAGACGGGAACATCTGGATTTACTTGCATCGCTTTAGTTTGTTCTAGAGTTATTTGGTCCGAGAACTCATTGTAGATCTCCTGCAACTTTTATTTAATCGATTCTCTCAAAATCATAGGCATTACAAGTAGCTTCATATCTGATTTGACAAATATTTTCGAATATTATTTAATCTAGGTTTTATTTTAACATCAGATTTCTGTTTTCTTAATAAAAATCTGTTAGAGTCTATATTTTTGGATTGATTTCTTTCAGATCCATTACCTACAATGTCATATTTTCACTTAAGATTTCTACTCTTCAGTTACAAATATATGAATTTATTAAATGTTTATTGTTCAGACTTATATTTCATATTAATTTCATTTACTTACTCCAGATTCCTTTATTCCAGTTGTAAATTTTTCATCTACTTAGTAATAATTAATTTTTTTTTTAAATCATTACTCGTTCAATCTAGTTCCGTATCTTTTATTTTCTTAATTTTCGTAATAATTGACAGATTTATATGCATCTTGTTTTTCGGGTCCTTAATCTTTAGACGCATATGTTTTTAATTTTGTTTTTGCACTATAGATTAACAATTTTTTTTTTTCATATTTTTTTCACGCTCATATCTCTCGAGTCAGATTTTTCCGGATTTTTATTTATTATCAACGTTTTGCACCATTTGTTTTTGTATACTTGACTGGCGCTAATTTATTTTCGTATACTCATCTTGCTAAATCTACATACGTGAATATTTTCATGTGCTTTTTACTAATCAACCAAAAAATGCAGTACGTCTTTATTAAACGTCATCATTTGTTCCAAATAACAAGTATAATCTGAATTAAAAAAAAAAATGATGCACAAAAGTCAAGTAAAACCAAATCTTATTTATTGCTTTATCATTTCCTTAATGTGTAATAAGGAAAAAAATTTAAATTAGTTAAGGGAAAGAAAAATTTCTGGACAAGATAAGCAAACCCACCAACACATCTGTGCATGTAGAATCTGACAAGAGTTAAATTGTTTTCGCTTTTCATTTAAACAAAAAAAGACTGATGTCTGATATTGTGATATGATGAATAATGCAAATCGAATAATTTCATTTTTTATTTCGGATTGAAAGGGTTAAATGGGACCGTTAATTTGCTTTCGACATTGCTGTCATTGGAGAGTACTTTAAAAAAAAGGTGGGCGTTTTGTAGTTTTTTTCTGAGAAGCACTTCAAGCACTTTCCACGTCAAAATTAACCTCTCTCTCTCTCTTAGAATAAAACTTGTGTAAAAGTGGACCGCAATAATAAAAGCCGCCATATTTAATTTTTTTTCTCTGTGAAGCGCTTCAAGTTTTCCCCGTCGAAATCAACCTTTACGCTTTCAGAGTAAAACTTGCGGCAATTATACGAGCCGCCATTTTGAATTTCTCCTCTCTTAAATTTTTCCCTGTCATAATCAACCTTTACTCTCTCAGAGTAAAACTTGTGTGAGAGTGGATCGCAATTAAACGAGCAGCCATATTGAATGTTTCTTTAAGCGTTTTTTTTATGAAGTGTTTTTAGTTATTTTGAATGCTTTTTCTTTTCAAATTTAGAACTGTGGAGGCCAGTTAGTAACTAAATAATATAAATTAAAGCAGGAGCAAAGTCTGTTGACTAAACTTCTTATATTCATGCATATATATATATATATATATATATATGTACCATGTAAAAGTACATTAGATAAGATATCCATGTAAAAGTTCTCTATAGCGAAGCGTCTTTACTGAAGAAGAATTAAATTGTCCTTATTGAATTTTGTGATTTGATAGAATTTTAATTGTATCTACTGCCAAAATATTTATAACTATAAACACGTTCTTATCATGCAAAAGCACACACGTATATAAAGTACCAGTGCCAGAATTTAAAAGTATGAACTTTGTATAGAAATCTAAACGTGTTAATAGCAGAAAATTGCAATAATCAATCTGTTAAGTAACTCAAACAGATATAGCTTGAACTAAGTATAAGAAAATGTTTATATTTGCAATACATCGTTTGTGTAATTAAAGCCAAATATAAACAAACAGACACATCAATTCTTTACGGAAGTGTGCATTGCATAATAAAATAATTTCGTATTTTTAAGTTTAGCTTCAAATAAAAAATAAAAAAAACTGAGGTGTGACTACTGACTGAACCTTAAATCCATTATAAAAAAAAACAAAAAAAAAACAGCTAAACAACAAAATTTCTATATTATTATCAAGCACCTACTTACTGTCACTCTCATTCGAATTTTAAGCTAAAATGTTGTTTTTTTTTTTTGCTTTATACTTTGCTCCCTTTTATTATATTTTATTATTAATGATTATAATCATCATGATGAACGATTATGTATGTATGAGTGTGTGTGTATTTTGATTTAGTCATTATTGTCTTTAATACATTTTGTTGTTGCTTTTGTTTTGGATTTTAATTATTACGGTTGTGAGTCACTCTCTCATTTACTGTAGGTACCTACTCTTCTGTGGTTTTAAATTTTTATTGACGATTTTTGTTGTTGTTCAGCTGTTGTTTGTTGCAGCAGAGCTTCTTTATGAAATCGTGTTGTTGCCAGGTAGTTGCAAAACGCAAAAAAAAAAAAAGCAACAAAAACTAAGCAAAAAAAAAAAACTGTATGAAACAAAAGAGAAAATTTATGCATATAAGTATAAATAAGTAATACAAAAACAACAAGAAACCTTGTCACAATAATTATTATGATTATTGCGCTTACTCGTTCTGTTGTTGTTGTTGCTGCTTCTCTTATTCTTCTTTGTATGCTAGTGCATATTGTGTCTTTTGTTGCTTATCAATTGCATGACTACCTTTTATTTTTGTTCTTGTGTTCTTGATATAGTTGTTGTTGCTTAGAAATTTTTGCTTAGTCCATCATACAATTTTAATATATTTCCATTTTTTATATATATTGTTGTTTATATGTAGGTATATATAATTCATTCATACCACATTTTTTTTTTTTTTTTTAATTTGTATTTTTAATTTATTTCTTATTGCTATGTCAAGCAATTTCTATCACAAATTTCATCATACTCGTATATTTTGCTCAGAAATATATACATACTTACATATATGTATAAATTTTTAGTTGCTTAAAGGTACCTTCTATATGGATGTATATTTTGTTTTTGTTTTTATATTTAGTATTGTGAGAAATTAACAAAGCGGAAATTGATACTAATATACTCGTATATATTCAGATTAACTTGTGGGAATACTAAAGATGTGATGCAAAATGTCACTCATAGAATTAGTAATAATAAATTTAAATATTGTTGATAAGCGTTTTAAGCTGTTGTTGTTGATGATACAAACTGGAAAAAGTTAAAATGGTTTCAGTTTAATTTTGTTTTGTTTTTTTTTTTTTTTTTGTTTCATATTCCAATTAAAATTGATGAAATTTTATAAATTGTTTCATTTCTATTTATTTTAGTTTACTATAAATTTTAATTCGTAATGACAAGGTTAGCAGTGCATTTTTTATAGAAAGGATTTCAAGTGAATACAAATCTCTGTTGAAGACGACTATGTAATAGATTTCTTCAACAGCTACGTGATCTAACACTCGTTATCTGACAATGAAATTAACTAGCGCAGGAATGTCTATAAATTTCACTAACTTCTAGAACGTAGAAATGAGTATTGCTATGCCCACTTACCTAGACTTGTTGGTTCCATTATTTAATCAATTTACTAACTTTCAATTACTATTCTACTAACTACTTAATATTAATATTAATTATCTTCGTTTAGACAGTGTTCGATTAGATTAGATAATAAACTTGTTAAATATATGTGAAATCATATTTAAGTCTGATCCTCGAATATATGCAAATAAACTAGTCGGTAAGGCCCCGATAATCGCGGCCATTTTTTTTTGCGGAAATTATATTTGATAAGCTTTTTTTATGAAAAAGAGAAATGTGATGAGAATAGCAAAAAATGTGAGCATATTTTTTCTCTCTCTCTTTACTCTCTCTACATTTATTATCTACTCCCGCTTAAGCAATGCTTTTTAAAATGATGAATGCAATGACGCGTTCACTGAAAGAATTTTGAAAAACTTCTGAACAACTTTAAAATTTATGCACACATACTCGCAAATCTCTTTAAATTAGAAATGTTGGTAAAATTTGCTGTAAGAAAGCAAATTTGTTTTAGTATTTGTGTATGCAGATCAGTGTTGATATTTGAAATTTTTTTAAAGTACTTAAATTATATGAAAATTGTACCTTTTTGAGTCCAATTGTACCTAACAGAGGTATGGTCGGTATATTTTACTTCTATAGCTAAAAAACTGTCAAAATTTCTTAATTTTTAATTATATTGAAGGGAGGGAGGGGGGATGATATTCGATTTGTTTTCTTTAAAAAAATGTTTACATCCATTATTTATCTAAACTTACCCAAAGGACCAGAAACTCTTGGATAAAGTGTCACGTTTTTTAATTTTGCTAATTTTCTTTTCAAACAAAACGATTCAATGGAATATTTGGTTGATTCAGATCCGCAAACCAAAGTTTTTTGAAATTTTTTACGCTGAATCAGCGTTTTGAGTTTTCCTAAGCGCAAAATATTGGGTTTGGTTAGTGCAATGTTTATTTTAAATCGTTTTCCAAATATAGTATTGTATTTTTTCGTTGAAAAAAAAGAAAAAATAATGAATTGAAATTTGTCATACATTATTTAGAACAAGGTTCAGGCTTTATGTAAAAGCTCAGCATTTTTACGAAATCTTTTTAAAGTTGAATAATCTTAGAAAATTCAACAAATCACTAATGTTCAGTACATTAGTGATTTAGAAAAATGTTTAAACTTTCTTAAATTCTTTTGAAAGCCCACTGCTTGAATCCACCACTGCATTGATATATTTCTTTTATATATTTTTTATTCAAAACACCCCCAAGGTGGGCCTGTCACTGAGTGTGCTATGTCTCACTTCGTCCTAAAATTTATAAATTGAAGGGAGGTAAGTCTAAAGGGTCTAAGTACCAAAAACATTGAACGGGAATATAACAAAAAATATGAATGAAGGAGATGTAATTAGTATTGGATTTAGAACCCAAATATTCTCGTATTTTTGTTATCGTTTTTAAATAAATAAGACATAAAACTCTTTACAATCACATCAGGCTTGACAAATTGTGCAAAAAAGTTTATCTTCTCAAAAAAAAAAAAAAAAAAAAAAAAAAATTGGCGCTTAGACCCTCTCAATTGATGATTTTTAAAATTTTTCCCTTAAAAAAAAAAAAAAAACAGAATAATTTCAAATTGTACCTAAAATATAGTAAAACGCCATAAAAGTCGTAAAAAGGTACAATTGTACCTAAAATATAAACACTGATGCAGATAATTCAATAAATAGTACTGAGAGATGCCGTTACTTATTTCTTCTCTCTCTCTTTCATTTATTATTTACTTTCGCTTTTACAACGATGAATGCAATTTTTTATTCAATGAGCGAGTTTTAATTTTAACCGATGTGAAATTTGATAATTTTTGGCCAACCAAAGCTTCAAGCTTTTTAAATTGATATATAATATAAAAGTGTAACACTTCTGTATCTTCTGGAACAAGGTTATATTTACATTAAAATTTATAGATATCTGTTGAGAAACGGAACAGCTTAACGCCGGAGCTAAGAAAAACTATTGCTCATAGAATTATTTTTGACTATAAATTCAATCCTGTTGGGAATTTTTGAATAATTTTTGCAGCTATGTATGCATACACAGTTATGTTCATAAAAATAGCAGCGGAGAAATCTTGAAAAATTTTTTTTACCGATATAGTACTGAAATAAAATTTTATTTGGAAATTATACCTTGATACCATAAGTATTTAACACATAAGAACTTTTTGTTTTCAAATTGGCATAAAAATTGCAACAAAATAAAAATCCTCTTCAACACAAAAAATGTGCTGTTCATAAAAATAGCAGCGTTCAGAAATAGTAAACAGGTAAAATTGAATTGGAACATTTTCCGAGAACTACAGTGGAACAAAGACGTCTTTCTAGAGCCAACTAATCCTTTGCCTCTCTCTACAGAACATTACCGCTTTGCTGCCTTCAGTCCAGTCTGCAAATTACCTAAAATGTTTAATTTCATTATGAGAATCGGTTATCTAAGATCACCCTAGAAGTTTTAAATCCAGATTCCAGGGACAATTATTGCTGCATGCTCCTCCAGGACATCGATTTTGATACAATAAAACGATTAATCTACGAATTTACTTGTATGTTGAGGATCCTTGTCCAGTTAGAACCCCCAATTGAGGACCATATTCCACTTAGTGTGAGTTATTATGGTCGTATATACATCGAACAAATTAATAAAATTAATACTTTATAAATAATAATAGTTAAACATATAACTGCATATCTATATGTATATAACAAAATATATTTAATTATAATTGGCTATTATTAATAGTAAAAAAATACATATTTATTTAAAAAAAGAATAATTTACTAGAAAAACAACTACGTGATATCACAATGAGCCACTTCAAACTAACCAACCCAAGAGAGTAAGAGAAATTGACAGAGGCTTTGTTATGTGGTATCACAATGGCCACTCGAAAACTAACCAACCTAAGGGAGTAAGAGAAATTGAGATTGGCTTTATTTTGCCGAAGAGCAATCATGTCCTTCATTATTGCTCTTTTTAGAGCTCTACCCATAATCATATCATAAATGCAAAAGCTTTACCCAGCGTCTAGTGTGAGTGAATTAATGAAAAGGATTAATGAAAAGGATTTGTATCCTTTTTATTAATTCACTCACACTTTTCTCGTTGGCAGAGTCACTGGCAAGCAAATTTCGATGCCAATCAATTCTGCCAATGATTTGATGTAAGTGAGTAAAGAAATGTTTGACATTTCGTTAGAAATAAGTTGGCATGATAATTGACAGGACGCTTACGTCACAAAGTCAATTTTTCTGTTTTTTGACAGATAATACGTATTTTCAATTGGCATGCCAGCACTGGCAGGTGTACACGCAGTGTTAGACCAATAAGGAATAATTACTTGTTTTGAAAATTTGATTGTTGCTGATGGTTACGTCATGTTTGATTATATGAATAACTGATAATAAGTAAAATTAAAAAAAAAAAAATAAATAAAAAGTCAACAAGTTTTCTGTAGGTTAGGTACAAATGCTTCGGTAGGGCCGAAAGTACCTTGAATATGAAAAATGGTGGAACAAGGTATGATTACACCTAAAATATCAACACTGTAACGTAGTTAAAAGTTTCAAAGAAAACCTAAAAATAGAAAGCTTTCGCTCAGAGAAATGTTTAAAATGGCGGCTCTTACAATTACGATCCACGCGCATGGAATTTCAGCTCTGACAGAACAAGTTATACTGTGTGCTCGACTTTCTCTTTCATATTAGAGTCTTCGACTGGGAAAGCTTAAGCACCTCCCCGAAAAGTAACAACAATAAATAAGAGAAAAAAATCATTAAAGAGAAAACAAAAATTTTAATGATTATGATCCACTCTCACAGATATATTGTTCTGAGAGAGCAAAAACACAATTGTATGAGTCTCTCGCTCTTTCATACGGTAAATAATGAAGCGTTTCTTAAAGAGAACTTTAATTTTGGGAAAAAAAATTCATACTTTGTCTTATTCCATATTTTTCTTATAATGTCGTAAATCTTTTATTGCAAATGAGATCATTTATAACAATTCCGAGGAGTTGCCTATATGAGAAAATATTAAAGAGAGAGGAGGAGTAATCTATGCTCTCAAAAAAGGAACTAAAAAATATTACTTTTTGAGAGTGTATGTGTGCGAAAAACGGTTCATACTGATACATATGTAAATGACTATTTTGCCATTTTATGACATGACTCAAATACGAGTATAAAAATTGCGAAAAAAAAAATAATTCAAAAACTTTTATGTAAATTATAAGCGGAAGGTGTTGCTATTACGATTTTGTGGAAATTTTTTAACCTTCTTTTGACACTTCCGAACAATTTTAACCAATAGAATTTCGAAATCTAACGGGTTTTGCAGATATGTTTTCTTTGTCTGATATTTATTTACAAATTTGAAATACATATATCATCATGTCAATATTTTGCTTAATGCTTGTGTATTTTAAATAAATATATGATTGTTGGGGGAGGGGGTAGAAGGGTACATTATTATTTGCTACTCAACACGTGCGGCAACAAATTAATTTAACAACTCATTTAAATCATCATCAACAAGTATTCAAATTAATTAATTATTATTTATATAGTTTTTTTTAGCTTTTTGAATTTTTTTGCTTTTGTTTTATTTGCTTCTTGTGGTAAATTGGCAAATATACTTAAAGCTAAATATAATATGATAATTTATAAGTTTAAATAAAGTTTTTTTTTTTTCTTAGAAGCATATGTAGGTAGGTATGTGTTTTGTTATTTTTTTCTTTCAACTTATTGCAATTAAATTTATAAAAACAAAATAAAAAATGTAAGAATAAAATATATATTACAAAGCCATACATAGCAAAAAAAAACCAACAAACAGAAGTTAATTATGCACAGTTCATTAAACCGAAACAAGTTTGCAAATATTTAAAAACATATTTATATATATTTCTATATAAATATAAGTAAAAGTATTGTATATATATTTAATGAGAAATTCCATAATTAATTTTTAATTATTATTGTTAAAAAAAAAAAAAATATTTAGAGCATTATCTGCAAATATGTTCTATTTTGACTCACTCTCCTTTCACTCGCTTACTCAGTGTTCTCTCTCTTCTCTCTGTCTCTGTTACGGTTTTTTTCTCCCCATATATCAACAGCTGCATTTTGTTTTGTTTACTTGCAGTCCCCCTACATTCGGTTATGGTCGATATAAGTAGGTGCCCCAGTATCAATTATATATGCCTTGAATGTTAATGAACTAATTACTTTCATATTTTCAAGGAATATTTGTTTGGCAAATATTAAATGTTATGCTGAACATGTTTGTTATTGATCCAATGCGATTCAGCTACCAGCTTTTTAAAGCTATTTAATCTATGATTATTTGGAAAAGATTCTGTCTACACAGCTGATAAAATTTTAACTAATTTATATTTCAAACCTAAAAAAAGTATTAAGTAATTTATTTAGACACGTATTGAAATACGATCACAAATTATATTTTAACCCTCAGGAAATGTGAGCAAGGTAAGTAGAAAGTTAAGAATTAGAAAAATAAGTAACTAAGTCAGCGTGGTTCCGAAATCAGAAAGCATTTTTTGTTTATAAGAAACATTTTTCGATTATAAAGTGGAGTTTATATCTACAAGAAAATTGCTACAATTTCTTTCTGAAAATATTTTTGAAAATAAATTCCTATGAACGAGAAACCCCAAGCTTCTTCTTTTTTAATTTACTTTAAAAACGATTTTCTGAGAGCAACTTGCGGCAATTTTCTTGCAGATGTAAACTCCGCCTTAGACAAGCGAAATAAAGTCACAAAAGGTATAACGTCCTTTATTTTCATAAAAAATTTAAATAAACTGTTCTATCAGCAACGGAAAACTAAATTGCTTTTGTTGAGTCTGGCTTGATGGGAACAACATTTTTTCGATTTCCTAGATTCAAAGTCTGGGCATTATCTAACCTAAGGTTTATTATATTTATATTTTTACATCCTACATTCACGAATTTCTATGCTAGGTTTTATTTTTGTGTTCACGGGCATGCTGAATTCTCTATTTGCTGTGTGTTCTAAAATCTACAAAAAATTTGTTGGTTCAGAGAGTATAGATTTGGTAAAAACTCATTCTCTATACCAAGCTCTTTATTAGGAAAAACTAATTCTCAGCCATAGATTCCTTAAAATATTTGACATAAAAAACTTTCTCAGTATGCTTTTTTAATATGACTTTTAAAAATAACCTAAAAGTTTAATTTCTTTTGTTTTTCAAATTGTTACCTTTGAACCTTTAATTTGATTTTAATACATTTTTGAAATTTGTCCAACAGTAATTTTGAGACATACATATTTCAAGATTGAGCATCAAAATCTTTACTCCGATATATACCGACTGGGTAAAGGTTAACTACATCAAGCCAAATTCTGTCAGTGTCTGTGGCCTGCCTTAGCTCAATGTTTGAGCTTCGGAATAGCACGCGTCCTGCGTTCGAACAGTGTGGACAGTAGGGATCATTCTCATGCCGAAACATGTGCAGACATTCATTGAAGCACCCGATTGTAGGTTTTGTCTTTTTCATAATTTTAAAACTAAAATTTTGTAGTTGGTTCAACAGAAAAGAAAATAGTAAGACCTACAGTCTTTTCAACAAGAGCGTGTACGACCTAAGTGTTTCAAGAAATGCCCCAATTAAACAAAATATCCCACACTATTTTTAAACATTTTTTTATCCAATGCGCTGATATATCAATATCCAGTATCCAGTTACCATAATTTCGTGGTAACGCGAGCAATTGAGCAATGCTCTTAGCATTTTTTTTGTGCTCTTCTTAAGCTTAATAATTGCTCAAAAATTTTCAATGTGGTTAGCATCTGAAGATTGAGAGGCACAGTCCAAAATTCTTATCTAATTTTCTTCTTCACTTGCTACACAATTGACATTGTTGTTTAGGGTCCTCCCCTTTTAAAGCACTCAATTTCGATTTCATTTCCCCAAACCAGTTATTGGCAGAAGATAAGAGTTTATGCTGGTATAAATGGATTATGGACTGGGTATTCAAATTTCTTGTAAACATGATTATCCTGTCGAAACTCTGTTATGAAAAGCATCCCCAAAAATTTTCCTGGATGCTTAACTAATCTCAGAAGACAGGGCACGTTTTATGGTACCTGGTGTCCATAAAAAAGGCTCATCTGTAAAGGCCACATCGCTCCAATCCTTATCCACATGCTTCACAATGACTTCAGGTCCATATTGTGGGAGAAGTAGATGTGATGAAGAAAAACTGAGGACGCGGTCAGGATCAGCGACCCTAAATTACTATGAAACGGTTGGAAAATCTCGCGCTTAAGACAAAAGTTGAAAATTTGTTGCACTCTGTTATCATCAGTGGGAAATTCATTGTATTTTTTTTAACATAAAGAGGCATAATTTTGATGATGGGTTTTGGGCACCGAGAATCGATAGAGCATACCCACAAATAGTTGGGAATCCCTGAGGTTGGCATATATTTCCTAAATTCGTGTAGGCACAGCATTGAAAATGGTCTTCCGAATCGGAATGCGGAAAAGAAGCCTAAATGCAATGCATTCACTCTATTTCTCCGCTCCATCGTTATTTCTCTTTTTATTCTTTTTCCTAAATTTAGTCGCTTATAACGAGCAGGTATAAAAAGTCCAAATATATTAAATAAGGAGTCAGATTGAAAAAATCTTAGCACACGTTTTACCTAATAATTTTTTTTGGGTGTAAAATTTAAAAATTTCTTTGATCTAGTTGTCTTTGAAAAATATGTCAGTTGTTATTTTTAATGACAAACATGTTGATTTATTGTGAGTTTGATCAAAATGAATGAAGAAAATTACAATATTAATAATTAAAAAAAAAAACCAAATTGGTCCTACAAAAAATTGGCCAAAGAATTGAAGGTCTGCCGTCAAACTGTTTCTAATGTTATTAAACGGTTTCAGGAGAATTTGACCATCGATAAGAAATTTGGTTAGAAATAGAGAGCATATTGAAAAGATCTCCAAACACATCTGGTAGAAAAGCTGCCCGGTTAGCCCAGTGCTCTGACTATTTGGTGCAAAAAGCTAAAGCCAATGCAGGTTTGAAAACATACAAAGTCCAAAAAGTTCCAGACAGGAATGCTACAAAAAATTTAGACGCCAAAAGTAGGGCTCGGAAATCAAAATCGAATTTCATACAAAAATATTCAGGTTGTATAATGGACGACGAAACGGATGTACTGGCAGATTTTACGCAGCTTCCGTGTCAAAATTTGTATGTTGCTGATGCTCGAGGAAATGTCGAGGAACAATTTAGAGTCCAAAAGCAGACAAAATTTCCTAAAAAATTCCTGGTATGGCAAGCTATATTCAGTTGCGGAAAAGGAAGCAAGTCATTTGTTACAGTGGGCCTATAAATACCGAAATATACATCAAAGAATGTTTGAAAAAAGACTTCTTCTTTTCATAAGAGAGCACAATGTGTTCACATATTTTTGGCCCGATTTGGCATCATGTCACTACGGCAAGAAAGCTCTGGAGTGGTACCAAAGTAATAACATAGTTTTTGTACCAAGAGAGGCCAATTCTCCAAATTGTACGGAGCTAAGACCAGAGGAGAGATATTGGGCTCTTGTGAAAAGAAACTTAAAGAGCACAAAAAAGGTGTCCCAAAATATTTAATTAGATTTTAAAAGGAGATGGGCAAACTGTTCCAAAAAGGTTTCTGAAACAACTATCAAATCTCTAATGGAAGGCTTACCAAAAAAGATCCACGAGTTCATAAATAGTGGTTAGAACTATAAAAGTTATATTTTTCTGTAATTTGTAAAATATTATAAAATCAAAACTCTCAGATCAACCGTTTAAAAATTATTGAATTTTATATATGTTAAGATTTTTTCGATCTCACTCCTTAATAGAATATTCAGGCATGTTCCAGAACTCACTTTCAAGTGAAAGTTAATTGAAATCACATCAATTTCACTATTTGGTGTTCTAGAATTCACTTTCACTTTTCTTTTCTTACTCGTTGTTAAAAGTGAATTTCGAAGGAATTCGCATGTTCTTGAAACCGAGTCCACCAAAAAAAAAAGTGATTTGAATTCACTTAAGCAGCAACAAGTGAAATAGAGCATGCGGTGAAAAATTTAAGTAAATTTAATAAAAAATTAATCAAATATAAAAAATATGAATGAAAATAAAAATTTTAAGGCGAAAGCATAAGAACTCCGTATTTCTCAAGTTTATGAAGAAGCATCAAGACATCTTCTTGAGAAAGTATTTCTTCGATAACCTGTCCGATTTCTCGGCAGTCTTTCTAAAGAATTTGCCAAATTACCTAAACTGGGTAAGAGCCCAGCTGGGTTAGTAAGAGTCCAGTTTTAACTCTAGTTCGATGGGAAAGTGGTTTTAAAACGGCGCTATAGCGCTAATTCTGACTCACAGTGGGTCTGCTGTGGGTCAGCCTCATTAACCAACCAACCAATTAAAAGTAGAAAAACCTGGTGCCAATTGAAAACGGTCCTGTATCTGATTGGAAAAAGGTAATTTTATACATATATTTTTGTATGCACTTTTGTAATTAAACACATCAATAAGTTTGGATGTATTAGTAGACAAATATTAGGAAGAAAATAGCGCGCAACTCCAAGGCTAGAGCGACCGGCGACGGCCTCTTCAGCAAGTTCGTTTTGCCTTTCATAGAAGAGTCAATTACCAAAATATGTAGAATTTACACGGTAATTGAAGGTGTAACAGGCACTTTTTTTTTGGTTCCCCTTCCACTTTTGAAAATGTAGACAGCACAAGCTCTGATGAGGAAATGACGTCCACGTCGATAGCTGCTGTGGTCGCTGCTGCTTCTTTTGCCACTACCGCAGTTAATGTTCGCCTTTAAATTTTTACGCTAGAATATTGGTTTTTAGCTTCAATATTTACCGCATATAATATTTAAAGCATTAATATTTTAAAATTTTCACAACTTGTTTTATGTTTTCCTTGCGCCAACAATCAGCTGATTGAAAATTACAGCGATTTGCAAACATTATAACGAGTTAAAAAGATAGTGAATATGAATTCACTCGGTTTCTAGAACACCAAAAAAAATTTCACTCGATTTCAAATTCACTTTCGAATTCACTTTCACTCGGATTCTGGAACATGCCACATTGCTTTCTATTGCCTTTTCTAATTTTGTCTAATTTTACAAGGATCCGATAACCTTTTCTATTTTGTATTAATATTTAAACTTTTCAAACTCTGTTTCAGGACTAAACTTTACATCAAAAATAATTGCTGACCTAGAAAAATTATGAATGCAGCATTCCTCAGCATCACATTCTCTTTTTAAATCTGACATCAACACTCATGTCAAAGAAAACAAATCGAATTTGGTCGCATAGTGTAATTAAGATTTCAAATTTATTTTTTTAAATTTGAATTTTTAGAAAGAAACCGATGGAAGTACAAAATATGGTATTTAAAAATCGTTTTACAAATTTTATTTTGACATTTTTTCCATTCACTGGCATTAATATCAAAAATTAAAAGAAAATTTCCACATTTCGAGGGTGATCAGAACCCCCAAAAACTCCCCCCTAAATACGGCCTTGATGCCACACTATAAGGCTGTATTTCTGAAAAATGAAATGTGAAAACTTTTTTCTAATTTTTGATTTTTGTGAATGGAAAAAAGTAAAAAAAAAATCTATTGAACGATTTTTATATATTTTTTACTTCAATCGGTTTCTTTCTTAAAAGTCAAATATAAAAAAATGGATTTGGGGGTTCTGACCCCCCCCCCCCCAAATGTGGAAACTTTATTCTAATTTTTGAGATAAATTGCCAATGGATGCAAAAAAAGTCAAAATAAAATCCATTTAACGATATTTTTTACTTCCATCGGTTTTTTTTTTCTATGCGATCAAATTCGATTTGTTTTCTTCGACATGAGGTTTGACTACAGATTCAAAAAGAAGAGGTGATACTGAGCACTCCTGCATTCATAGTTTTTCTGGGTCAGTAACTGTTTTTGATTTAAGGTTTCGTCCTGAATCAGTTTGAAAAGTTTAAAAATTAATAAAAATAGAAAAAATTATCGGATCCTTGTAAAATAAGACTTGCTTGAACCCCATTTTTTTCCTAAAACGTGATATGATGTGAAGTTTTTGACCTCAGATTCGTGTTCAACGTGAAAAATTCTTTCGCAAAAACTCCATCTTATTAGGAAAACCCATCTTAAAATTAATTTTTTTTAACGCATTATTGTTCAGAGCACCACGACTAGAAAAATCTCTTCAATGCTGTGACTTCACTAATTTTGGGAATATAAGCCAACCTCATCCGGGTTCCTTATCATTGATAATGGCTCAAATTCCCAATGATGATCATTTGAAAAAAATTAGCCTCTACAATTTTTGGTAATTTTTTTGAGGTTGAGTACATCATCAGTAGTGGGAAGTCAATGAGTTAATGAAATTATGTCCCTCACGATAAAAAAATGCACTAGAATGCACATTGAAAAATATTTATTTGGAAAAAATTAATTTGATTATTCTGGGAATTTTTTGTCACTTTTGGCCATTTTTTTTAGGTTAAGATTAAAAAAAATAGGAAAATTTTTCCTAAAATTTTAATTTTATAGGGCCCATCAAATGTATCATTGATTTAATTTATTGTATTTAAAAATCAGTTTGATAAAAATTATTTATGAATATTTTCTTCGAATAGAAACTCCTCCCAGAAAAAAATTTCTGGCTACGGCCCTGCTAGGAACCATATTGTTCACCAAAACCATGCAGGGCAGTGTTATTGAATCAGCTTCTAAGTTCTTAATCTTAAAATATAATTAATCCTTTAGCCTATTATTGCTCAGAGCACCCCGACTCGAAAGATTTCTTTCAATTCTGTGACTGCATGAATTTAGGGAATATATGCCTTCCTCATCATTGATAATGGCCCAAATTTCCACGAATAATTATTTGAAAAAAATTAGCCTCTGACTATTTTTGGCATTTTTGATCATTTTTTTGAGGTTGGGTTCATTATCAGTAATGGCAAGTCCATTAGTTATCGAAATTATGTGTTGCATGATAAAAAATGTATTGGAATCTACATTGAATAATATATATTTAAAAAAATTTAAATTGATTATTCTGTGAATTTTTTTTGTCATTTTCGGACATTTTTTTTAAGATTAAGATTAAGAAAACTCGGAAACAAAAATTTTTCCTAAAGCTTTAAGACATTTATCCACTTTTCTCCCTAGTCTGATAGGGTCCATCAAATGCATCATCGTATTTAATTTATTGTATTTAAACATCGGTTTCATAAAAATTTTATATGAATATTTTCTTCGAATGAATCCCCCCCCGAAAAAAAATCCTGGCTACGGTCTTGTATGGCATGATTAATTCAGAAAATATTCTATAATTTTGCATTTACAGAGAATAGTTCTATATTTACAGATATAGTTCTACTGTGATATTACTGGAAAAATAAAACTTTGCAGAGTATAAATGTACCAAAAATTTAATAACATAGGAAAATTACTTTGTAAATATAAAAAAAAAATCTAAAATTTCTACGAGAGGTTGATAAAATAATATGTTTAGTCAAAGGTTATCCAAAAAGACGATTAAAGAAGTTATGAAGAACTTGTAGAGTCCCATGTAATAATATCACTGAAGCCTTAATACAAATAAAGCTTTATTATAAACCTGAAACCCTCAATTCATGAATGGAAAATCTCACTACCAAACTAATTTTTTTTTTTTTTTTGTTTTTGCAAATGTTACCTTTGTTATTGACAACTAGATAAATACAATGAATACACAGTAGAGTAAATAAAAGTTATTTTTATATACCTGTCCTTAAAAAAAAAACACACCCACTTTTATTATTATTTTTGTTATTTATTTATTTATTTTTTTTCATATATTTTTCGTGAACTAAACAAATAAAAAATAAGAATAATAATACGATATGATAAACATTTACTGGGAAATTTTTTGTTGAGGAAAAAAACAACATAACAATAACAACTTAAGATGATAATGGGAAGGAAGGAGCTAGGCATTCTAGAACAAATAAAAACAAATTATTATATTTTTTATTTTGTTTTTACAAAAAAAAAAAAAAAAAAAATATTTAAATAAATTATTTTAAAAGACAAACACAAGTGCGCAGAAATTGGAAATTCCGAACACATTTAATAATGCAATTAAAAATAGATAAATACTGAATTAGGGATTGAGTGAATGGGTATTTAGAGCACAGTAGAGTAGACCTTATGGGAGAATTTTTTTTTTTTTTTTTTTTGTAAAATAGGGTCTAGGCGCGTGATTATAAAACAGATATTAAATATTTCCCGATACACAAAATTCCCGGAATGATTAATAAAAAATGTCAACTCATATGTCTATAGAAATTCCAGGTATGAAATGCTGAAATTCCTTAAATATTTTTACCCTGAGTCGAAAAAACCCGTAGTAAAATTAACTGATCTTAATTTTATTTATTTACTTAATTATTATTATTTATTTAATACGAAAATGTACACATAAAATTTACTTTTAAATATTTTCGTATTTTAGAAGTTTAATTCCTTAGCTTCAAGAAATTTAATAATTAATTCTTTGGAAATCTAATGTGGAAATAAAAATTGTTTGACTTCACTCATGCCTGCGTTTAGACCTAGGTATCTGAGGGTATGGAGCTCAGCCACACTCGTCACTGTATCGGTAAAAACAATATTAGCAAACGTTTTCAATTGATTTAAAAATTTTCATATTTAAATTTAATATTTTCTCATTTGAATCAATTTTGAATTGAATTATTTTCTTACTCAATGCAGTCGAACAATAGCGCCTGCAGATATCATTCAAGTGAAAGTACACTCTTTTCGTTTAAAAGTCTGCCAGACTGTGTCTTGTTAGAACGAACTTTCATGAACAGCATTAGGCCAAAGGAATTTTCACTATCCCGCAATCTGAAGAATCAGAAATCAAGAATCATTAATCAAAAACCAAAAATCAAGAATCATTAATCAAAAACAAAAAATCAAGAATCATAAATAAAAGACCAGGAATCAGGAATGAAACATCAAGAATCAGCAATCAAGTCAATAATCTAAAATATTGAATACAAGCCTTTATCAGAAACTTTGATTTTTTTGAGCAAGGACTGCGCCGAATAAAATTGTCCGCTACAAAAATGATGAAATCTTTTGAACCAGTAGTCCGATTTTTATAAAGTATTTTATATTTTATTTTGTAAATTATTTTTAGATTTGAGAAAAAAAAATGTAAGAAATCAAGAATTATTTTCATTTATTAACTAGCTGGACTTCGCCCAGCTTAGCTGTCCGGTCCTGGTAATGTAGGAGTAATACGAAAATTACAGCCAATTTATCCAAATTAAAATATTTTATTTTTAATGTTGTTTGAAATTGAAGTAAAAGCCTTCAAAAATCGAAAATTTTTTTTAAAAAAGTGCCAAAAAGGCAACTATCATTGCAATTAGAAAAAAAAGTATCCTACAGACATCTTATGCACATCAGCTTTCTAAGAAACAAAAAAAAAATTAAATTTAGTCCAGTGGTTTTTGAGCCAAATCTGAACTTACAATTTTCATACAACCAATTTTATATAATAGTATAGATAAAAAGTTTTAATTTTTCAGAAACCCCGTCCATTGATGTTTTCATGGTAGTGTCCGATACCCTCACAGCTGCTGAAGACCATTTTCTTTTAAAGTCTTCGGCCACTTTTTTTATTAACTTCATCTCCCTTTTTACTAAAGCCCAGTATCTCTCAATCGACCTTAGTTCTGGACAATTTGGTGGATTGGCTTCTCTAGGCACTAAAAAAACACTTCATTCCGTTGAAACCACTCTAAGACCGCTTAGTCGTAGTGGCATAAATTGAAGTCATGTCAAAAAAAAGTGGAAACTTCATGTTGGCGTAAAAATGGGAGCAACCTCTTTTGCAAGCATTCCTTCATTTCCTGTATTTCGCCTTTGATGGTACTAGATGTCACGAATGAGCTGCTCCTTCCTGCCGCAACTGCAAATTGCCTGACAAACAAGGAATTTCGTCAATTTTTTGGCTTTGAATTTGTCCGCGTCATTTTCTTGAGAATCGGTTGTATTAAATTCTGCTCAGAAAGCTGGGAAAATTCAGCTAAAATGTAAGTCTCTTCGTCCATTATGCAGCATTCGAGTTTCTTAATAGAATCTTATTTCAGCTTTTTAGCTAGTTGTTTTGCGTTTTCATTTTTGAGCTCCGGAACTTTTTGCACCTAGTACGTCTTCAGCCCAGCTTCCTTCTTAGTCCTGCGCACGAAAGTTTCTGAGCAAACAGCCATCCTCGCCAATTTTCTTCAGAAATCCAATGTCTTCGCCTTCTTACGATCATGTGCCCCTTTCTTTTTACCAGAACCTTTCTTCCGAGCAATACACAGTTCTTTCTTAAAGTTTTAGGGTTAGCACCTATCTCTTTGGCAATTTTTTAAAAGACAACTGAAGTTACTTTTGGTAAATTTTTATAATATTTTCTCTCATTTCCAGTTCGCTTGCCATTTTTGCGTTAAATAAATTTTTATTGAATATAAGCAACACATAATATTTTCTAACATTTAATTTAGAGCTTATAAGATTAAAATTTTTAAATTTGAATCTTTCAATAGCACAAAATGGAAAGAAATGTAATGGACAAGTTTATTCGGCGCTGTCCTTATAGTATACAAACCCAAAACCATTAAAACAAATGAACCATATGAAATTCCAAGAGATTATTAATGATTTGTTGAGATAATTTTATTATTGAAAGCAAGCACGCTATTTTTTAACAATATACAAAACGAAAGTGAAGTGAATTGGCTGCGGTTAAGGTTGACAAAAAAGACTGAAAGGGTTGTATTTAAAAGCAGTAGGCAAAGTTGATAACCGACTCATACAATGTTTACACATATAAAGTCTAATGACTAGAAGACCTAGAAGTTGTGGTAGAGAAATAAAGGAAGTTAGGCATTTTCGTTCTTTCAAAAAATATTTTACTTCAAGAGCAACGATCATTATGGCTGAGATATTTATCCGAAAGGAAAGGTTTGTTTCCAACTTTCATCCCACCTTCTCATTAATATGTAAGTAGACCCATTGATTTCTGGAACAAGTTAACCTAGAACTCCTCTTAGATATGATTTAAGAACACCAGTTCTTCTCCTCGAATACAACAAACCTCCCATTGAAACATATAACAACTAAAAAGAGAAAATAAATGGAGTTTGTTATCTTCTCTGCTCCACAAGGAATAAAATGACACCTTTTTTCTTCCTTTTTTCTCCCCAAGTTAAATATAGAATTGTAGCATCTGTAAATTTTTATATAATCTCCATATTCCTTCTAACATCTTTCTATACTTTTCTTGTTCTTTTTCAATAAAAATGAATTTAATTTTCCCGCACTTAGTAAAAGTTTTTTAAAATTGCCACCAGGTACCAATATGATAGCAAAAACAGAAGAAAAATAAAAACGAAAAAGCAATCGAAAACTTTGACTACTTTGGTGGCTAAGAGTATGACAAAATCGCACGCACATGCTACTATGCTCTACCTTACCCCTACCTACCCTCATTATAATTGCCTCTAAAAATATTAAGCACGAACGCAGGTACACACACTCATCACTCGATTTACAAGGTATATGATTTTAGCAGACTAATATTCAGAAGGATCATAAAAATTAAATTTTTTTGGAAAAAATCCAACTATTAATTCTAACAACCAGGTCGTAGAATTTTATCTACAGAAAAAACAAATCGTGGTGTAATCTGGACGTATCTAGACTCATAGTCATGTACCTTTAGAACTGATGAAGTCGTGTTCAAAATGGATTTCTCTTATGACTCTAAATTCTACTTACCTGTTCAACTATGGCGACCTAGAAGAGTTCAGTACCCTATCAAATAACGTTCGTACTGAGTCAATCCAACTGTCATTAGCATGTTTAGAAGTGAACAGCTGCGTTAACAGCTGGATCGCTGTGCAAACTTAGGTAACACTCATCTTGTCAAACACGTCAGTAGAGGTACCCCACAAGGAGGGGTCATATCACCGTTACTCTGGCTGTACGTTATATTATATTATATATATATTTTGATTAAATTGAACAGAGGAGGTGTCAAGGTTGTAGCGTATGCGGACGACGTGACCCTGATGGTATCAGGGTTGTGCCCCTGCGTGATCAGTGGAATCATGCAAAAGTCACTGGAGGAACTCAGTACTTGGGCCACTGGATGTGGACTTGGACTAAATCCAAGCAAGACAGTACTGATGCTTTTCACCAACAGAACCAAAATACCTAACTTTGACCCTTCTCAACTCAATGGTCAAATGTAATCCTGGACCCTAAGCTGAACTGGAGGATAAATTCAGAAAACCGGGTGAAAAAAGCGAGCATCGCCTTCTATGCCTGTAAACGAATGATTGGTAGGAGATGGGGCCTCCGACCAAAACTAACTCTATGGATGTATAAAGCGGTTGTACGTCCAATCTTAACTTACGGAGCCTTGGTATGGTGGAAAGCCATCAACAAGAAATATACCGTAACAAAATTAGAACGTATCCAACGATCAGCTTGTGTAGGAGTTACTGGAGCAATATGGTCTTGCCCCACTGCGGCTCTAAACACTCTTACGCATTTGATTCCAATAGATCTCTTTATCGAGCAGACAGCAACATTGAGCGCGATAAAGTTAAGGGAGGCGGGTCGCTGGTTTGAAAGACCTTACGGCCATGGAAGCCTGCTTATGTCACAAGGGCGACAGATTCCAGATAAAACAGATTACCATCATCCCTACCATGACGTTCTTCAAGAAGTTCAAGGTATGGATACGATCGCGAAATGAATGGAACAACGGCAGGATAGTAAATAACTTCGACACCACAGTATTTACGGACGGACCCAAGATGAACTGTGGTGTGAGAGCAGGAATCTTTTCAGGAAAACTAGGCTTTAATCGATCGGTCCGCCTCCCTAACTCTGCTAGTGTATTTCAGGCTGAAATGCTAGCAATAAGGGAGGCAAGTAGGATGCTCAAGACCGATCACACCTTCAAAGCACGTATCGCTATTTTTTCGGATAGCCAGGCCGCAATCAGGGCTCTTGATTCGGCCGTCATATCATCCAACCTGATAATGCAATGCGAAAATAGTCTTGCGGATCTGGCTCGACAGTACAACATCACCCTGATATGGGTCCCGGGTCACCGGAACATTGAGGGTAATGAAATGGCTGACGAGCTAGTCCGTAAAGGATCAACACTGCAGGAATCCTTGGCTGAGCATATACTCACACCACTAAACTCGGTCAAGCGTGAAATCTCTATAAAATACCTCGCAAGAGGCAATAGTAGATGGACCAGGTTGCCGACCTGCAAAACAAGCAGAGCAATATGGCCTGTCTACGACTAGAAAAAAACAGTGCAACTCATACACAAAAACCGGAAGGACATCTCAGGACTGACGGCGGTCAACACGGGTTTCTGGCTCATTGGTGAGCAAGCAGCCAAAATGAGAATCCCGCATAACACCACTTGCCGCAGCTGCGATTATCCGGAGGAAAAAGAGACTATCTCCAACCTCGCATATGAATGCCGGGCTCTGAGACGAACCAGGATGAAAACTCTAGGCAAACCTTACTTCAACAACCTCGGGGAACTAGGTGAAATAAATCCAAACGAATTACTAAGCTTCATAAACTAGTCGGGATGGATCTGATTTTTCCGCCTGCACAATAAAACCATACAAACCAAGAACAACTGAGGATGTGGTATCAAAACGGTGCATTAGCGCTAATTGGGTTCGTGGTACGAACCGCCACTTTAACAACAACAACAACCCTATCAAATACTGTATCTTCTTTAAAACTGAATTTGAATGATTTGCCTACTACACAGTGCAGCAAAAATTTTATGTGCGAGATTTTCTAACAGTTGTAATTTAGGGCCACTGATTACGACTGCGTACTCAGTTTTTTTCCATCACCTCAAGTTTTTCCATAATATATGAAGTTGGAAAACCGGGGTCAGAAAAAGATATGCAATATAATTTTGAGTGTCCGTGAACGAAAATCTTATCAAAAATCTTTTTTATTTGAAACAAAGTGTATTTATTGCCATTTATCATTAAAATTAAAACTACAAAATTATGTTACAAATAAAAAAAAAGAAGTTATATTAAATTAAAGTTTGAATTGAAGATGTCAAAACATTTGCAACTAGAAAGTTAATGTGAAAATTGAAGAAATATCGAAAAATTGGGTTTAAATCGAAAGGCGGAGAAATAGTTTATCCTAAAAAGAAACTTTGAAAAAATATTCAATACACAAGTCGACGATTTCGCGAATTGTTAACAGCGGTATCGTTGATCTGCGTCATAGAGGTGGAAGACCTCCCAAAGCAACGTGTGCAAAAACTAAAGAAATCACAAAATTGATGAAAGCGACGACCTATAAAAAGTGGATTAAGCGCATATAACATTGCCGAAAACGCGTCTACTCTAAGAAAAATCGTTTAACTCATTTAAAATTCCTAATAAATAGAAAAATTGGACTTTTCAACAGTTGCAAAACGCTTTGTCGTTAGATGAGAGCAAGATTAACATGTGCGGTTCTGACGGAAAATAATTTGTTAAAAGACCACACGGACCTAGGCATACACCGGGTAGGGTAAAGCACCAAGGAGGTTGTTTGTCCAGTATAGTCCCTCGATCTAAACCCAATTGAGAGTCATTTGATGCTCGTGAAGCGAAAGATTGGCACGAATACGTTTAGGAAACTGGAGGGTCTGTATGAGGATGTTCAAAAACAATGGAAGCGAGTCAGAATCGATTAGACGAAACATTTCATAAAGCCAATGCCACGTAGACGTGCAGCAGTGATAATAATGGATATATATGCAACAAAGTTTTGAAAACTTTTTCGATTTTTCTACAATTTTCACATTAACTTTTTCTAGTTGAAAATGTTTTTACCTCTTCAATTCAGACTTTCTTTTAATATAACTTCTTTTTTTTGCAACATAATTTTGTACTTTTAATTTTTTATAATAAATGGCAATAAATACACTTTGCTTTGAATAAAAAATTATTTTAGGAACGCACTTCGGAGGGCGCGCCGCGGCAAATTAGCCGCAAATTGGTTATTTTGTGTTTTTAAAATACAAATCATAGTAGCCGACCGCTGCCACTCAAGTGACTTTGTAAGTTTTGAGAAGTGGGAAGTGCACAGGTATCTGCAGTGATAGTCAAGCTGCACTGAAGGCCCTTGTTAACCCTGTCAGCTCCTCAAAATTGGTCAGCGAGTGTAAGGCAAAACTAAATACTGTTGCAAAACACAAGTTATGCCTTATATGGGTTCCAGGACACTGTGTTGTTGCAGGGAATGAACTAGCTAATGAAGGCTCTGCAGTTATACCATGAGGTCCGGAACATTTTCTTGGCGTTAGTTCTGGGGAGATCATGCATTGGATCAACGATTTAGTGGTTTCTATCCATAGAGAAAGATAGTCCGAGTTTGAGTTCTGCAGAACCGCAAAGTGCTTCGTGAGACAACCTAACAGAAAATCAGCGGAATTTCTTCTCAAACTGAGAAGAAAGGATCTGAGATTACTGGTGGGTGTCAACACAGGGCACAATACATGTGGTCAGCATATGACTAACATGGGCGTCATCACCGATTCAATTTGCCAATCGTGTCTTGAGGACGACGATACTACCGAGCATTATCTTTGTAGCTGTCCGGCGTTCTCGAGAATCAGATTAAGGCTGTTGGGTAGTGATGTCTTGAGTATGAATAATGTCTATACTCTCCCTCTTCCTGAGCTTCTAAGGTTCATCAGTGAAACAGAGAAGTTCGAGATTGAGAGACCCTAGACCTTTCTTCTTTCCATTTATCTCCACGTAACTTTCCTGTCTCTCTACTCTCTTCTACTGGTTCTATCCTTGGGTATAGCACAATGGTCCTCGTTGCCTGAGTGCTTTGGTTAAGTCCATCCCACCCACAACTCTAAACTCTAAGTTTTGAGATACAGCGTGGTTAGCCGTTGGTTTCTGCGTTACATCGTTTAGCTGCTATTTGTGTTTGAAAATCGGTATCTCGGTTTTTCGGCTAATTTGCTGCGGCGCTCCCTCTCGTGTAACAAAAAAATTCAAGGGGTAGCTAATGAAAATTTTTCAATGTCAAAATGATGACAAATAAACATTTCAAAATAAATTCTTAAAATATAGTTCAGTATCACTAGAAATCAATTAATTGTTTTATGTTAATGATTTTATTTTGCTGTAAATAAGAAAAATTGCAGTCGATACTATGAAATTCTCCCTGCGGCTAAATTGCCACGGCGCACTATCGTGTAACTTTTCAGCGCTCGGCCTCCGAAGAATTAGAATTCTAGGTCAAAATCGATGTCAAAGTTAATAAGGTGAGTTTTGTAGAGGAAATCGATGAACGCATGGTTGATTAAAACTCGTCAGATTCTTTGATGAAAAAATAGTTTTCTGAAACTTTGATATATGTATTTATAGAAATTGAGATAATGAAATTTTTAATTATTATTAAAAGCAATGTCCAATTTCAACAAAATTGGTTACGTCTTGTAACACGGTTAGTCGATTTGATATGGAAAAAAATTTCATTTTACACGGTTATTATGAACTACGACTTTTTTTTTAGTTGAACTATCCTCCATTCACTATATTCATGCAGTGACTCATTTTACACGGTTGCAATTTACACCATGGAACATATTTACCATGTATGTAAATCGAAGGTTAGGTGTACGTTGAGAATTTGTTACATTACACTCTCTTCCCCTCTCTCTCTCTCTTTCTCTTACACTCACTCTCTTATTGCTGAACGATTTCTTCCCAGCTTTTTTCATTAAATTCAAGTGTAAAAAGTAAAGTGCAAAATTTTCTTTCAATTTCATTTAATGTACCTGAAAAAAAAAATAAAAACAAAAACAAAACTACGTGACCAGCATAAAAATGAAATCAAATATTCAAAATAGGAAGCAAAAAAATAAACCAAATTGAAAATAAAAAAAAAGGAAGAAGAAAAATAGAAGCTGGAAAAAATGGCATTGAAATTTTTCGTATTTACCACAAATTGCGGCGAATGTCAGCAGCAAGCAATTCAATTCACAACTCATGTAGTATTCTAAAAATGTATAACAACAACAACAGCAGCAACAAATAACAACAACATTTTACATTAAACAGATTGTTTATTTTTATTGTTGTTGTTATTATTTTACACAATTTCAATACTTAACTAATATAATTCATTCAAACGCAATAACTTGAAAAAATCATAGACAAATCGAAATCTAAATAAATAAAATAATAAATTCGAGCATGAAATTAAGTTCGGTCTAAGTAGCGTATAAAATACCGTACACTTATATGGGAAATGGATTTTGGACTAAAAACGTAAAAAATATAGCTCGCTCAATAACTGAAGCCGGATGACCTGTGAAGCGTTGAATTTTCGGTGAGTGGACCTTAGGAAAACTTGAGTAAGAACCGTTTTTTTACCGAAAAATTTTGTTTAGTAACGAAACTTTTGTCTGATTAAATTGATATTTTATTAAGCACAATTGTCGTATTTGGCCGGCGGAATCATCGGTCCGTTTTGCTTTAAAGATGACGATGGCCACAATCGTCAATGGTGCCTGCTATCGTTTGATAGACCAAAATGCACGAGCTGAATCTGGTCGGCATGTGGTTTCAACAAGACGGCGCTACATGCCACACATGAGATGAACTCGATGGACAAACTACCTCAAGTTTCGGCCACCTAACTCTTGCGATTTGACTCCCCTGGACTATTTTTGTGAGGTTACGAGAAGTCACTCGTCGAAAAAGTGGCTCAAAATCGGACTCCTCGCTTGGATTACTTACAATGTAATCGCAATCAACATTTACATGAAATAAACTTTAAAAAGTAAATGGCAAGTATTAATTAAAATTTCAAACTCTTTTACACTTTTTCAGTGTTTTGCTTTTAAATCAATTTCTAATCTCTGATGGAAATATCAGCTACAAAAGAACCAAAGTGGAATCGAGCCCTAACCTCTGCTCATAAGTTCACACTCAAACAAATTTGATTCTATGAAATCTAAACTTAGTTCACGCATTTTTAAGCTCAAGGGCTGTGGGTGGGTTGGAGAAACCTTTGGCGAATTCCCGGATGTTTTGGAGTTCGTCACGAAAATCGTGACGGACTGTCCTGTGGGGAGGAGGATCGTGAATGTATAACTGGCCCGGATGATCTACACTAAGACAGCCAGTTACGAACTGCCGGGTGAGTACCTCACAGTGAGCTTTAGCTGGAAGAATTGCAGTCTCTTTGTGTAGATGATCCGGGTGAGTCATTAGGTGACAATCGGTGACGACATGTAATGAGGAGTTTTGTGTGGCCTGTAGGTATCGCCAATGTGTGTCGCTGATAGTAGGGGTCCACACAGTATCAGCGTAATTTGAAACCGTGCGGCTCCTTGTCTTTTCACCAGGTACTCACCAATAGTGCCTTCATTATCTTATTCCTCCCCCTCACCTTCTGAGCAGTGGCCTCTGCAAATTTGGAAAATATGATTTCAAGGTTTTTAATGGTCGGGATCAAGGAGTCTCCTATACGTACTCCAAGGTCTACAGGCACCTCTCTTGTCCACGTTGTGAACAAGGTTGCCGATGACTTCCCAGCTGAGAGGGTTTCGGCCTGTGAGGAACTGTGATAGGACTGGCAAATAATTGTTCATCCTATCAACAAGTTCGCTCACATCCCTGCCCACAATCTTTATATCAGGCGGCGGTTCCTCCGCCTATGTATGTTGGATATATAGAGACTGAAGAGCAGTGGCGAAAGTACTCCACCTTGGGGAACACCCTGTTTTATCTTTCAGGAACTACTCTTCAGGTCTGTATACTTCATATAAGACTGTCTACCTGACATATAAATTGTGAGCTAGCGTTTGATGGTCTTAGGCAAAGAGGTGTGGTGCAAATCTTGGAGCAGTGTAGCATGGTTGACCATTTCAAACGCTTTAGCGAGATCTAACGCCACTACAATGGACCGATGGTGTTGGCGCTTGCTGTTAAGCCCATAGGAAATTTGCGTTGTTATCTCACACAGAGCGGTTGTGATGCTGCGTCCTGTACGGAAACCATGCTGGTGCTCAGCCAGTCGCATGTGTGCTTTAAGGTATGGAAGAAGAAGCGATTCTGGAATTTTTACGACTGGCGATAGTAGGGTTATGGGCCTATAGGAGGCTTCTTGATTTTCGGGTTTGCTTGACTTTGGGATAGGGACTACCCTACTGGTCTTCCAGATATCCAGAATGTCTAGGGAGGAGATGCTTAGGTTAAGGAGTACTGTCAGATACGCCAGGCCATTAGGACCCAGGTACTTTAGCATGATTGTTGCTTATCCATCCGGCCCCAGGGCTCTAGATGGCTTAGCGTCTCTGACAGCTCTCTCAACCTCATAGCCGGTGAAGACTATTTCACCTGTTTGACATTCGAGCCCACGCATTATCCAGACGATTTTGTGCCTGTGGGGTAAATTGCCGATTGAAGGAAGTCTTAGGATTGATGACATGTATGTCCCGGAAAATGATTGAGGTGCGGTCCTTCACGCTCGTCGGCCATTCTAGAAGCGGCAGAAGGGAAGTCGGGACGCACGTTGGAAATTCTTCTGCTGGTATAGACCTTTTTGTCCGCTTTATTTTTAATTTTCCGCATCTCAAGTTCACCTTTGTGGGCATTAGTTGGTGCTGTGAGGTCCGCAAAGATGTTCACTATCCAATCAGTAAATTTTGTCCATTTTGCCTTGTTGAAGTTTACGAATGTTCGTTTTTCGGACGAAATGAAGTCGGCTATTGAAGATATGCCTATCGTCACGGGGATGTGGTCCGAATTAAGTCCATATCCGCTTGCCACTACTGAGACATCTGGTGAACTTTGGTGAGATGCGGTGGTTCTTGTGTGTTGGTTCTAGTTTATGGGGCGGAATTCGTAGTTATCAATTTGTTCTGCAATGGCAATGGTTCTCTAGTGTCATTGCCGACCGCAGAGAACCAGCTCTCATGATGCGCATTTAGGTCACCGAGAAGGGATGTGGTGATCGCCTTCAAGGAGGCCCTGAATATCCAAACGGAATCCAGGAGAGCAAGCGGACACGAGAGGGATGTATACATTAACAATTTCAATGTCTACATCCCACGTTGTGATTGTTATGCCCTGGATCGCTATTTGTGGGTCAGCTGAGGTTATGTCTAGGTAATTCACCGACTGGTGGATCGCGAACGCCAGACCGCCTCCCGCATTTCTATCACGGTCAGCCCTAATGATGTTTTATTTGTCAGAGGCCAATAGTACACTTCCGTTTGTGAGCTCAGTTTCCTGCAGCGCGACAATGACAAAGTCGTTTTTCTTCATATAGTCAGTTAGCTCTATGATTTTATGTCTAATGCCATTGAAGTTCCACAGAAGAATCCCAAAGGAGTGCAGGTCAGATTGTCGTTATTGTTCGGAGTCGGGAAGGGCACTTGCTGAGGGACACGTGTGCAACAAACCTCTCGATGAAATCCCGGAGTTGTGCAAGACCAGAGCAGCGGAGATGGCCCCACTCACCGCACCCATTACACAGCACCGAGGTGGTGCCTCCGGTGATCCTACGCCTACATGTCGAACAGTTCCACACTATGGAGCCTGGATTAGGTTCAATGCCGGCGTGTTGTATAACCGAGTGAATTCAAATGCACTCAGTAGCAAGTGCAGACTTACGCCGAGAGTGTGCAGTGTATAATTAAACTAACTAATAATAATAAAATCAATACGAGCACATAACAAAACAAGTTCAATAAAAACATTGTTTTGTGATAACGTTTCTCAAGTTAGTTTGGGGCATATTATTAATTTTGCACATATGCACAATTACAACAATCTTACTACACTAAAACAACAACAATATAGTCAACGACAAAACTTGTAAAACAACAACAACAACCACAAACAACATGAGGCTCAATAATAATATAAACAGCAATAAAATCAGTTAAAAATAGAAAACAGTCTGACATTAGACATTGTAGATTCAGTAAATGATTGAGTGATTGAGGTGAAGTGGAGTAGTGGAGTACCTTAGGCGATTACAATCAAACAGACAGACTATTTACAGTCACATTTTATTGCTTCAAGTTATTTACGTTAAAGGTGTGACGCGTTGTCGATAATTACAGATGTTGTACTTAAAACGTTCGATTAAAAATACTACCAGACATAATATCTCAGGGGGGAAAAAACAAGCGTTAACTAAACTAAAATTGCAGGAGTACTCAAGACATAAAAGGAGAGAGGGCCCCAAGGTGGGCATCTATCTTTATACATCCCTTCAAACTTTATCTTATTAGCTAATTTTATATCGAAACCTCTTTTTAATATTCCCAACGTAAATAAAATTTAAGCTGGTTTAAAAAAAAGTTGAAATTTCGACTTCCAAAAAAGTTGCCCTATGTGTTACATAAGTACTATGTACACGAACATATTTATAATTAGTAAAAGTGAATATACTCACATGCTAATGTGGATAAGTTAGAAGAGCTAAAGAAAAAGGCCTACGTGACAGTGTGACCAGCTTTTGTTTTTCAAAATCCGCCAAAATGAAGAAAAAAATGCGTATATTCTTTAAAAAAGCACAAAATTTTTTCTTTATGGCAGTATTAAACGCAAATTTTTTTATATACAGTAGAATCGCGATAATTCGCTAATTCGTATTTTTTTTAATACAAGGTCTGTTTAAACTGTTATAAATCGAAATTGGTTGCTGACAACCTCTTATAATTCGTAATGCAAAGCAAAATTATATTGAACTATGATTCGAAAAAAATCAATCATTGTAGATAGCTACGTCCAATTTTTTATTTTTTGTTTTTTTCGTGGTAGACAAGATACAGGAGAAGAGCCTTAAACTACAAAACCGTTAATTCGTATTTTTCTTACTTTAACCTGGGATTGTATATCCCAATAATGTTCCAAAAGTTAAGTAAAATGGGAGAAACGGTTTCCATTTTATATGAGTTTTCTTTAAAACACGGATGCTGGCTGTCAATGAGTGGATTGTACAGGGTGACAATCGTAAAGTGACGCACACATTTCAGCAGTTATTTTCAAAAGGACGTACTTCCATTAAGTACAATTAAATGTTAACATTGCTGAATATATAAGCATTGAGATGTTATGAATCCAGAAAAATTGTCTTTTATCCATGTTTGCGTTAATTTTGCCATGTGGGAAGGTGCAGAATCTTGCTGGAAAGTCCAGTTTTCATTTCCAAATGTATCTTGGGCCCAGGGAAGAACATGTTCATTTAAAATGCTCCGATAAAAAACCTGGTCAATTTTAACACCCTCTTCAACGAATATTAGAGGGGTTCTGGCATTAGCGGAAACTCCAGCCCATACCATAACGGAAGCTGGCTTTTGAACTCGGCCAACAGTCCTATTTTGTTGCGATGATGATGTTAGCCACATTCTGTCATTTTGCGCATTTAAATGTTGTTCAACCGTGAAAATTTTTTCATCTGTAAACAAGATATTTTCAATATTTTTTAACACGGAGGAGCGTAGCAACGCCTTGCATCTTTGCAGTCGCAAATCTTTCTTTTTTTGTGTCAGATCTTGAGCTTTTCGGAGCTTGTACGGCTTAAGATTAAGCATTGATTTTGCAATGATTCGCACTGTTTCACGGTTTACTCCCACTTCCTTAGCGATTTTTCTCATTGAGCTCCTTGGATTTCGCTTGATTCGTTTACGAATTTTTTCTGTTAAACTCGGTCTACCGTACGACTTGACAAATTTAAAGCCTTTGCAATTTGACGGCTACTATAGTTTGCCAAATAATTTCACGACGAATATTTTCCTTGTCCATTTTTATGGAAATTTCAAAATGTAATAACAAAAATTCAAATGAAATTAAAAGCAAAGCCAATGATGAATGAATTTGCTTTTTAAATTAAAGTAACGGTAAATGGCAAAGCTTGCTGCAGAGTATTGAACTTGCGTCACTTTACAATTGTCACCCTGTATACATGCAGTGTCATCACTGTAAAATGGCTATGCTATAATTCCTGGTTACAAAGATTATAGCTGACCTTATGCCCTATTGGAAAACTTAAGGATAACTGTAAGAATTAAGAGTCCTGGACATATTATTTTTTTTAATTTATTTTAATATTTGCATAAAATATTGAAGAAACTCAACCAGATTTTGAGGAAAAACTCGGGGGTGAAAGGGTTAAATTGAAATCTCGTTACATCGAAAACCTCTGTAATTCGTTTGGGATTCTGCTGTATTAAAAAGAAAATTAATTAAATACATGTATTTTTGAAGTTTTTAATTCGTAGCATTTCTAAATTATACAATCACAAGAAAAACTAAAATAAGATAATGGAGAAAGGATATTTCATACACTTAAATCATAAAAAAATATACAGAGTAATAATTTATAACTATCACATATCGATGTCGAAGTCTAAATTTTCTTCATTACCATCAGCTTCTTCTGGCCATAACACACTCTTTAGTCTGAATTCAGAAGCATTATAATCACTAGTGCTGTTTATTTACGTCAACAGAAATTTTGTAGTTTTCATAAAATTAATTTTCGTGTTTTAAATGAATTAAAAATAATTTTTTGAATTGAGTGACTTACAGTTTCGAATTTTGATTTTAAATAAGTTCACTGCTCATTGTTTCGATAAAAAATGTTGTTAGGATTATTCAGGAAATGGATTATATAGCGGAGCATTTAGTGTCTTTTAAATTCAAAAACGCGTCAAAAAACCCGCTGACCGCTAAATCACTTTTTTTCCACGTTTTAATTTTGAAAAAGCACTAAATTTAGAGGGAAAGAGCTGAGTTGGCCACACTGCCTACGTGACTAAAACTATTCCCACGCCATCCATTTTCTCTTCTCACTTGTCAACATTGCGCAGTCATCTCAGTTAGTTATTATTCAGTTCTTGCTTTGTAAAGTCTATCGTTCTGGAAGTGAACTTTAATAATTAAATTTATCTTAATAAATCGTATCGGGAATATAAATAAGAGTTTATTAAAATTGTAATTAAATAAAGAAAAATAAAATCTTTAATTTCATTATAAATATTTATTAAATATTCCAAAAACTCACTGAAAAAGCTGGAAAAACAATTGAAAAACACATAGCACAAATTGTGATAATAAAATTCAATAATTTGTAACACCAGTTGTTCGGATGCAAGTCTTTCCATAATGAAATGGCAATGCTAACTGAGAATTTTTTACTTTGACACATGTCACGAATCACATGGGAATTGTCATTCTACACTGAAAAAACAAACAGCAATAAAATCACCATTTATAAAATTTTCTACTATAAATATAAGTCTGAGTATTGGTTAGAATTTTTGGTCTGAATTTTTAGCTGAATTTTGGCCTTAAATTTGGTTTAAGTTTTATTCTGAATTATGGCCAGTTTTTGGTTCGAATTTCTGTCTGAGCTAGATTTCGGTTTGAGTTTTGTTGCAAATTTTAATCTAATTTTTAGGTTAATTTTTAGTCTAAGTTTTGGTTTAAATTTTAGGCAAATTATTTATTTGAGTTTTGGTGTGATTTTCGCCCTGAATTTGGTTTGAATTTCGTCCAAATTTAAAGCTGACTTTTAGTTTGAATTTTGAATCTCAGTTTTTGGTTGAACTTGGATCTGGATCGTTAGTTTGGTTTCCTATTTAGTCTCAAGTCTGGTCTAGTTTGCTCTGGGCCATCAAAAAGTCATTTAATGAGTTCAACTATCTCTTTTTCCATAATTTACCAAACAAAATTCTTCTGGATTCTCAGTTTGGTTATCATTGTTCCAGACAATCTATATTTCTTTGGATATTGTATACTTATTATACCCGCAGAGTCTTGCTTTGACATTAGGTATTTTTTAGAAGTATCTTTCGCGATGTTCGAATATTCCTTTCTCCATCTATTGCAAATATTTGGGAATTTCGTCTCGAGGGATTTCATATATAGTTCACTATCTATATAAATATACTTATATATTTGACTTGCTATCAGCTGCGCAATTTATTTGAAAAAATAATCGTCTGGTTTTCGAAATAAAAAAGTAAATATTAAGTGATAGTAAAGTTCATATGTGAAATCTTTATATTGAATATTGACAAATAAAACAAAGGTCTTAATTTTTAAGCACTACCTACTTTTGCGATAACTGTCAAATGGCGCTTCACTTCCCATAAATTTTTGTAGAAGGTGATAAGGAGTTAGAATCACCCCCACCTAACAAAACCCAAGAGTTCGCAGACATATCGGCGTCGAATGTTTTCAGACTATGAATGTAGGTGAAAGAAAATAAATTAAATTGAATGATTTAAATTTAAACTACTCTGATCGTAAATATTGAAGGAATGGGTTCACTTTGAGTCCTTTAAGTTGTCAAATGGAATGGAATATTGGGATTAGTTATGAAATCCATTACTCCGATTCAACTTCCGTTACGGATTGCAATTTTATCAATAATTTTCTGTAAAACTAAAGGCATTATTGGAAGTGATAAGATATCGGCGTCGAAGGCTTTGGGTCTATATAATTTCTCAATAAAGTTGAAAGCTAAGAACTTAAACTGAATTGCTTATTTGAACTATTCTATATCTATACTTATTTTAGGAATGGACTCGCAGTAGACTATGAACTGCCAAGTGAAAAAATTATGGTCACCCGTCCACAATTCATAAAGTAAACTATATTTATAAAAATTACTATAATTATAAGAATGTGCTCCCAACAGTTGGCACTTGTTTTTGTTTAAATTTAGCAAAATTTTTGAGCAAAATAATATATGCAGCCATATGATAAAGGACTCATTTAGTCGGTATTGACTTGAGTATTAAAATACCAATCTCCAGTTCTTTATATCTGGTCTCGTAAATTCTCTTATATTTCCTATTTGCTATTTCAATAGATTCTCAATAAACTTTAAATTGAACTAAAGTTTCAAAATTAACTATTATACAATTTTTAATTTTAAGCAAAAATCTCGGAAACTAGAAATAATCCAATAATCATTACTTTCTCTGAGACCAAATTAATTTTTAAATTCTTCATATAAAAATGATTGAAGAACTGCTAAAACCCATTCCAAAAATAAGTATTTAGTATTACCATATGGGATTTTTGTCCATTGGTATTTAACTCAATCCTCAAGCTACTCTACTATCAGTTGTGTAATTGGATTGCAAAAAAGTTGTCTGGGCTTTTGAAATAATAGTGATACTGAAGTTTATAAATGTCTATATTGTTGAAAAAAAATAATAATAATAATAAGAAAACTCAAGGTTATTTCCGTCAATACTTCACTACATGTGCTATTATTATTATTTCTAAGATTATAAATAAATTCCAGATTCAATATTTTTTTATTCCAATAGTGAATAATGTGAATCTATATATATAGAAAGTCATTTGTGATTTTTAAAGAAAGTCGTAATTGTCTTATGAAATTGAGCTAAATTTAAAGTAATTTATATTCAATAGTTTTATTTATATTTTTTGCATACTAATTGCTCTGAGAATGCATATATTAAGTAGAATTTATAATTTTGTAAAGTTTATTAGGAAAACCCACGATCTGTTCTCGAAAACGAGAACAGATCATGACAGATAAGAGTAACCTTAATCAGACCAGATCAAATCGAACTACTTCATATCAGAATATAATGCATCTGGAGCGATCAAATCTAACCAAATGAGTTGAAATTGAGGTAGACAAAATCAACACAGAACAGATAAGGCTAAGTCAGAGTAAACGAGATCAAATCATATCAGTAAGGCTAGTTGGGATCGAACCAGACGAAATTAAACTATACTAAATTGAATTGTAAGAGGATGAACCACAGCATACGAGACTTACGAGACCAAGCTACTCGGGAACAGATCAAATCAGCCTAAATTCGAACAATTCTAATGAGATCACATAAGACTGCCCCATATCAGAAAAAAAATATCTGCATTTCGAAATATAAAATTGGATTAGACAAAACTAAACTGGATCAGATGAGACCAGATTGAATTACGAGAGGACAAACAATAGCAGTTCGTCATCAAAGCAGACCAAACCAGACGATAGATTAAGACAACAGCAACCTAAATCAGATGACCAGATTCGATAATATCACATCAGATCAGAGAAAAACCAAATAGGACTAGAAGCAATCAAATTAGAGCAGATTACACTTGATTAGAGTAGATATGATTAAATCAGAGAAGGCCAAACTAAACTTTTTCACCTAATTTCTTTCTTGATAATTTCGCTATGTTTTAGTATTTGGATAAATCACACCAGATTAAACAAATAAAGACACAAATCGAATTATTTGAAGACAATCCATGGCGATCCATGATAGAAAAGAGCAGATCAAATCAGATTAGCTCTAATAAAACCACACCACATTAGAATAAAACACAAATAAAGCAATCAAATCTAACCAGATGAAACTAAATCTGAGCATATGAAGCCAAAGATGAAGAGCCAAAGGCTAGATGAGATTAGTCCAGATGAAATCATATCACACCAAATTGAGCTTTACGAGAAAAAAACACTGCGGATAAAAACAAATCAAATTAGAGATAAAAACTAATAAGAACATACTAGATCAGCTGTTACTGTCACGCTCCGAGAGAATCAATTTGGATTTAGAGGAAACCGTTCATGTGTTGATCTCGTTAACACGATTCGTATAATCCTAGAACAATGCTACGAGCTCCCCACACCCATATACATGGCGTTTATAGACTTCATGAAAGCTTTCGACAGTGTAAACAGTGGTCTTCGGTGGACAATACCTCAAAAGCGAGGAATGCCACCAAAACTCATAAAGTTAATCAATGCCATGTATTTTGATTTTAAGTGTGGGGTTCTTCATAACGGAAAAGATTTCTACAGGTGTAAGACAGGGCTGCATACTGTCCCCAATACTCTTCACCCTTGTTATCGACTGGATGGCAGAAGCGGTATTCGTGAACCTTTTTCAAGCACCTCGAGGATCTGGAGTATGCTGACGATGTATGTCACTTAAGCCATGTGCCTAGAAACTTACAAGCAAACTTAAATGCCATTAACACCAAATCCCTTGTAGCTGGACTGGAGATTAGTATCAGCAAATCTAAAGTGATGTCAGGCGGTTGCTGTACTAACTCCGTGCCGTCTATTAGCATCAATGATGAGAATGTTGAGTGTGTTTGCACCTTCAACTACCTTGGCAGTATGGTCACCACAAAAGGAGGCGCAGATGAAGATATTTCAGCGCGCATTAACAAGGCAAAAGCTGCTTTTGGTATGCTACGAGCTATTTGGAAATCTCGACAATTCTCCACCAATACCAAATTACACATTTATAACTCGAACGTCAAATTAGTGTCATTTTACGGTTGTGAGACATGGAAGCGTACAAAAGCAATCGACGAGCGCCTACGAACTTTTTCCAATAAATGCCTGCCCCAAATTCACAACGTGGATCTCTGGAATACAACCAACCAAATTCCTACTCCTGTGGAGGTGTGCAAACGCAAATGGCGGTGGATAGGACATACACTCCGCACTCCGATGGAATCCTCAAGGAAATGGTCGACGTGTTGGGGCACCTGCAAAGAAATGGAGAAGAACGATTGATGCAGAATTACAGACAGCAAATTACTCCTGGAACGACATCAGCCGAGAATCACGTAATAGAGTTCGCTATAAGAGGATAATCGAGGCCCTATGCTCCACTGGGAGAGACGGATGACAGAAGAAGAAGATAAAAAAAAACAGATTTAAGGAGATCAAATTGAACGAGATTAAATTGAACCAGACGAGGCTAAACAAATCGAATCAGATCAGATGAGACCATGAATTATACGATAAAAAATAGCAAATGAAATAAAAACAGGCTAAGCCGTCGACGAATCGATTTAGACCAGAGCAACCGAAATCGAACCAAATCTTATAATATCATCCCAGATTAAAGATAAAATTGCATCACACGAGATCAAAGTTGAGAGGAAACAAGGTCAAATAAGAACAGACAAGGCCCCTGATAAAACCTCTTTTCTTGACAGGTTTTCCAAAAATTTAAGTCGTTCCTACAATCTTCTCAATCTGATGAACCAAAACAACCTAAATCAAAATAAGGCTGTTAATATCGCATAAGATTATAATATGTACATTCTTGAAAGTCGGCTCAGCAAAAAACTGGTTGTGTATTAACTATCACAAGGCAGAAGTGAAACTTCTTGTGAACTAAAGCAAATGAAATTTTTCAATCACTAAATTTTTTACTTCATTGGCTTGTGTTTTTTAATTTCATTTGCTTGTGTTTCGTTTAGTTAACAAGAAATTTCACTTCTGCCTTGTGTTCGTTAATACGCAACAAATTTTTTTTTTTTAGGATTAATGCTAGAACAAAAATTGCAACTCTGTATCGATAATGTCGATGACAATTGTAGTGAACTCTTTTTGTGTGCGACATCTTCATGTAATTCTTTGGACATTTGCGCCATCTGTATGTGAAATGTATAACATTGTTCTTTCTGCCATAGGCGTGTGTATGTGTGTGTAATTAATATGTTATATTGAATTAAAACTATTTATTAATGGTTTATTATATAGTTTGCTCGTGAATTCAGTTACGGAATATTGATATTTAGCCCCTCATGCACATTGCTCGACAAAATTATGTCGCATTGCAAACTTACGCGCGACGTCACATCCAGTTGGTTTTACTCTAGAAAAGAAGTTTCACTTCAAAAAAAAAAAAAAACAAATTAGAGTAAATAAAAATACGATGGTCCTATAAACTGAGTGGTATGGAAAGCCAATTACCTTCCTTCCCATCCTAAATTCGATCTATCTCTCTAACTATGGAGATTTATGTATTTTGGGACTTATGTCCCTTAGAATTTTAGATTTCTCCCCAAATCGAGAGAGCTCGTCATGCTATCAGTGAAGTAGATTTTGGATTTTTTTTTAATTGCAAAAAAGTCGTCTGTGTTTCAAAAAAAAAAAAAAAAAACAAAGTAAATAAATAAAAACGTTGATATTTATAAAAGAATTTATTGATTGCAAATGTAAACAACTAATTTTAAAATTCAAATATTTATTCATTTTACAAGTACGAGTAATACTCAACTTGTACACTCGTGTACGCATACATACATACATATGAGGAGCGTTTGAATTTAATATATAAATGGCAATTTGCAATATTGTAAGTTTTGGAATATAAAAAAATAGCAATAAAAATTAAGAAAAAATCACGTCTGTCTGATGCAATTGAATATGAATTGAAATGAATTCAAAATGTATAAAAAAAAAAAATAATAATAATAATTGTATATATGTAGGTATGTACATAAGTAAGAAGAAAATATTATTATTTAACAAATACTCTGAAAATGAAATGTGAAAATTAAATAAATGTATTAATTTACATAGACACACTTTACACAGGGACATTGGCGAATGTCGAATTGCATTAATTAACTATTTGAGTATGAATACAGTAGGTACTCGCAAATTAGAATTAAAAACCTCCAGAAGTTAGAACCGACTTCTTCGATACATTGCACATTCAGATGTTGTCGCAACTCTTTACCAGGGCATACTACAAAAACATAGCTACAGATTTTGTTTATCAAAAAAATATGATAAACAAAACTTTTTTTCTTTTTTCATTTCGACGAATGATATTACAAGTAAACGAAATAATGTGTTGTATGCTAATTAATTACCATTAGAATGCACAGAAAACTGATTTATTAAAAAATGAATGCGTGCAAGGCACGCAAGATATTTGATGTGTAAACAGTAAAGCTAACTGAATGTTATATACATAAGCTCACATATGTATAGCCATTTATAGGGATTTAATGTATAATCTATATGCTTAAAACAATTCTTTTATAAACTTAAAAATTTATTAGATATCATTATCTCTTATATATAATAGCCCAATTCACCATAAATTGCAAATGGTCTTGCATCATTGCAAATGCAAATTTTTATTCCATATCATATATATTTGTTGTTGTGATAGCATAAATATTTTGCAATTGCACTAAATCATGAATAGGGCTGATATGTTGTAGTTGCATTATTTTTCTTTTACTCAATGCATCGGGATCTATATGCTCGCATATACGCAGTTGCAATTGCATCCTTTTTTTCGACAGTTTTTCTTCCTGTCGATTTGAAATTTTATTAGATGTGAAAATTTTACATAACGTCGCCTGAGAATTTATTTGGCATATAGGTATATGAATTTGTACACACATACGCCAAATAAATCCTCAGGCGACGATAAGTGCTTTCCGCATTTAACCTTAGAAAGGCAACAGGGATGACTAGTCACCCCACTACTTTTTAAAAGCACCGCAAAGAGATTTGCCTTATCTGCATTTAATAAAAATAAAAAAGAATGTATTTTTATTGAAGTAAAAAAGTGATTTTATAATAAATAAGTTCGATTTTTTCGGTTTAACATTTTTGCTATTTACATAGATAAAAAAAATGTTGCCTTTCTAATGTTAATGTACAAAGCGAAATTTTTATAATGCCGTGGTTTGCTATCATTATCACTACATTTTGTTTATACATTTATTGAAACCTAGATTCCTTATTACTCATCATTTTGTATTGTTTTTATATTTTAAAAAAATTTTTAATGCAATCTAACTAACCGAATGCAAAACCTATCAAACGCCTGTGTTTGCTACGGCGACTTCTCTGCTTGTATGGTATAGTCGATCTCCACACGTTTAACACCAACAAATAATTCTGCCATGAATAAATGTACATACACATTTTGTTTTCGTATGCACATATATGTGTGAGTAAATTGATTGAAAGATAAACTAACAAACTCCGCTCGTATTTTAATTTCTCCCTCTTTTCTTCTCTTCTCTCTTCTCTTTGTTGTTTAGAGTAGCACAGTCATGTCGCACAGTAGTGTGAGCGAGAGAGGAACTGGACGTTACAGTTATCTTACATCTTACGATACAGTTATTCTTACATTTTACACATTTGAAATTTTGCCCATACCGTGAGCTAAAATGTTTACACATCAAAAACTTTTAGAAATTCGAACTAGTCAAAAAACAAAAAGATTCTAATTTGAGAGTGTCAACTGTCAACAAATATAAATGTCGATGAATGTCATTGGCACTGAAAAACATTAAAGGAATGCAGTAGAGGAGTACGAACGAGAATCTATGGATAATTTCACACATTTACATGATTGCAATTGATTGTGGTTGTAGCTAAATACTTACCAGTATAACCTTGGCATAAGTTTTCGATTTTTATAAATTTTCTAAAATCAAAATATTTACGAATGTATTGAATATCCAAATAATTATGACCTACTTAAATGATTAAATATTAAGAAATTGTATAAACATATTTTTAATTAATCAACAGTAGTCGATAGTTGAATAAGACTAAGTGAAGCGTTGCGATTACTCGTAAAAATCCTTGATTGGTTAGGAATGTGAGCCTTGTATGTGAATCACTTGTTTGATATATTATTTAGGTTAAGTAGAAAAGAATGAATCTCAATATTCTCTAATTGCCAATAGTTTAATATTTTGCAATCAACAAAAATCTTCATATTCTTTGAAATCATATAAGATCACTTTAAAACTGATCACTTTCAATTACAAATCCTGCTTTTTAATCAACTGGCAGATAATGAGTGAACTGGTGCTCTAAAATAGATAAAGTCGAACTCAGGAGTTAGTCCCGATTCAGAAAGTAAAATGTAATGATTTTTTACTACAATGAGCGAAGGAAGTGCGGAAGAAAATTAAAATTTTCTCGTCTTGCATTTGCTCCAAATAATAAAAGTGAAATACAATATTTTTTTTTTGCGATTGTTTTTCCAGAAAGGATAAGCAAATCAATTACTTTATTTTTACATCAAATTCAATAAAGTCAAAAATTTTTTTGCAGGTATAAGGTTTGCGCACTAGTGTATACGTTTTTCAATTTTAAAATTTTTTATACAAATCAAAGTTCTCATGTCAAATTTTGAGATCATTCGGTAGGCATCAAAATGAGCAGCGAAATAAAAGTGCGTAAAAAAATTATTAGACTGCGCGATGAAAATCCAAATTTGAAGCAAATAGAAAGCAAAGAAGTAGCAAAAAAAAAGGGGTTAAATAACCCTGCTATGGCCAAGAAGGTGATAGCTCTTCAAAAAAAAAAATTCTAATACATGAGGCAGGGAAGTGGCTGGGATGCTCTGAAACTTTTGTTAGAAAAGTTAAGAGGGAGGAAGGGCTGGAGTCATACAAGGTCCAAAAAATTCCAGACAGAAATTCGAAGAAGAACAGCGAGGCAAAATATTGCGCCGTGATTTCATCAGGAACTTTTATTACTGCATTATGGACGATGAGACTGGGTAACTTTTCACAGCTTCCAGGTGTGGATTTTTATGTTGTAGATCGTAAAGGAAATGTCCAGGAGCAGTATAAGACCCAGAAGAAGTCTAAATTCCCGAAGAAGTTTATGATGTGGCAGACAATCTGTAGCTGCGGTAGACGAAGCAGTTTATTTGTAACAACTGGGACAATCAACACCGATGTATGTATCCGGGAGTGTCTGCAAAAAAGGCTTTTGCCATTCATAAAGTAGCACGCAGTTTCTGCTTTCTTTCGGCCTGATCTGACTGCGTGCCATTACAGTAAAGCAGCACGGAGTTTCTGCTTTCTTTCGGCCTGATCTGACTGCGTGCCATTACAGTAAAGCAGCAGTTGAATGATACGAAAAGGATATTGTAACAAATAAGTGAGTCCACCCAACTGCCCAGAGTTTAGACTAATAAAAAGATATTGGGCTCTGGTAAAAAAGACCACGGAGAGCATAAAACAGCTTGCTGATACCGTTACCAGTTTTTCCAAAAAGTGGCTCAGATCAAGTAAAAAATTGTCTGAAAACACTATTAAAAGATTAATGGGAGACATTTCGGAAAAAATCAAAAATTTTTATTAAAAGTTAATAACAAAAAATATTTTATTGTTGAATAAAAACATTATTAATCCATCAAAGGATCTATTTCGAACCTCTTCAATTCCTGCTGTTAAAGTGTTGATTAGACTTGTTTCTTTTACACATTCTCATAAAGAAAACAGCTGTAATTACTGATCTAAGGCTGCTAGTTTCGTTCATTTTGCTAAATACAGGGTTCAAAAATTGATTGTGGTTCAAGTGTTGGCGTCTTTAGGTCCATCACTATCTACGGTGTCAGACGACGCTATCTGCGTCATTGCGAGAAAAGTGCCCATCGATCTACTTGCGACCGAGATGAAACATCTTTATAGCTCTATAGGAGACAGACCTACGAGTATAACAAAGAAGGAAGAGAGGCAGCGCACTGTCATGGAATGGCAGCGAAGATGAGAGCGAACCAGGAAGGGTCGTTGCACATTTAAACTAATTCCACATGTTACACCATGGATGGATCGGAGACATGGAGAAATGGATTTTTATCTCACCCAATTTCTCAGCGGGCACGGATGTTTTAAGGCCTATCTCCACAGGTTTAAAATAGAAGATGACTCGTTCTGCCCCCAGTGTCCGAACGAGCCCGAGGACTCAAAATACATTCTCTTTCACTGTCCACGATTTAACAGGGACAGGGAGGAATTGGAGAGAGAATTTGGAGAACCCCCCACTGTAGGAAATCTGACATCACAGATGTGCGACTCGGTAGAGAAATAGGCCGGTGCTAGTAAAACGGCGAAAATCATAATAACTGCGCTGAGGAATGCGGAAAACGCGCAGAAAGCAGAACGAAGGCTACAAAATGCCATGAACACAGAAGACGGCGGAAATGAATGATTAACAACCAACAACTAGTGGCACATCAGAAAAAATTCCCGAAACGGAAGATGACATATGGCGTTAACAACGCTAACAAAGAGACAGCATAATGCTGAACCATCCCCGCGAAGTAATACTCAATGGTAGTCCCGCGGGGAGAAAGATAGAAGAGAAAGTAGGTGGTTTTAGTCGATAGGAATCCGACATAACCGGACACGAACAGGAGTTCTGCGGTACCTATGAAGGTTTCCACCTGCCAACGTACCAAAAAATAAAAAAAAGGTCCATCACTATTATCTCAATATCATAGAGCAATCGGTCTAATGTTTTTCAAGCCGAATATGAGGCCTACGTCACAATAAGTCTTTTAAAGGGTTAAAAATAGTAGTTGTTATTATTTTTTCGATAGCCAGACGAATCACAAGGCATCGTGAGAGTGACCTTAAACTTCCTGTATCCCATGTGCCCATAATCTAAATAAATTAGAGAGATGAGACATGGGAGAGATGGGCCGATGCAATCAAATTCTTTTCTCCAAGAGCTTTTCTAGCTTTCATTAGGAGAGCACAGCGTCTTTTGCCTTACAAAATATCTTTCTCGACATTATAGCTAAAAACACTATTAGAATATAATTTGTTTTGTATTAATATGTTCAGCAAATTTATTGGTCGTAATAATAGCTATAACTTTGTTGAATACAGAAATGTGATATTCCAAACGTTTTTGGACCTATAAGACCTACGAATCCGACTGATATCAGTACAATTCAAAGACGGATTTCTTTTAAACTAGAGCCAATCCAGCCAAAGGTCCGATGGATCTGAACTCAGTAAACCCATACGAAAGTCACTTCCTATTCGACTAGCAACAGTAATTATTATAGGACTAATTCTTTAACTTACTTACCTGGAAGTTTGTATTGGAACAATGCTGAGAGGCAGAGTCATTAACGCTGCTATGGGTACTGGCTCCGTGACGCCGAGAAATATCAAAGAGAGAACGAAGAAGGAATTGGCTGCATACTATGTATACCTGTAAAATGACCTTTGGGAAAATATGTGGATTGTCACCTTACGTTATTCATGGAATGAACAGCACAATCATCATCTGGTGGGAGGCGTTGGGTAAGAAGAGCAACTAAACTCGCATGGGAAAAGTACAGAGACCTGTCAGCCTGGGAATTTCAGGGGTTGTAAGTAGTACATCTCAGGAAGGTCTGAATATGATATTTCATCCCTTACCTTTATGGGTGTTTGTACAAGGTTGCGCAACGTGTGGAGACCAGCAAACTATGGACACTCTACAATTTTGAGTGAGATAAAGCGAAGAGGTCAAAATGAAATCAAAGCTGATTTAGATGTAGCCACAGATTATATGACTTCAAATTTAGATTTTATTTCTAGAATTCCAACTCTATATCCAACCAGGGAAGACTGGGAGTCGGGTTCGGTAACAGGCAAAGATGGAGAATGGAACTCGAGCTGCTTTCCATTTAGAAGATCTGCAGCTAAGGCGGTCGTATCGTATCTGCCTGACAGCTGCAGCGTTTTTCAGTCAGAGATTTTTGCTATTGAGAAAGCAGCTCGACTTCTACAAGACAGTATGATTCGAATTTCGTATATCACTATCTTTACTGGCAATCAGGCTGCAATGAAGGCAATATAATCTAAAATAGTTAAATCAGAGATTGTAAAGAAATGTCGTTCGTGCTTCACTGATGGCCATTGAGTACCACAAGGTCACTCTCTGCTGGGTTCCTGGACATAGCAATATTGAAGGGAACGAAATAGCAGATGAAATGGTCAGAAGGGGCTCTGAAATGGACATTACCGAGGTGGATACCTCTATACAATCCCCGATGTGTGAACTATTTAGGAAATGACGCTAGGACAAACCTAAATTACTGTGTAGTTTCACTGGCTCTTTAGCAAAGGTTAGATAGGAAGAAGACAAATGTCCTCGAACGGCACAATAAATCTGCAGTACGTCTGCTCACAGGGGTCATAACAGGACGATTATGAAGAGACAAAATATATGGTCAGGTCGCAGAACACCGCCCGCCACGGTAATCTTGGGGTAGGGCCTCACATATTTCAAAAAATTGAAACCTTTAAATATCTCGGAGCAAACCTAAGTAGTGCAGCTGATCCGCTATTTTGCGCACTTGAAACTACTAAAAAACACACTTCTATCATAGGCATGTAAACATAAAATCTATAAAACTCTTTTAAGACCGATAGCAACGTACGAATGTGAAACGTGGGTTCTGAGCATTAATATAAATATCAGATTCAATAACGAAATTGAACAATTGATAGAGGGCCAAAATATTGTACGTTTTGTCAAGGCGCAACGGTTGCGGTGGCTAGGACATCTCCTCAGAATGGACTAAAACAGAATTACGAAGAAGACCTTTAACTCTCGCATTATGTTAAAATGAAGAAGAAGACATGCGCAGCATGAACGTTCGAAGAAGCGATGCAGTAAACCGTAACGTATGGAGCGCAATTGTAAAGAAAGCACTGGCTCACCCCGAGCTGTAATTGCTATGATGATGATGAAGAGACAGAACAGATTCTTCACTTTCTATGTTAAGGTCCAAGCCTGCAGATGAGTAGACTAGAATGCTTGGGGTTGCGCTTCTTCAATAGTCTAACAAAGATAACGAAACTAGAACTATCGGATCTCCTTACCTTCATCCGGAGAACTAAATGGTTCAATAGAGACATTACCTGGATCGCTGACGGAAAGCGTGATTAGAGACGGGTCTCCTCCTGGCAACTAAATGAGGGAAATCTCAATGAACAATTAAGTCTTGGAGTGGAAGTATATATATATTCGTACACGCCTTCCAAACCTAACCTACTTTCACACATTATTGAAAGGAAAAATTTAAAAACTTTTGGATTTTGATAAGTATTTCATATACAAATAACTTTATTGATCCATATCTACATAGTTATAACATGTGATCTATGATAGGTACATACTTCAATATTTAAATAATTATTTTTAAACTTTTTTTTAGTTAAGTAAATAGGTACATAAATATGTACATTTTCTTTTTATACATATATATCTAAGTATATATTTGCTTAGGGTTTAAATATTATATTTTGTGGTATACATATTTTATTTAAACTAAAAAAAAAAAAAAAAACTTAATTGACTATAAAAAGGCACCTGAGTTTAAATAGTAAATTATGGTATTGTTTTCTTCATTACATTAAATTAAAAATAAAAAAAAATAAAAATTATTTGCTTCTTTTTTTTTGTTTATTCTTTTCCCTGAATACAACGCATTTAGTTTTAGTTTATTTATTTATTTATTAGAATGGTTTGACTAGTGATCAGGTAACACTACAATGAGAAGGACATCATTCATATCCCATCATCGAAATCACGAGACATCAGATCACATCACATCACATCTTTGATCACATTTTATATAATTGCGGTGGTTCTTTGGATGCGGGAATGCCATGATCGTATTTACCCAATTCAGCTTCATATAATAAATTATTAATTAAATGCTTGACAACGATTTTTGCTTTGGAAGTTTTCAATTTGCGTATTGTTATGGCAACATATTCACCAAAAACACCATATTCATCATTGTTGTTCGATTGATGATGTTGATGATGACTGGTGAGTTGTGTTGATTTTGGTGGTGTATTATTGTTAATGTTATTCTGGTGATTATTGCTGGTGTTGTTGCTGGTGGTGGTGGTGGTGATGGCACCGGTGTTTATTTGTGCCGGTGAGAGGAGTTCACGTTGCTTGGAAGTTGAGAAAAGCGAAGTGGAAGAAGTGGAATGTTGGAATTGTTGTTGCAGTTGCTGTTGATATTGCAGTTGCATTTGTTGTTGCTGTTGTTGTTGTTGTTGTCGCTTTGTTGACGTTACTGAATTATCATTATTTAATGTATTATGATGCAAATGATAAGATTTACGTTTGCGACTACCGGTCAGTGTTTGTTGGAGTTGTTGTGGTTGCTGTTGTTGTTGTTGCTGCTGCTCCATAGTTTTAAAATAATTTAAAGGTGATGGCGTCAAATAAGCGCGTAATGGTCTCTCACATATGGCTAAATCGGGTGTATCACTTTCAATCTAAATATGTATACATAGAGAGGAGAGGAGAAGTGTTGCAAGTTACTTGTATGAAGAGGAAACCAAAGATTTTTAAAGGTATATTCGATAGAGTGAATTGATTTTGTGTAACCCCCATCGTGACAGAGGGGGTAAATACAAGATGTTTGGCTTAGTTTTTTTTTTTTTTAATTTTTTTTTTGCTCTGGAGTCTAATATACAGGGTGGTCCGGTTTGGGTGTAAAAAATTTTTAGACGCAACTTTCTGATAAGTTCTGAGAAAAAATTGTTCTGGATATAGGGTGCATTTTCAACCTCCACTGAGATACAGGGTGTTGAAGAAAATCCCTTAAGAAAAATATTTGTCACTAAATATTGTACCATAACTTTAGTAGTACTAAATACATAGAGCAATGAAATTAGGTTTGTTGCATAGAAAATTAATAGACCTTTAAGTTGCAAGTAATTGCTACTCAAAACTAAAAAATATATATTTTTTTTTTTAGAAAATTTAAGTTTTGCTAAAAGTTATGTAATAATGTGCTTAATTTTATGCATTCTTTTATGCTCTGTAGTATGATATATCAATTTTTTCTACCAAGTTTCTAGCCAAGTTGTATTGTTACTAAGATACAGTACTTAATGTAGTACTCCTCCACCACGTTTTCTTGTACTTTCGTACTAAAATCATAAGAAATTGCCCTGTAGTCTTAGCAAGGCCGTATTTAGGGGGAGGTTTTGGGGGTTCCCCCCCGAAATGTGGAAACTTTATACTAATTTTTGAGATTAATTGCCAATGGATGGAAAAAAAGTCAAAATAAAATCTATTTAACGATATTTTTTACTTCCATCGGTTTTTTTTTCTAAAAAGTCAAATATAAAAAATAAATTTGAAATCTTAGTTACACTATGCGATCAAATTCGATTTGTTTTCTTCGACATGAGGTTTGACTACTGATTCAAAAAGAAGAGGTGATACTGAGCACTCCTGCATTCATAGTTTTTCTAGGTCAGTAACTGTTTTTGATTTAAAGTTTCGTCCTGAATCAGTTTGAAAAGTTTAAAAATTAATAAAAATAGAAAAAACTATCGGATCCTTGTAAAATAAGACTTGCATGAACCCCATTTTTTTTCCTAAAACGTGACGTGATGGGAAGTTTTTGACCTCAGGTTCGTGTTCAACGTGAAAAATTCTTTCGCAAAAACTCCATCTTATTAGCAAAACCCATGCAGTTTTAGGAGGCTATCTTAAAGTATAATTAATTTTTTAACGCATTATTGCTCAGAGCACCACAACTAGAAAGATCTCTTCAATGCTGTGACTTCACGAATTTAGGGAATATAAGCCAACCTCATCCGGGTTCCTTATCATTGATAATGGCTCAAATTCCCAATGATGGTCATTTGAAAAAAATGAGCCTCTACTATTTTTGGTAATTTTTTTGAGGTTGGGTACATCATCAGTAGTGGGAAGTCAATGAGACAATGAAATTATATCTTTCACGATAAAAAAAGCATTAAAATGCACATTGAATAATATTTATTTGAAAAAATTTAATTTGATTATTCTGGGAATTTTTTTGTCACTTTTGGCCATTTTTTTTGAGGTTAAGAATAAAAAAAAATCGGAAAATTTTTCCTAAAATTTTAATTTTATAGGGTCCATCAAGTGTATCATCGATTTAATTTATTGTATTTAAAAATCAGTTTGATAATCAGTTTCTGGCTACGGCCCTGAGTCTTAGTTTAGGTTAAAAATACACCCTATGTCCAGATAAATTTTTTTCTCATAATTAATCAGAGAGTTACGTCTTAAAATTTTGTACACTCAAACCGAACCACCCTGTATTTTAGATCAAAATAGAGGCCATACATTAGTTTTCGAGCCAAAAAAAACCCGAGTATACCACCTCAACATAACTGGTTGGTCCTCAGATGGCGCTTCAGTATACAATAAAATTTTAATTTTTTCGCATTTTTCTATCCTTTGCTCCGGAGCCCTCTTTGGAATATTTTTTGAATGAAAATAGTTGTCAAAAATTAGTTCTACAACCCAAAAAAACCGAGCATACAAATTTTCAACAAAATCAGGTGCATTGATGTCACAGTTGCATTATTTTTCTTTGACTATTTTTACCCTTGTATTGAAGCGCCATCTATGGGCTAGCGACTTTATTGGTATTTTGTTCACCAAGACTTTCCGTGTCGAAAAATCCAGTTTTGATGTTTATTTTTATTTTAAAAATATTGCAAACGGAGCTCTGAAGAAAATGTTCGATAAATTGAGGGAAAGTTAAATTTTTCCTTGTACTGGAGCGCCATCTATGGACCTCCCGGTTTTGTTGAAATTTTGAGTACATTTTTTTACCAAGGAATCCATTTTTAGCTTTTATTTTAATCCAAAAAATATTTGCTCTTCGGAGCAAAGTAAAAATGTTATAAAACTAAAAATGTGCCGGTGTACATTTTTTTTAAAAACAAAAATAAGAAAAGATATCAAACATCTTGTATTTACCCCCTCTTCTAAAAAAAAACGCTGTCATGATGAAGGTTATAAAAGTACCCTATTTTTCGATTGAGTGTAATATTCAAGGAGAAGAATTTCCGGGAAAGTGGCCGTTCACATATTACATAACGAGCGAATGAGGAGGGGGGTCTTACAATTTGTTACGAAGTGTTATATGGGGAGGAGGCATCGTTACGTAGCGCCGATTTTATACAATCCGCCGTTTGTTTATAATGTGTTACGACCAGGGAGAGGGGAGGGGTTGAAATAGGTCAAAATTGCGTTACGCAATATGTGAACGGTCCCAAAGGGTAAAGTAATAAATAGAAAAAAACTTACAATTTCTGTTTTAACATCTTCAGCTCTTATGGTGCAATAGTCACCATCAGTATCCATATTGTTGTTGTTACTACGTGACTGATGCTGCAAATACGAAGAGAGAAAGGAGAGATTTAGATGAAGTAAATAAAAGTGTATAGCCAGCAGTAGAAGAGAGAGAGAGAAATAGAATGAATAAACTGATTATGTTGAATTTCATTTTTCATAATTACACGAGGTAAAATATATGTGTTTTTATAGACTGGCGGATTCAAAAAGATGCAAAGAAGAATGGACTTAAATTGTGCGTTTGAAAATAAAACCTTCTCTTCAAAAGACCTCTGAATCAAAAGGCATTTTAAGGCAATGTCCGCATTTCTAAAAGCTCTCGCAGTATACTTCGCTCTCACGTACACAACGCACACAATTGATGAGACAGCAACACTGCAACACGACGACAAGATGGCGTCTACAGCAAATATAGTCGTGTTCACTGAGACTTGAAGACAATGAACGCGGCAACGACAGAAATCGCTTCTTCATTCTAATTCGTTTACATTTCATTCTGTCGCTGGTCAAAAATAGAAATAGATTGTAGTCGATGACTGCGGCAATTGTCGTTGTGTTGCATTGTCGCAGTGTTGCAGCCAATGGGTGCGTTTCTCGGGAGCAAAATCAGAAAAGCTGCTTTTAAAGTGTATTAGAAACGCGTCGCTGAGTGCTTCTGATTAGCAAAGCGGACGCCATTTTTGTAATTATATTATTTTTCTGATTTTTAACAAACTCGACACAAGTTCGAAATCTTACAAAAATTATATAAATATATTTTCAGAAGGAAATTAAATCATTTCATAAACTAGAATTTAATGATTTTCAAAAATTTTACAACTTATGCATCATGCCGTTTCTAAGAGGCAAACACTGATTACTGATTTTTGATTAATGACTTCGAAATCGGCTTTTTTGATCTGAACCCGGGAAACACAGCCAATGTCTTTGGCTTCATATAAAGAATACATGCGATCTAAGTGTTGACAGTTGTCGCAATGTTGCTGTCGCATCCATTTTGTTCGAAGCATAGGACTCAAAAATCTCACTACTGATGCGACTAGAAAAAGCAGAGAAATAATATGCTGGAAAGCATGACGTCTGACATTTGTGCTGATCATAAAATCACAACAATGCGTTTCTGAAACACTCTCGCCAAAAACTATTACTCCCTCTAAAATTCAGAAACAAATTTCTTTTATTTTTTTGAGTACTGAAATCTCTTATTGAAGACATATCGTCGCCTGAGAATTGGTTTGGCGTATGTGTGTACAAATTCATATACCTATACGCCAAAATAATTCTCAGGCGACGATATGGAAATTGTTATTTTAAAAATTTTCAAAATTGGATCACAGCATCCATTTAATACCCGGTCAAAATGAGTTAAAAATATTATTTTCGAAACAAGTCTTATGTTTTTACTAAGTAATCTTTAAACTCAAGACTCAATGCCTTTTGAATAAACCAGCGGCACATCGTCATCGCATCTGGAATTATCTGGCGTGTTGTCATCACGGGAGCTTGGTAAGAATTAGCAAAAACTGCAATTTTTAATACTAAAAAAGTATAAATAAAGTCCAAGTCTTTGGATTGATTACGCCAGTTATTGACGTCAATTTTGTTAAGATTGAAAAAGTTTTGTGAATATTTAGGCCGCTATAGCACATTTCATGTTCTAATGCTGCAACTATCCCAATTCATTTTTGAATATGCAAAGGAACCTTATGTACTATTACATATGAAAATGAATCAGCAACCATGCTTGCAGTCTTTTTTACATTTTATTTCCTTTATTCAGGTTTCGATTAAACAAAATCAGATATTTTTCTAGAAATGCGAGTTGCAAAGAACTTTTTTTCAATCAGCAACCATGCATCAAACTTAGCATGCAAGCATCGAAATGCTGCATGTCCATGCAGTGTGTAATAGAGCTCTTACTTTAACTTTGAGTATCGTTATTAACTGTGAGGATCGATAGCCTTTTGAAGAAGATTACCCACTCAGTGTTTGATAACATAACTGTAGAATTATATTCACGAATATTTTATTATCCCTTGATTTAAAGAATAATGTTCCAATATTGTTGTAAGAACTGTTGAACCTAGAAATCTTAGAACAAATTGGGGGAAGTGTTCAGAAAATTTTGGTCTTGGGATATATTATCTGGAGCCAGAAGAACCAACCAACCTTGGACTCATTTATACACAAAATGCCCGTCTTTAGCCAATCTAAAAGCACACATTCACATATCATAATTTCCCGATGTATTCATAAATTAATAGAGGGTACAATTTGATCAAGATCAATATTGATATAGAGATTTACGTCGACGTAACGACAACAGCCATGTTACTTATCAAACACTGGGTAGTATATATTCATCAAAAATGGGTTTCAAAATCGTATCAAGGAGAGTCTGTGAGCTTCAATGATGACAACATGGCAGACGACTGTTGAAGGGAGATGTAGAGCCATAGTTGAAGGTCTATGAGTTTCCTGGTCCACAGGAGAAGAAGGAGAAGGGAGTTTGCAAGAGTTTGGAGATAAACCCCCATTTTCTTCCGAGAAATATTTTTTGATCGTTGCTCCGGAATTCAGAATCAATTTAAAATACCTCCCCCTCACCTCCATCCCTCTTTCAGTAACCTCTAAATTCACTATCGCATGCGTAAATATATAGTATACTCTATTGTTATTGTTGTAACCACAAAGTTCAAAAGATTACTTTAAACGACTCCGTGACTGTGTAACGCTAAAATGCTAGTTTCAGCTTTACTGCAAGTCTAAATAATAACAACGAAATCTTATTGTTGTTGTAGTTATTCAGAAGCTTATCAGCTGCTGCGTGCAGTCAAAGTCACAACAAGCTCAAACACACACACACACACACTCACCGTCCATACTAATTAACGTTTATATGTCCCCAAAAATACCGGCCGCACCTCATCTTGCCATATAACTCGAAATATACATACATATGTACATCCAAATACACATACATATGCACATAATTATAAAAGTAACGAACAAGTTAAACCACTCGCCGCCGCTCAGAGTCATATAAATATTTCCAAAAAATATAAAGAAATAAAACAACAACAAAACTGACGCAAAAACAAACAAACAAATGAGAGTGTTTCAGTTGATTTGAATAGCTTTAAGCATACCCTACCCTAGACCAAAGAGTTACGTTGCTAATGCAATTATAAAGTAAATAACCATGAAAAATTTGTCTGATTCATCAGTGCATCAATAGAGCTCTGATATCAAAGCTATTCATAGAATTCTGAATACTTAATTCGAAAGTTATCCAATATGAAAAACTTAAGGCGGCAGTTTTGAAGTCTGCCTTTCTTTGTAAAACAAAGTTTTATCTTACTTTTTGTTTCACAAGATTGTATGCTCAGAGAGAAAATATTTCATGGCACTAGAAGGGGCTGTGGGTTGAATTGTTTTGGATAATTCGCTTTTTCCCCCTCTCCCGAAACTGCTGTGGGTTTTGATGATTATTCTTGATATTTTTCAAGAAACGAAATACGTAAAAAGCCCCCTCCCAAAAGTGGTAATGGATTGACCACATTCTGCTTAAGGGCAGCTCTTTCATTGCTAATAATTCCCTGCAATAAAACCCGCTAACCCATGAATCCAGATTTCCGGAATGCCCAAAAGTAACATGGCGCAGAACAGAATAGATGGAAATCAGACAACTTGACATGAACTGGGGCGAATTGATATTTACAGCAGGAATTTTAACTATTTGATGCATGGCAAGGTCGTACGTTGACATTCACAATAAACTAAATAGTACTAATTAATACAAATAAATACACTGCTGATTGATAAATTTGAAAACTATGACTCGGCCACACTTTTTTATCCCGGTTTAGTTTTATTATTTCCATAAGCTTTAAATCGCAAAGGACCATTCTATTTCAAATTGTCCAGTTAAAAAAATTTCCTTTCAAATTCACACAATTTGTTCTTATTGAGAAATAACGAGATACATATTTTTACTTTTGTCTGAATTCCGAAGATATCCCGAGTTATCCACAATCGAAAGTTGCTCGAAAATGCATCTCTGAATTTTTTAAATCGACGTAGTTTTCACAAAAATCAATCTATTTTGACCATTGTTTGACTTTGTTAATAATTTATTAAGTTTTCTAGCACGCTTTGTAATGCATCACAATTGTTTATAATTAATTAATTTTATTCCAATAAACAAAACGAGAAAAAAAATTTCTAACCACATTTTTGAAAAAAATTTATGTCTTTTTCAATTTTTTTTTTTGGTAAAAGTATAATATTTGACAGGCTGAGAGGAAAAGCGGGCTAAAATTTATATAAGAGCAAAAGTGAAATAATTTAGAGTGTCAGTGCAAGAATGGCATAAGTAATACGGTTTAGAGTGAAAATGAAACGCCTGAAAAGTAAGAGCAAAAATGGTATAACAATTCTTTCAGAGCAAGAACAGCATAGTTTTTTATTCCGTTTTCGCTCTGAACATATTTCGTTTCACTGTTGCTCTGAACATATTTCGTTTTGCTTTTGCTCTTAAGAAAAATTATTCCATTTTTTTCTGAACGTAGAAGTTATACCACTTTTCCTCTCAGCCTCTCAAATGAGGACGATTCGGTTTTATATCACTTTCGAATGATTAATGACAGGCTGAGAGGAAAAGCGGTCTCAAATTTATATAAGAGCAAAAGTTAAATAATTTAGTGTCAGTGTAAGAATGGGGTAAGTAATACGGTTTAGAGTGAAAATGAACGCCATAAAAGTAAGAACAAAAATGGTATAACAATTCTTTCAGAGCAAGAACAGCATAGTTTTTTATTCCGTTTTCGCTCTGAACATATTTCGTTACACTTTTGCTCTGAACATATTTCGTTTTGCTTTTGCTCTTAAGCAAAATTATTCCACTTTTTTCTGAACGTAGAAGTTATACCACTTTTCCTCTCAGCCTCTCTTTTAATCTACAAAATAGTTGTGGTGGCGAGTAGCGAAAACTCGTTGTTTCGGAACTAGACATTTTTTTTTGAAAAACTTGAAGTTCACGAGAACGAATTCTTTTAACAGACTCATCAATTGTATTTTCGCCGAGTCTGTTAGAGGGGAAATCTTCGGAGTTCAGATAGAAGAAAAAATAGGTATCTCGTTAGTACTCGATAAGAGCAAATGGTATGAATTTGAACGAAAATTTGTGAGAGTTATGCTCTAAACATATTGAACGCGACAGCGATATGATTGCATCTGTTAAAACTTATGGGGGAGAACGAACGTTGCCATAGACAGCAATCTATTTCTATTTTGACATGTCGATTCAAGCCGAGCAAACATTAGTGCTCTAATGACAGAATAATAAGGTGGAACAACTATTATAAGAACAAACAAAAAAATACCCCCCCCTTGCTAATAAATATTTCATACATTATGATCTCTGCTCTTGAATCTTATGGTATAAACACAACCAAAGCAGCCAGCCTCAGCTTCAACAACAAATACACAGAATTTTACGAATTTGTATGGGAACAAATTTCTGCGGCTTGCTGCCGCCTCAACGACGCTACACTAGATTCTATTCAAATTTTATCAACTTCACAATGTTTTCTCTCTTGTGAGAGGGGAAACATTGCCATATTTTTCAAAAAAAGCCAAGTGCTGCCAAGTTTTAGTACGAAAATATATGTATTTTTTTACGAGTTTCCTTTTAGTTTCTTCATTCTTTTTATGATTTTTACATAAATAAACGATGTAAATAATTTGAATTTATACAACAATTTTTTCAAATTACAGAATATTGAAGTTTTCTTTTTATTTTTTGATAATTGATAATGTAAATAAAAAAAAAACTGAGCTGTTAAAACAAAATCAAATCCAACTGCTTTTGTTTTGTTTTTCTTTTACATATTCTTGACGCTAGAGGTTGACGCTCTTATTGTGTTTACTCTCTCAGAAGAAGTAAGCGGTTAGAGGCCGGCTGCTTTGATTGTGTTTATAGCATTACTCTTTTCTGGAACTTTTGAATCTGCTACTCAATCCCACATTTTCTCTTTTACATACATGTTATTATTATTTGAAAGAGGACGACTCGAAAGTCAGGCAATGCGACCTATAAGATCTATTGTACCAAAGCCCCAAGAAAGAAAGAAAGGCAGAGAGAAAGAAAGATAGATAAGAAACATACCCAAGCCGAGAATCGAGCTCAGGTCTCCATACATGCACTTCACTAAGAAAAAATAAGGAAAAATGCAACTGTGTTTCCTAGTTTCATGCAAAATAATGGTATAAACCAGCGTAGGCCAAAGTCTTGCACGCAGGCAAAGGAGCGTAGGAAATTTCACATGTACAGAGCTCATTTCCATTGAAAAAGTGCTCAATCGATAATTGTGTATGTATAGGTGGCCATTGCCGCCGACTTCTTATGAGAGCATAAATACAATAAGAGCGTCAACCTCTAGCGTCAAAAATATGTAAAAGAAAAAAAAAGACAAAAGCAGTTGAATTTTATTATTGTTTTTACAACTCATTTCTTTTTTTTTATTTGTGTTGTCAACTGTTAAAAAATAAAAGGAAAAATTCAAGATTCTGCAATTTGAAATAATTGTTGCATAAATTCTTTACTTCATTTATTTGTGCAAAAATGTCAAAATCAAGAAACAAAGTACAGATTAAAACTTGGCAGTACTTGGCTTTTTTGTGAAAAATATGGCAATGTTTCCCCTCTCACAAGAGAGAAAATATTCTGAAGTTGACAGAATTTGAATTGAATCTAGTGTAGCGTCGTTGAGGCGGCAGCCAATCTCAGAATTTTTTTCATACAAGTTCATAAAATTCGGCGGCTTTGCTTGTGTTTATACTATAAAATTTCCAAAAGAGGGTTGTCACCTGACTGGTTTACCTCTTCATTCTTTCATAGTCTTAGCAAATAAGAGAGTAAACACAGCGCTGATTTCGCTTCCCTATATTGAATGTAGTGCTCTCACAACTTCTTGGGCCATCATCATTATTTAAAGGATGAGACGACTTGAAAGTCAGGCACTGCGACCTATAAGATCTATTATACCAAAGCCTAAAGTTATGAAAAAAAGAAAAATATAGATAAGAAAGCATATCCTAAACGGGAACCGAACCCATTAGTCCATGGTTATATTGAAATTTTACGCAGCGGAACTGTGTTTGTCAAAAATAAGAAGTGAGAAGTGAAAGCAGAAAAACGGAACAGAAGAAGAATGAAGAAAAAATTGATTAACTCTATTCTCTCGACTACCGACGTCAAAGCAAAAGGAACTCTGCAACGAGCTCAATGTAACGACCTCATATATATATAAAGCAGACCGAGTCCGAGAGAAAAATGTGATGTAGAAATTATAATAAAAGGTGAGAAAGAGAGAGAAAAAAAGAGAGTACTTTTTCAAGATTGAGTGCAAAGAATCTATTCATTGAATATTTTCAAACACTTTCTATTATTACTACAAAATTTTATGTCGGTTGACAAATTTTTTTTTTAATTACCAAAGAACAAAATAATGAAAATGAATAGGTAAAACTTGGCTATACAAGTACATGCCTCATATGCCACGCTTTCTTCTACATAAATAAGTCTTTCAAAATATTTTTGTAATATAGTTTTAAAGGATGTCTGTAGGGTGAACAAACAATTGATAGAATCGAACGATTCAATCTCTAATATACAAATTGATCGATTTAAACTTGACTACTTACCACAACACCAGCAGCGGCAGCAGCAGCAAATTCATCGCTGATACAACGTACCGCTGCACCACCGACACCGCTACCACCACCTCCAACATTTAAACCTGCTCCAGCAGCTACCGCAGCGACAGCAGCAGCAAAACGCGCAACAATATTGTTGTCATTCTCGTCGTCGTCGTTGTCGTCTGCATCTGCTGCGTCTCCATCCATACTATTCACGTCACTGACGCCGACGCATGCATTTGTAGTTGCTCGCAGCAGCGTTGCGGCCGATGATGATGGCAATGTTGTCATTATTAGCGCTTTTGCTGTTGTAGTAGTTGTAGCTGCTGCTTTTCTAGATGTTGTCGGCTTAATGTTCATCAATGTTTCAAATTTGAGCTCATCTTCTGTAACACCACCATCACCGCTTCCACCACGTTTCCCTCTTCTAGTCATGTATCCAGCGTGCTCATCATCAGCTGCTGCTGTTGCTGTTTTCAACTCTTCTCCGCTCTCTGCTACATTTTCATCCATAACTGTCGAAGCTGACGTCGTCTCTCTGCTGCTACGACCACGACTATTACCATTTGAGAGTTTCTCTTCCTTCATCGTATTTGCCTGATTCGTTTTTGTTATGTTTGTCTTTGTCTCTTCGTCACCGCCGCCGCCGCCGCCACCGCTACCTTCATCACCGTTACTCTCCTCCACTTGTTGTTGCTGGTGTGTCAATGCTGATGTTGATCGTTCACCATCTAATATGAAACGTATCGCTTCGTATGCAAACCACATGGGCTGATATTGTATACCTTTGCGTCTGCCATTGATCACCTTTCCGTGTTCACGATGAAATGATGAGCGTAAACTTTTGATTTTACTGCGTATCGAGCGTATTTCAGTGCCATATTTCGCTCCTAAAGCCTTGAGTGCCTCGTATTTGGTTTGTTTTATGTGATAGCCTTTTGTATTCGGATCCCAAAGTACACGTTGACTATGATAATCCTCGATGAAATCCAATATTGTGGAACGTGACCATTCAACGCGATCATTGGTTGTGGTTGTTGTTGTTGTTGTTGCCGTAGTCGTGGTGTTGTTGGAAGAGTTTGCATCAGCTGTGGCTGTTGTTGTTGAGATGATAGAAGATGAGAAAGCTTTGGACATTTTTAGTTTTTAGAGGTGAAATGGTTGAGGTGGAAGTTGAAGAGGGATAGCGATGAGAGTGAGAGTGATAGTGGTTGCGAGAACCTAAGGATTTTGGGGTTAGGAATGTTGTTGTTGTTGCTGCTGAGTGTTGAGGAATGTGTCGTTGAGGTGTTGGTTGATGTTGTTATTGTAGTTTGTATACGCCTTTGAGTCCCGCTCTGATATCGATAGCGATGATTTTCAATGATATCTATGTATGCATTGACTTGGTACAACAATCGCGTTTTTTTCTTCTGTATTTGCTTGTGCGCTTCGCTTTGCTTGTCTTATCTTGTATTTTTTTTCTACTGCTACGACACTCACTTTTTTTTTTAGCTTTAGCTTTTTGCTGATGACTGCAATTTTGTGTGGAGTACACTGCTACCGCTATTGCCTGTCAGCTGTTGTTGTTCTTCTTTTTTGTAGTTGTTGTTGTTGGTGGTATTGGCTGATTGTTGTTGGTTGATTGTGTGTGTTGCCCGTCGTCTCTCGTCTGCGCGTCGTCCCGTCCGCAACAGTTTGCAGCTCGTTCATATGTTCGTCGTTCACCGTTGAAATCACGATTTGTACTAATTTCACATATTTAAACTGTGTGTGGCATGCTCCGCCGCCTCGTTGTTGTCGTCGTACTCGTGCACAGTACTACTGCTGCTGCTGCTGCTGCCGCTGCGTTACTGCCTGCCGCTGTTGTTGCTGTTGTTGTTTGTTGATGTGGTAGTAGTCTCGCGCTGCCGCTTCGGTCGCATCGTCATCATCATCAACATCATCATCACCATCGCACCAGCCAGCAATCGCAACACAGCACAGTCAGAGTTAGCAAGTATTCGTCGCGTCGTTGTCGTTATTGTCGTCGCTTGATATTTTTTTTTCTGTTTTTTTTTTGGTTGACTGTTGAGTATGTGTGGAGAGCTTTGGAAATACCAGCAATAACAACAACAATATCAACTCACAGTTAATGCATTTCACGGCAACTGCTGTGTGTGCGCTGCTATGCGCGCGCTGTGGCAACTGTTGCCGTTTTCCGTGCTATTGCCGTGTATCGTACCGTCGTATGTTTTGATGGGGTGGCAGCGGCGACGGTTGCGGTGATAGGACGCAAGGTTGTCGTAGTTTGTGGCCGATAGCGTCATCGTCGTCACTGCTGTTATTGTTGTCGTTGTACTTAGGTAGTAGTATGATCGTTTGTGCTTCGTGGTTGTCGTAGTTGTTGCTGTTGCCGTTAATGTTAATGCTATTACTGTTGTTGTTGTTTCTGATTGCGAGTTGTTGCTTTTTGTTTTTGTTTTTTTATTTACTCAAGAGCGTGTGCGCGCTACTATGTTCGCATCGATCGAGTTTCGAGAAACACCAGCAGTTGTAGCAGCAGCAGCAGCAGCAGCGGCGGCAGCAACAACAGTAACAACAACCACAATAACAGTAACAACATCAGGCACTCTGAGCATTTTTACACGAAGCACAAACACACACACACACATACACACACCTCACTTGCTTCATTTCGTCCGTCGTTTGTGCTTGGCTTTGCCTCTCGATTTCAACTTGTCGTCACATTCGATCGTCGTCGTCTCTCAGGGTCTTATTTTTGTTATTTGTTTTTCAATTGTTATTTCATTCCGCTACCTATAGGGTTGCCAACCTTAAACGGATCTTACGTATGTAGATCAATTAAATTTTCATAAGCAGGGGGAGGAATAAAGCTATTTAATAAAATTTTAGAAAAAAATTTTAACTGATTTTAGACTGCCGTTTCCATTAAAAAAAATTATAAATATTGTGTATCTTAGAAAGTTTAAGAGTAGTAGCTTTCACACCCGACGAAATTGAGGTGATCAACTGTATGACAATTTTATTGACAATAAGTTTCTAGTTTTTAGAAGTTATTGGCAATAATTTGTATATTTTTTCATACGTTTGTAAAGCTCGATAATGGAAATTGAGTCTAAATATTTAAATACACTCGCAAAACTTCAAACATATTGGATAAGATGACAGGCCGAGAGGAAAAGCAGGCAAAAATTTATATAAAAGGAAAAGTGAAATAATTTAGTATCTCAGTACAAAAACGGTACAAGTAATACGGCTTAGAGTGAAATGAAATAATTTAAAAGTAAGAGCAAAAATGGTATAACAATTCTTTCAGAGCAAAAACAGCGTAGCGATTTATTTCGTTTTTGCTCTAAACATATTTCGTTTCACTTTTGCTCTGAACATATTTCGTTTTACTTTTGCTCTAAAAATATACCGTTTCACTTTTGCTCTGAAAATATTTCGTTTCGCTTTTGCTTTGAAAAATTATTAAAATTTTACTCTACTTTTTTCTGAACGTAGAAGTTATATCACTTTTCCTCTAAGCCTCTCAGATGCAGAAGCATTTTTGCTAACGTCAAACATATCACTACCGTTATTCTTCAACCACATATGTCCAAAAGCACCATTTCGCAGAAAACGGGTAAAACTAAAGGTTTGAAAATCAACTTTCGTGTTCAAGTGGAGATACTAGAAATCTGTTTCATTAAAAAGAGCGTGCGATAGGCGGTAAATTTAAAAAAAGAACACGCAAGTAATAACTTCCCAAGTTCTGAGCAAAAAAAAAAAATAATGCTGACATGTGGCAAACAGTTTAAAACAGTCCAAAGTTCAAAAACACTTAAAGAAAAAAGTTTTCGATGAGTCCACAGAATGCAAATATTTTCTAAAAATCCGGTCCTAAGTTGGTGAAAACCCTATTTTTTAAAGCTATACGTCATGTCACCAAAGTCTTTATTGCCCCACGGAAGTGGATATATTTCGGCAGTTGAAATTTTGCAAATTTGTTTGACGACTCCCTTTTTGTAACTGAATTACATTGAGTAATGGAATACATAAATCTATAGCTGCAATTTCACAAAATCGATAAGCTCATAGCAATGGCAATTTATCGATAAACAGAGTCAACAGTAAAAGTGCTTCTTGGCAGCAAAGCTAGAATAATTTTCAGTCTGGAACGGAAAAATGTGGGCAGGGGGGTTAAAATGATAACTGATCATGGCAACTTCGAGTATCAGGTTATGTTCAGACGTAGCAGGAACATCAATGTACATGGGCTTTACAAAAAACAATTCAATAAGAGTAAACTCCGAAGTAAAACCTATTAAGATTGGTGAAAATTGCGTGATCTTAACTTGTTATTTGAATTTGTTTAACGTCTCTCTTTCATTACCTAGTTTGAGAAAAGTGTGTGCTTTTAAATACCCGAAGACTCCGTGCAAAGACCGCAGAGATGGCAACCCTAGCTGCCTTCCACACTCGCTTCTCAACGACATTGCTTCATATTATTTGTTTTTCTACTTACTTCTCTATCGGATATACATACATATGTGTGTGTGTGTGTGCTATGCTTCCTCACTCATCAGCAGCAACCCCCCAAACCCCACTATGCACCTTGGCTCCCTCACTCTCTCTCTCGTTGACTGTCGATGCTCTTGCGGAATATCATTAGCATTAGTGTTAATGTGTGGTTACTGTTGCTGCTGCTGCTGCTGCTGCTATTGTTCATTATCAAAAATACCTTGGGCACTCTCCAGCACCGGCAGAAGCAGCAGAGGCAACAACTGCGACCGCGGCAGCAAACCATACCAAAAAAAAAAACACATTGCAAATGTTTTTTTTTTTTTGTTTTTGATTTGGTTTTTTTTTTTTTTTGTGTTCATTCGTTGATATATTCAAGTTGACAAAACTTACTCGCAACTTTTTGACGTGTGAAATTTTGGTGTATTTCATTCGCTCACCACAATCAACTTCATTGTTGTTGTTGCTTGCTATTTTAACAACCAAATTGCATTGGACTGGATTGACTGACGCTAACTGACGCATATTAGATGCCGCGCGTGCGATATTCAATAATTCTTTTTTTGTTGTTGTTTGTAATTCGTTTTCGAAATTTCTATTGTTGTTGCTATTCGAATAGTATCAACTTAGGTTAGTATTTCTCAATCTGTCATGCTTGTTCGCTTCTAGGTGGAAGGGTAGGGTTAAGTGGGTAGATTTTTCTTGAATCAATTTCCATGTTTCTACGAAATAGTTGCTGTTCATATGAAAAACACAAAGAATTTGAGTTTGATGATTTTCTAAGCTTTAATCACGTTGCATATTATATTAAAACCAGTATTTCTTAATCTTTAATTTACCCTTCAAGGGGCAGGGAGGGTCTCTAAAACTTTCTTTCAGATTAGCTAATATGATTAAACTCGATGCTTCGCTCGTAGCTTGACGTTTAAAAACTAACCAAAAATGTCTGCTCATTTGCTCAATTTTGTTACATACAGTATAAGTAGATAGCTTTAAAACAAAGCATTATATTTCTCTCATTTTTATCTATGTTACTTTGGTTCTAGAACCCAGATAAGTGGTAAGTTTAATTACACTTTGCGTAGTTTTTCAACTTTAAAAAACTTAATTACTCGAAACCAAGCTACCCTACATAATTTACAATTAACATGAGTAAAACTGCATCAGCGATTTTCTCTATTAGTCTAGTTTTCCGGATATTTTCTTTTGAAGTTTTATAGAAAACTGTGTTTGACTATTTCATTCGTTACCAAATTTAAGCTAGAAGGCTTTGGATTTCGCTTCTTGTGGCTGAGAACAAAATGTAGAGGAAACTTATAAAAACAATTATACTGAACTAACCCACTCCTAACTTGCTCCATTACCTCGCCAAATTGGGGTCGAGTCTCAATTTAAAAAAAAAAAAATTGCAAAAATAACCTAATTCCCTCCCCGCGCCCCCCATCTTTCTTCATTGACATAAATTACTCTTACACTTTTAATCTATCAATAGCACCAACGACACCTACCTACTAGGGTGGATTAAGCAGTTCTGATACCCCAAGCACACACAATTTGTGGAAAATTTTTTGCCATAACACGTGCTCACAACCTTGATTTACTTCTATAAAATCAGTTGACTCGCCCTGACTCAAAGTACACTGGCGGTGATAAAAACCGCACCACGCACCAATTTCAAGAAAATGTTTATTTATTTATAATGGGAGTTAAACCTGATTTTGTTTTAGTGTATGTAATTTTTCTTATTTTTAGGAATAAAATGAACAGAGGTACGAAAGAAAAACTCTTCCTGTGTAGGTAGTTTACGTTTTTGAGGATATTAATTAAAAGTATTGGAAAATAGAAATAATCACAAATAAAATTTGTTGGTATAATGTCGCCCATTTCTTAGCATTTATTGTGGCCGTTATCCTGGTTGGCATGAAGTCTACAACCACTTTAAGGATATCATTCGTTTTTTTTTTTAATACTAAACTTTGTTCAGAACTCCAACAAGAAATTTTTTATTCTTTGACTTGTTTTGAGTAACTTTCCATATCATAATATGCCAGAGATGCTCTACCGGACTCAAGTCCGGTGAACTACTCGATCATTCTAGCCGATAAATTTCAATATCGTTGGAAATATTTTGAATCTGCAAAAAAATAAGAACAATAATCAAAGATTTTACAATTTCTAAAGTTATCAAACACTAAGCATTGATTACTAACTAAAACTTACCTATTTTGCATGATGACATGCCACAGAAGTCGTCCGGGAAAATAGCGTCATTTATATGCCAAAGAGTCCATCAATGGTTTACAGAAATCGCTCCCTAAAAATTCCCCCCATACTTTTGGACGTTCACGGTATCTGGAAAATGGTATAAGGGATCCCGGATATAGTAGGAGAAACACATCCATTTGGCTTTGTGGGAAATTGACTATTTTCGCTACACAGTTAACCTTGTATTGATCCACAATTGAGCGACTCACGTACCTAAGATTATATGCCCACATAAAACTGAGTTTGATTTGTCCAATCATATAACTTTTATCCAGTCTTCCAAAGTTCAATTGCTGTAGTTTTTAGTACCTGCCAGGAGATTTGTTTCTATCCATTTCGTCAATAACAAATTTTTGGCTGATCGTTTCCTATACAGACCGAACTCTCGTTGCCTTCTGCGTAAGGCCTCGACACTTATATTCACGTTGTAATAATACTTCAGCTCAGTCCTTATTGTGAATGCATTTTTGAACCGATCCTTTAAGCGTACCCTTCGGGTTCTTCCATTTGCTCTAGTACTTATCTACCATAGTCTTCTTGAACGATGGCCGTCCATTTTCAAGTGGATACAATTCATTTATTTTTAATTTGTACCACTTCTTAATCTAATTTAGATCAATTTTATGCATTTTCTGAAATTTTTTCGAATTAAATCCGAGTCAAAATATTGTCTAAAATTCCCCCAAATATTGGAGTCATTCCCCCATTACCCCAGAGCGTTGCTATTCCCTCGAAATGGGGGAATTTTCACCGAGCTGGCAAGCCTGGTTGAGGATTTTTCAGTAACTTTGACAAGATGATGCCCCACAGGTAATATTATTGTCTTGCTCTTACAAAACTACTTCTAATTACACCTCCCATGAGAAAAAGCAAGACAGCATTTCATTTACAGTGTAAATAACAACAGAGCACTATCGCTCTCTCAGATACACACACAAGCACGCATGTTTAGTAAAATGTATACATTTTCATTGTAATCAAATACAATGTGTGCGTTTCCCGGGTGCAAAATAAAGAAAAGCTGCTTTCAAAGTGTGTCAGAAACGCGTCGTTGAGTGAACATGTATTCATTTTACCTTTAACAGATTGTTACTTCACGCTTCAGCTTCACATTCTGTTCCTTACTTTTTGCTGCATTCTTTGAGATCGAAACTGTATAAAAAAAACAAACCATCATTTGACTGCTAGAGAGTAAACAGTAAGATGATTTCTCGCTACTTTATATCATGAATATTAGCTCCTTTTAAACAAAGGGGTATACTGGATCTACCATGGATCTATGTGTACTGAATCCATCAAATGTTACAGTCACTCCTAAATAAATGTTCCAATCGTTTATCTGTCGAAATTCTCTCATGCATATACACAAATAGACTCCACACTTCCTCTCTTCACTTTCTAGCTGCCAACTTCAATTCTAGGCTCTCTGTCAAAATTGGAAATCAAATTAGGTCAGCGGCAAACACGATGCTAATTTCGGGATGGTCTTTCCCATACGGGCATGAGAAATTTTTCACAGATAACACAGCCACACAAAAAACATGTTTTTCGAGTCCGGGGGCCAGACCATGTGTCGCTGAATCCGAATACGAGCTCCAAAAAACCTCAGCATGTCAGGTTTTTGACTTAGCTTAGATAACGAGGCATTTAGCAGGTTATGTCGAAAACTTGACATGCTGGGGTTTTATAGACCTCGGATTCAGCGACCTCAAAAACATATAATAAACGTGGTTTAGCCCCAGAGCTCGAAAAAAAATTTTATGAGGTTTTGTGAGGTTATGCCAGAACTCTGATGTGCTGATTCGGATTCAGCGATCCCAAAAACACATAGTAAACATGGTCTGACCTCCAGACCTGAAAAAAACATTTTTCTTTATGTGGCTCCAATTTAAAAAATTTTGACAATTTTACCATACTAAACATAAATTACCCATCTAACAAAGACACTTGATTAGTTTATACTAAGGACGGCAGTTTTAGTTAGAGAATACATAAGCATAGCATAATCAAAGCTTGTGAACCAGTAACTATTCCCAGCTTATAACACTGATATATATACATACTTTTGGTTATTATCGCCTTATACCTTATCTTCATATTTAATTTGACGTTGCGCACTTGTTTTGAATACAGGAATTTTTTAAATACGCAAAATTGGTTTCCCAAAAAAAAGGAGGGTCTTCAAAAGAAAAAAAAAATCAATTATTTATGTACATACGGTATGTATATTTACTCTTTTGAATCTTTGGTAAAACTTTGAGTATTGCGATAACCTATGAACTTTAATTTTAAAAATACATACTTGTTGTTGTTGACAAGAAATATGAGTAGTACGCGCAAGTAAACAGATGGCGTCAAAGGGAAGGTACGTAATTACTAGACAAATTTTCAAATCTAACAAAAACATGAAAAAAAAATAAAAAGATAATGAAATCAATCTAGACCAAAATGTTAAATCAATGGTCACGTTAAATATACTAAAAGATTAATGCTTTGATTAATTTATGATTTATAAGTAATAGCTACATATGACGCGTTTCGATTCATAGTGAATTAAGTCCATTTAAAATAATTCTGAGAATTATAAAGTTAAAGTTAGAAAATGACTAAAATTGCAATTTTACACTTTCAGACTTTCTTGATCTGGGCTAAAATTTATTTGAATCCTGAAGTACAGAAAGTTTGCAAACGGCACCTAAGTATGGTCCAAATTTCGGGACTTAAGATTAAGGATTAAATTACACTATAAGTACGAACAAAATTTCTGAGTTTTCGTAAGGTTTTTCTGGAATTGTTTTCGATGCTGATCACGAACTTACAAACCTTTTGTGATATCGGTGATTTTATGATTTTTTAAAAAATGATACTGTAGGGGCACGTAGAAAAAAAATATCTTTTTCGATTTTTTGTGTTTTCTACACGTTTTATGAGTTTTTACAACATTTAAAAAAAACTTTTTATTTAATTTCGAAAATTTGAAAAATTGTTGTGGAAATTTTAAAAATTGTTTTGAAATTTCTTCTTGAAAATTTTGAAAACGTTGTAAAAACTCATAAAACGTGTAGAAAACAGAAAATGAAAAAAAAAATTTCCCATGTATAAGTTTGAAAAAAATTTTTTTTTTGAAAACGTTCTAAAAACTCGTAAAACGTGTAGAAAATACAAAAAAAAAATTTTCCTTTGTGTGCCCCCTATGAATTTTTTTAAAAATTAAAAATTTTTTTTTGTTGATAGCGTTGTGAAAACTTATGAAACGTGTAGAAAACACAAAACACAATCGAGAAAAAAAAATTTTTTCCTCATGTGGGGGATACATGATTTTTTTTGAAAAAAAAATTTTCCTTATGAAGTTTCTGAAAAATTTGAAAACAAAAATTTTTATTTTTTGGTTGATAACGTTGTAAAAATTCATAAAACTTGTAGAAAATACAAAAAAAAAAAATTTTTTTCCTCATGTATCCTTGAAAAAAAATTCTTCCCTTATGAATTTTTTGAAAAATTTGAAAAAAACAATTTTTTTTTGTTGATAACGTTGTAAAAACTCATGAAATGTGTAGAAAATATGGAAAAAAAATTTTCCTTATGAATTTTTTGAAAAATTAAAAATTTTTTCCTCATGTGTCATACAATTTTTTTTTTTGTTGATAGCGTTGTGAAAACTTATGAAACGTGTAGAAAACACAAAAAGTCGAAAAAAAAAATTTTTCCGCATGCATGCCCCCTTATTATTTTTTAGAAAAAAAATTTATAGGGAAGTTTTTGAAGTTTTTGAAAAATTTGAAAAAAAATTTTGTTTTTGTTGATAACATTGTAAAAAATCATAAAACGTGTAGCAAATACAAAAAATCTAAAAAAAAAATTTTTCCCCACGTACCCCTCCCTTACAATTTTTTTTAAAAATCATCGATAACGCAATAGTTTGACCAAAAAAAAATGCTTATAGACTCGTGATGGGCATCGAAAACAACTCCAGAAAAACCATATGAGAACTCAGAAATTTGTTTAGGCCCATTTTGTTGTACAGTGTAATAGTTATTTCTGCATACTTGACTCAATTATATTTTTTTTTAATTTTGATATGTTGTTGTCTTACCTTCTAACTTAAATTACAGACTTTACAAAGACTAGCTCATAAGTATATATATTTAATCTCCTTTTCTTGTTCTCTCTCTCTCTCTCTTTCTTTACCCATAATAATTTAACCAAACTAATCTAATCTGCTAAGCATACTATAAGGTATTTAGTGTTTAAAAAATTAAATAATTTCTATAGAATCATTTGAAGTTTTCAATCCGCTTAATGCAAAATTATTACTTCTTTCAACTTCCAACATAACATAAAAGTAAATCGTCGACCTAATACTTTTATTTATCTATGTAGGTATAAATGCATGTTTTTTTAAAGACAATTTAATCCAATTAATTTATAGTCAAAAATGTATTCTAAGAGAGAAAAAAAAGTTTCTATATAATTTTTTGTTTCTTTTAATTATACACCAGCACAAAAAAATAGAAAAAAAAATAGCAGCTAAACAAATATGCAATCATTGAAAAACAAAGAGAAAGAACACACAATTTTTACCCTCTCCAACCCCTTTCAAAATTTACCCTTGAAGTTTTTCGGTTTTGTTAGATTCTCCATTTCGTGGTAGTATTTTCTTTTAATCCTAATTTAAAAGGTCACCTTTTCTTGCTATCGCTATCGCTGTTGCTGGCTGGTTCCTTTTTCTATTTTGTATATTTTTGGGCTGTCGATTATAATATAACCGAACAGGTTTGCAATAATCATAAACATTCCCGGCTCTTTTCCTTACAGTCGACAGCAGTCCCAGCTCCAGCAGCTCAATTTCTATTGCGTCTCTATACAAAAGTTACAAAACAAAATGCCATTTGAATGAACAAATGAACACAACAACAACAGCAATCCAATGGTGCCTGTGGACAGCGGGAATTCTATTTTAATTCCTTTTGCCATAATAATAATAAAAATAATAATAATAATAATGATAGCAGCAGTACCTAAATGGTATAGTGGTGTGCAAATGAGTATGAGCGGAATACTACTAGGTACATTTAACAAATATCCATATGTATGGTATACCTACATGAGGAGGGACTAACAAAAGTTCGCGAAGTTGGTTGGGAAATAACAAGCAAACAAAAATTTTGTATCTTTTCTACTACATAATTTCCATTTATTTCAATACCTTTCTTAAGTCGGTAGATCCCAGTTTCAAAACATTCCTCAAAATTATTGTTTTTTTTTTTCAACTTCTCAATTTCGACATTAACTGCATTAGTTCCGCATTAGTTACTACTGATAAGCTCTTCCCTTATTATTATTTCTTATTTCTAGAAACAACCAGAAATCACGGTGGTTTTCTTTTATCCCTGAAAGGGCAATACAGTTGCTGGTGTTTTTAGTAGTGTGAGCTGGCGCATTTTCGTGGGACGAGAGAGAGAACGTAGAATGAGAACGTAATTATTTTTGTGCTTAAAATCCTGAGCTGCTGTTGATTTTCGGGTCGTATTTATAGAATCAAGCTTCATCATTTGTTACGATTTTATTAAAGGTAGCAGACTCTTCGTTTTCAAAAATTTTGTACCTCTTTTTGACTGTCAACCAAAATTCGTGAAACCCATCGAACAGATTTTCACAGATGATTTTCTCACATTCATGGCACAGCCATGACACTTAAACTGCAGTTATGAGCCATAATTTCTGGGGGGTAAATTTTGTAACTTCGTCAATTTAACCTTCATTAGGGCCACATTTGTATTGTCGATTTTGTCGAGGTCGTTCTCCACAGAATAATGGCCAACCTGGAATCTTTTAAACCAGTAAGAAACAGTGACAAAGGACGGTACATTTACTCCATTGCATTTAGGCTCTCATTCAAAATTTTTGACTGATTTGCCTTAACATCAAAATTCGTTGAGAATGGCAAATCTATTTTTTTTCATGTATTGGCGGCGCGATTTTTACCCACCTTACATCAGTAATTGTACTTTTTGTCGTTTCAATTCTTTCTCTCCGGACTACCTGAAATGTTTAAATCTTCTATCAACATTGTAGTTTTCAATATTTATCAAGACGCAACCGACTTAGCAAACGTTTATTAGTCCCTCGTCTTTCTAGTGAAATTGATGTGAAGTGAATACATACGCGCACATTAGATATGAACACCGTGCAACAAAAACTTAACACTTTCGAGTCAGGACTCGTTTAGATTAGTAAGGCTGTATGCTGTTAACAGCAAGAATTAACAGAGGCCCATTAAGTCCGCAAAACGAAAAAGACTTCAGTCCAAAGAACGAAACTCTCCAAAACTTTGTTAGGCTTCAACTTCGTTTATAGCGTTAAATCTACCAGAAACCTTTGCAAACTTGCTTAGCCTAGGTAGAACAAGGTTGAGAAAATAAAATTTGGTCAAGAAATGTTTGTCTCAGATTATTATCTTTCAGAAAATTGTTCATTGTAACGAAACCAACGACGAACCCTACAACTGATCTCAAATTCTACGCTCTTACATCTTCCTTATCCAGGAAAGTCAGTGAACAACTTCAACTGTCGGCAGAAATTCAGCCCCCGCCAATCTTTGTTGGGCCCCCCCAACCTCAACTCAATTTCATATTTCCGCCCAACATGACTGCCATTTCCTAGGATGCCTATGTGACCAAGTATCTATGACAGCGGTCATGAAGTCTATTAAGCTTGTAAATTTCCTCATCCATGATTTACGAGACAATAGCCTAAGTCGAATAGGTTTTGATAGGCGCCTGGATATCGAGCAGATGAGAAAAGAGTTCCACCCCATTTTCCACCCAAGAACAGCTTTGCAATGATATGGCAGTGCTAACAGACATCTAAAGGAACTCACTTTCGGCCACCATGTATGGCCTGACAATGCGTAAATATATCAATTGAACTATATTTATGCTTAAACGCCAAGTCCGCCCAAACTTTCTACTACTTTTCTACTTTATTTTTATAGTTTCGCTGACTATTTGACCATATTAGAAAGTAGCAACTCGCTCCCAATAAAGCCTGGCCACCGAATTCCTGGCAGCTTTATTCTTGCCGCGAGCAGTAATCACATCTGTATTTTAAGGGTTGAATGAGACATGTTCACCTAAAAAATGATCATGTCAAGTTTGGACTATCGTTAACGGTCCAAACAATTATTGTAAATTAACCGTTGAATGAACTGTACTAGTAAGTTTCACGAGGAGTAAGTATACTGGATAATACACCTCCTTGTGTAAATCCTTTGGTGGATTAGTGTAGCCACCCAAGTTGGCTTTAGTTTGCTTGCTCGTACTTAAGCATGGCAAGGACTCAGTTTACTACTGTTACTTTGATCCCTTTACAGTAAAGTGCTCGCTCAACGGACAAATTGACAAAGATACCTTCAATACCCAGAAAGACTGCTAAGGAAAATTACTTCTTGTTTAGGGTTTATTGACCTCTGTCAGTAACTTTTACTAAAGCCGTTTCCGTAGATTTACATTTACAGTTTTAAGCCAGGTGCTAGTTAGCATTTCAAGACTCATTAGGAGAATAAATGAAAGGCTTATAGCATGGACGCTTTTTGGTTGGTCATAAGCAGATTATTGGGTTCGGGGAGAAATACCGCTTTAGCTTCTCTCTAAATCTTAAAACTACAAAAATCCAGTACCTTGACCAGTACATCCATAATGAAATCTACAAATTATTTTCTGTATTTTATGAGAGAGGAAGGAATGATAAGGAAATGGCAATTAAACCAAGAGTACGTGGAGTTTTGATTTTTCCGCCTGGCTGGCTCTGGTTGTCTCATGTTCATTCTAATAGACACGATTATTTGAAAGAACTTACCGTATTCTTGAAGTTCTGCGTGAGGACGGTAAAGGCACAATTTCTTACTTATAATTTTTGAGAAAAAGAGTTTTGTTCTAGGCTCCGGAACTGCGGGTGAAAATTAAAATCGCACTCACCAGGAACTTTACTCGAGACGTCTAAGATTCGAATGCTCAAGAGAGAGAGAGAGTGCCGTCTAGCCAAAAAATCGCGTAATTCATTAGAAAAAGGCGCAACTTTCGAGCCTGCGTAAGAGCGAGAGACCACTCAAGTCAGGTTTCTGGCATAAAATAATTTTCATAAGAGTGTGACTATATAACAGCTGAGTATTGAGAAAAGAGAATGGATCCCCACACGGCCAGCACATTGCATAGGTGGAAAGGTTGGGACGACCCGAAAGCCAGATACTGCGATCTATAAGATTTCTTGCACGAAGGTCAAAAATTAAGACAAAAGACGATCGGCTGATGATGGTTAGAAAATCTTTTGTCGAAGAAGTTTTAATTTCGTTACCTGTTAGAAATGGTTAGATAAAAATACCGCTTCTTTGCCGAGCTCAGGCTGGGCATTCACACAGAATGTGGGATGCCGTCTAATCGTTCTTTAGCAATTCTGCTCAGAAATTACGAAACTCGATTAACAACACGGGTTGGTAGGGACAATTTGACTTTTTGGTGCCTCAATACTAGAAATATATCGTGATGTTTTTATCAACCAATTGTCTTATCCGTATAATATTTTTATCTGGTCACATCTTAGCACTATACCTATGCCTTAGTCGACGGAAGTTTCATCATGACGAAAGCTTGGGCATTTCTATATCTTTTATATGCTTTTTGTACTCACCATATCATGTACTCCAGTCAGCAGGGAGTCCTGTTTTTTTTTACATCTTTTTTCTTTAGCGAGAGTACGCATAATTTCACCAACCAGCAGATTTCGTGCTTTTAAATTACTGTTTCGGACAGGAGTGATGAAAAACTGAAATAATATCACTCAATAGGACTTAAGCTGCAGAGCTTTAGCTATAGATATAATTAGAAAGCCTTCCTCTTGCGCCTACAGAGATTTATTAAAAACAGAATCTCTTCCAGAAAGATATTAATCTATCACATTAGGCGTAGCTTCACTGACGTCAATGAGCTAGAAGACAGGTCTGTGCTTCCCCATGCTGAATTCAATCGTATCGAATTGAATCAGGTTAGGTTAAGTGGCTGTCCATCGCGACACCCTTAGGGCATATATGGCCCGCTTTGTTACTACGTCAGTGTTCCATCCACAGACTTTAGAAAAAGTATCAGAATTAATCAAACCAATTATACTTGGTTATATATTTGAGTAGGTCCCCTAAGTCAGCTGACCCCAAGTCGGATAGGTAGTCCAGAGTTGTGATACCACATCTTCAGTTATTTTTTAGTTTATTTGGTTCTGTGGGCAAGGCGGGGGAATAAGATCTCTCCTTGTTTAGGAAGTTTAAGAGTTCGTTTAGACTTATTTCGCATAGTTCTCCAAGGTTATTAAAGTAAGGTTTATCCAGAGTCGCCATCCTGGTTCGTTCCAAAGCCGGGCATTCACAGAGAAAGTCTCTTTTTCCTCCGGGTAGTCGCAGCTGCGGCAAGTGGGATTCTCATTTTGGTTGCTTACTCGTCAATGAGCCAGAATCCAGTGATGACCGCCGTCAGTCTCGGGATATCCTTCCGGTTTTCGTTTATAAGTTGTAAATTTTTTTTCCAGTTGTAGTCTGGCTCCCGGCTCTTGCGAGGAATTTTGTAAAGATTTCTCGCTTGACCGAGTTTAGTGGTGTAAATACCAATTCGGCCAAGGATTCCTGCAGGGTAGAGCTTTTACGGGCTAGCTCGCCTGCATTTTCATTACCTTCGGTGTTCCGGTGCCCCGGGACCCATTTCAAGGTAATATTATGCTGACGAGCTAGGTCCGAAAGACTTTCTTTACACTGTTTTACCAGATTAGATATTGTAACGGCCTGGCGATGTGTGCCTTTCTGCTTGCCTCCCTTATTGTTAGCAGTTCAGCCTGAAATACACTGGCAGAGTTAGGGAAGCGGACAGATCGATCAGAAAGTTTTAAACTAGGGTGTTTTCCCTACAGATAGCCAGGGCTGGACAGAAGCAAAGGCAGTCGGAAATAGATTCCTCCTCCTCTTTGTCTTTACAACTTTTGCAATAGTCGTTTAGGGGCGCGTCCAACCTAGAGGCTTGAGGATCTTGCATGTGAGCTCAGTCAGCCATCTCACCTTACGAAATGTTAGACAGGACCTTCCTAAACTAATAAAACGATGTGCATATGTACATATATTCTAGGTAGTGCAGTGTTGTTCATCATTTGTAAATGAGCGAACGGAAAGCCTGACGTTACTCGCTTAATGAATTTATTTGTTACGCATGAAATGATTTGAATTGGCATAACGTCGTCGTACACAACTCGTACATACACAATCATTATAGTAGTTCTTTAGTTTTCTATTGTACACTTACACTATAATTTCTATAGAAATTTTTGCTAGTGTATTTGCTTGTGTATTCACGATATGTATTAGCGTACCGAAGTCGTTGGTTATCCTTAATGAAATCCATTATTACCGAAACCCATTTTCCATTTGACATTTACCGGAACAACCCTAAATATTTACTGCACTATTAATATGTGATCCTGCAACTACTGTATACAGAGACACACACACAGCAGGATGCCATTTCAGTTTTATATTTTTGTGCTGCTGCTCCAAATTTCCATTATCAAAACTTAAATGATGTTTTTGTTGTAAGAGCATGTGTACTCGTACTACGTTATGAGTATGTGTGAGAGGAGGGAGAGAGAGAATGAGTGCGTGTAGAGTCGGTGGACGTGCTTCTCTTTATATGCATTTGAATGTGTTAAGACACACATATGTACATACACATACGCAATAAATGCTTTTACTTAATGAGTTTTCTTTTGGAATCATACAGCAACAACAACCACAACAACAACAGCAGCAGTAACAGCAATTGCGAAACAATATTTTTGTTGCTCCTTCATTGCTATTTTTGGTCTTTATTAATGCGCCTCTGTATTTGTGTATATTTATGTATGTGTATATGGTATGTGTGAGTTTATATGTTTGCGTGCGGTTTTTGGTAGGCGTTTTTTGCATTGATGGCAAAAATGTGGCTACCTTAATGTGACTTTTGGGGGGCTTGACTTTGATGATTTCGTATATTTTTTAGAGCGTTTGTTTTTTTTCCATCCTCTTCATCTCTTGTCCTAAAGGGAATAGATGGTTGCTATTTCTACTGCATCTTCGTCTTCGTTGCTCAATTGTATCCATTAAAAGAAGCTGTTAAATTGTGAATTGTGTTCTACTGAAATAGTAGTAGTCATGTGTATACGCCTGCTCATTTGTCATATCCATATATACAGTTAGAAGTTTAAGCATTTGCTACAATTTAAAAACTTCTTCTTTTAGTTGCATTCGCCGTGCTGTGCTTCTGTCGAGGTTTGCACAAAATTCGCAAAAAAAATTTTGTCCATTAACTCAAATTAATCATTAAAATTCTTAAATGTTTTTCGTTTATTTCCAGAAAAGAGAGTGGGAGGAAGGTAATAGAAGGGAAGAACTGATGAGAGACGAAATGTGAGTTACTTGATTTTTTGTGTTCAAGAATCTGAACAGTTCATGTCGAGAAGTGTTCACAAAAATATTTGGGACACGATAAGAACTATAAACCTTGGCAAAAACAAAAGTTGCTACTCGCTCGGATGAGCTAGTTAGAAGTGTTCGATTGAAAAAATAGCATACCCTAGTCGTTTGTTTTGAAAATGCTGAAAATTGATACTAAAGCTGAAAAATTGCCAAAACTGTTAAAGTGCTCCGTCAAACTGTTAGCCGGGTTTCGAAAAACGATAATAACAATCCAAGCATGTGATTGAGATCACATTCAAACCTTGTGCTGCTCCGTCTCCAGTAGATACACATTCTCCTCGTTGCGCCTCTTGGATAGCGATCTGACACACGTCAGTGAGTTAACTAATGTGTGCGGCGGGTTTCTTCGAAACCTTGAAAAAATAACTTCACTGAAACCGCACACGAAGCCTCGGATAATGTTGACAACCCTCGCAAACGCCCAGAGAACAACGATTTATGGATCTGCACCTGGAATGTTCGAACCCTCTACAAAGAAGGTGCCTCTTTCCAGCTGGTGGATGTCCTCGAAAAATACCGTGCTGACATCACCGCTATCTAGTTTTGCTCCAAAAGAGTATCTTGTGACATCTACTGCAGCTATCGTAATCTGAGACATGAATTTGTTGTTGGATTTGTGGTTGGCAAGAGACTGCGTCTTCTTGTCTTAAGGCGAAATTCTTCAACATTAGCCTAATTTGTGCCCGTGCTCCAACGAACAAGAAGGACAAAGCGACCAAAGATAATTTTTACGAGCTCCTCGACAAAACCTATGAGCACGGATACGTACATAGAGAAAGCTGGATATCACTGGATGGCGAAAATCTGCAATCACAACGGGAAGCCGAAGTCTTCGTCAATCGACTCTCACGCCTCCGAACGCAAAACACCCCACAAATCTCCCGCTCTATGCGTACGGCCACTTCAGAGGTTCTAGGCTACCACCGTCGACGGAGAAATATGTGGCACGATCAAAAGTGTTGCGAAGCTACTGAAACGAAAAACGAAATAAACAAAGACACCCTGCAGTCAGTTGCAACGCGAGCTACTAAGGAGCGATACAGACAGTTGAGGATGAAAGAGAAACGTCTTTTCAAGTCCAAGAAATATGAGGCAGAAAGTCGTGAGTTCGATGATATCGAGATATTTGGGGATAGTAATGAGGTTCGAAAAAGTAAGACGCCTGACACTAACGGTTTGAAGACCGGCGCCTCTTCCCGTAAGGACGGCGACGGCATTCTGGTGACAGATATGAAGGGTATTATGAGGTTATAGAAGGAACACTTCTTACAGCTGATTAATTGCGGTGACGGCAACAATTCCGCCTTTAGGGAAGCTGTTTCGGAAACCGCAATTACTGACCGAAGTACCGCCGCCCTACTATGATGAAGTTTTAACCGTCATCGGTCGGTTGAAAAACAATAAAGCTGCCTGCTGAGCTGTTCAAGACTGAAGGCGACGAGCTCACAAAACACATGCACGAGCTTCTATGCAAAATATGGTCGGATGAAAGCAGGCCCAGTGTTCCTCAGTGTACACTGCCCAATCCACAAGAAAGATGATCCCACGACATGCATCAACTGCCGTGGAATAAGCTTTCTCAATATCGCATATAAGGTTCAATCATGCGTATTGTATGAGAGACTGAAGCCCATCATCAACAAGCACCATCGATCAGATATTCTCACTGCGCCAAATCGTGGAAAATACCAGACAAAAACAATACGTAATCCATCATCTATTCGTCGATTATAAAGCCATCTTCGACTGCACGATTAGGTATCACTTGTACGCTGCAATATATGCTTTTGGTATCCCTGCAAAGCTCATTCGCCTTTGCAAAATGACATTGACCGACACCAGCAGCGCAGTGAAAATTGAGGCAGACCTCTCCACATCATTTGATACCAAAAGAGGTTTCAAAAAAGATGATTTCCTATTGGACGACTTTTTCAACCTTATACTGACACTATTTTCTACAAGAGTGTCATGTTGCTAGCATACGCTGATGACATTGATATCATTGGTACCAGAGGCTTCGCTGTCTAGGTCATGTTGAGCGAATGGAAGAAAATGCTCCGACTTGGAAGGTGTTCTATTCAAGCCACGTTGGTGGAACGCACGACTGGGGAAGCTTCAATAAGATAGTCAAGACCGATAATCGGTTTTAGTACCATCTAAGTACGTAAGTAAATAAGACAGTGCAACAAAAATTTTATGCGCGAGATTTTCCAACGGTTTTATAGTAATTTAGAGTCGCTGATCACGACTGCGTTTTTTTCCATCACATCCGGTTCTCCCACAATATGGGCCTTAAGTTGGAAAATGGGGAATTTTTTGCATTAGGATCGAGCCACTCACACTACATAAGTAAATAATGGAATCGCTTGTTGTAATTGTATTAGACTTCCATGTGGAGCCAACAAAATTTAAAAAAAGAGAAATTTAATTGATTTAAAAAAAAAAATTTTTGTTGGCTCCACATGGGATTGAACCACGGGTCAAAAAATTTTGTTTTGAAATCAATTAAATAACTTTTTTTAATTTTTTTTTTGGCTCCATATGGAAGCCTAATGTAATTACAACAACAAACAGTTCCATTATTTACTTACGTAGTGTGAGTGGGTCGATTCTAAAGCAAAAAAGTCAGTTTTTGCATTATTCTGGAAAAAGTATACCTCATAGTTTATTGCGATGTTCTAGAACCCCCCACAATTTTTAACAAGAAACATTTTCTCCAAAAACAGTATAATAGTTTTCTCAACGGTTTTTGTTTTATCCGCTATTTATCGAAAAAGGGGGTTTAAACCCCCATTTTCAAGAGGAAAGGTACGAGATGGAGGAAAAGCGTAAGCACAAAAATTGTTTACCTCTTTGTGCTTAACAACTTTGCTTCAGACATCAAATTCATATAAATAAATAAATTTCTTAATAGCTCCTGAAGACCCCATTTTTCCTACTTCAGGCCCCTATTGTGGGAGAACTGGATGTGATAAAGAAAAACTGAGTACGCAGTCGTGATCAGCGACCCTTAATCATTATAAACCCGATAGAAAATCTCGCGCGTAAGACAGAAGTTGAGTTTTTGTTGCACTGTGTAATCATTTGTCGAAAGGTGGGATCTGGCAGAAAATGTGGATTGGGAGACCTACACATAGCTGAACGTGGCAAGGACATTTTTCATAAAAATCCAAATGCTTCGGGCAGAAAAATAGCTCAAAAATGCAGTTGCTCTGAATAATTTGTCTGCAAAGTGAAAAAAGAAGCTGGCCTTAAATCGTACAAAGTTCAGAAAGTACCAGATCGGAATGCTACGAAATATATTGAGACAAGAAATAAAACAACCAAACAAACTTTGTAACGAAATTTCAATGTTAAATCATGGATGACGAGCTGACTTTTCGCAGTTTTGAGACAAAGATTTTTACCTATAGGATCAGCGGGGAAAAGTGCAAAAAGAAAAAAAAAGTTCAAGTAGAAACAGATAACTAATCCAGTATATTTTTTTCGTTTTTTCAATGATGCAGAAGCGTAGATACTGATGTTAGCTTTACAGCGGTATATAAATTTTTGATATCTTCTTTCAGTGAGATTTTATAGCCAAAAAATAAAACATGGCTTAAACCACTCGACACTCCCCCACTCCTACATTCAATCTAAAATACTTCTTGAATTTCCATATGTTTTTTTTACAGTCTATACACGTTTTCAACCTGGTTAAAAGCTTCCAGATGACAATATCGAAAAAGAAAGACATAAAGTCAATTGGCAGAGAATGAGAAAGTGAGCCTAGAAAACTTCAAGACCTATCAAGCTAATGGATCTCCTATTCCTTCAGTGAGCAGAACAAAGAACAAAATTTTGTTCAAATAATTGGAGCCCACCTCGAATAATTCGTGAAGAAAAGAAAGAAAAGGTTCGTGAAGAAAAATATAGGTATAGAGAGGTACCCCACACTGGCTTTACCGTTAACCTAACTTGGGTTAAAATGGTGAACATTTATACCCAACCAATGCAATTAAGTGTTAAAACAGATAAGGAAATTGAGAAAAACATAAGAAGAAAAATAAAAAAATGGGTTAAAAAAAATAATAAAAAAATATTAATTAGTTAAAAGTATAAAAGAAAAACTTCTTTCATGAAAGCAGAAGCTGCTGAGATTAACTAGGATTTATGGCGTCTACTCAACTCAAATTGCAAACTCAACGATTTAGCAATTTTTATTTATTTCCTTTCTTTTCGTTTTTTTGTTGTTTTTTTTTTGCATTTAATCATAAATATTATATACGCCTATATACACAAAAACAATGATAAACAATAATAGCTTATGAAAATATTAATAAATATTGACGGGTATTATGATAATAATATTTATTTATTTTTTCTGTATAATTTGCAAAAAATATTAAACAAATTGTTGATTCAACAAAAAAAAAAAATCAAAAAACAAACAAAAAACTTTTGGATATTGTTAGCTTAACAATATAACAAAACAATAACTACAAACAAAACAAAAAAAAAAAAAATCTTAAATCAGTTAACTTAAACTTTCTCCATTCAACTTATTCCCTTTTGTTATTTGTTTTTATCTACAATGAAAAATTTTACCTACACACACATACATAACTACCATACAGTTGCTTTGAGTTGAGCTAAGTTGAGCTGTGAACAGTCAGCAAAGTGCTACAAATATCGCACATCTCGCATCAGCAACTAATATGTGAACTAAGCAACACCTAAAACTATTAATCAAAACGATAAAAATTTCCACTCTCCCCTCCCCTGCATTTAAATACATTCAGATATGCATTAATATTTATTCATATAAATATATATATTTCATCGGCTCCACTAATACTGCCTGCAATGATAGAATTGTGAACCATATAAAATTCTAGAGTCGTAGAGAAATAACCCAGTGAACAATTCGAATTACCCGAATTTACGGTTTTGATTCAATAGATGGAAGCTATGTTCCTTACTTGAAATAAAATTCAGACCTCGGATTTGAATTCGGCGTGTCAAAAACTTTCGAAAAAAATATTCTGGTTTCTTGGTAAAGAAATATGTTGGCCTGTATAATTTGAAGGTTTTTCAAGAAATTGCAAATTCTTTAGGATAAGCTCGGATTTGGAAAAACTGCGAAAGCTTAGTGGTTTTTTTTTTTAATTTATAGTGAAACTTATTATTGCCAACCAAGAAGTGAACTTGTGACATTTTTTTATAATTCAAATTCACTTCATGTCAGTAGCAATTTAAAATAGTTTGAGAATTCAGCACCAACCTAAGGTCAGAATTCGAGATGGTAGAAAACTTCAATTAGACAATTACTGATGCATACGAGGGCAGTTGTCCAGTGAGCAGAATAACTTCCGCCAAGGACGTACCAAGTGGTCAAAATGAACCGGGGACTGGTCAAAATATAAAAAAACCCTAACCACTTATAATAAAAAGATTAGGGAGGCAAATTGAGTTAGCTTTAAAAATTTCTGTTAAAATATAGAACTCACCACCGAGGCATCAAGACTTTACAAAGTACTGGCCTGTGGTAGCAGCATATAATCTGCCAACCTGAAAAAGCACGATGGAAGTTTTACTGAAAGTGAGGAGGAGAAGACACAACTTCTGCTAAATACTCACTTCCTAGGTTTCTTCGAAGCTACAGGGCAGGAACATATAGAACGATTGAGTAGGATCAGTAGAAATAATTGGAAGATAGCAAAGGAAATATGCTCAGAGCGAAGGCAAAGGTGGGTGGGCGTTAGTAACTTTAAACCACTGACTGGCATTTTTTCCGCACTTCTGCAGAGGGGTCTTGATAATCTTTTAGGTCACCTATTGAAAATCGTTAGGGGCAATGTTGCATTGGGTTATATTCCAGGAATATGGTGTAGGGCTAAGGTGGTCTTCATTCTGAAGGCGAGGAAGATAGACACTCTTCACCCGAAATCCTTCAGCCCAATATACCTAACGTCCTTCGTAATAAAAACTTCAGAAAAGGTAATAGATAACTATGTAAGGCCCACGGTCATAAAGAAGTTCCCGCTGCACTCATGTCAGCATGTTTATAGAACAGGAATATCAAGGAAAACAAACACTTGTTAGTGAAATATCAAAAAAAGCTATGAGACCATTTATGACCTGTAGATCGATCGCAGGAGAAAGTTGGGTTTGTAATCCTAAAATACTGCGATGGATGTATACAATGGTTGTACGCCCTATGATTACTTATGAATCAGAAGTCTGGGCGGAAATAACAAGGCAGGAGACAGTCGTCGACGCGCTTGTTGTGCGTAACTGGGGCGATACGAATTCCGACAGCATCCATGGAGGTCCTATTAGAACTTACACCTCTTCATACTCACATTCAATTCCAGATGAAGAGGGCTATCCTAAAAATGTCTGGTGAAAATACCGGGGCAAATGGATGGCTTAATCGAAAGAAGTTTTATATTCTAAAGAGACAGCATCCTGAAATTGTTATACCGAGGGATAACATGAAGCCAAAATTTAGTTTTGAAAAACGATTCAAAACAGAACTAACAGTAAGAAAAAGAAATGGGAGGGTATATCTAGAATGTATAAGATAGACCAGCATATGATAGCATGGTACACAGACGGTACTCTCACTGAAGAAGGAACCAGTGCTTCAATATCTGGGCCGATGATAAAATACTCTGAGCCTATGGGTAGATAAACCAGTATTTTCAAGCGGATATATAAGCAATTGATAGGAGTGCATACTTTAATTTCAAGCGCATTTACCAGAACCAAAACATTGCGATCCTTATCGATAGCCAAGAGGCTATCAATGCACTTAAATCTCACTACGTCATCTCAAAACTGGTGATGGAGCGTCTTGATAAACTATATACGCTTGGATTATATAATCGGGTGTGAATCCTTTGGGTTCCGGGTCATATTGGAATTAAAGAAAATGAAACTACGAAAACACTAGCAAAGAAAGAAGCATCAATTTCTTTCGTAGGTCCGGAGCCATTCTGCGGAATAGGTAATGGAACACTCTCTATATTAATTAAGAAAGAAGAAGAAAACCGAAGGAAACACACATCAGAACTAGAACATTCAGAAGCACTATTAGGAACTTATAACCTAAAACGCGTTAAGGAAGCTTTAAACTATCATCTAACAAAACTGGGAATTCCATCTAATGAATTATGTAGGTTTTACAGAGAAGATAGGCAATCTGGGAAGCACAGCTTAGGACAGTGCCGAGCGCTTATGCATATTCGTAAAAGAAATCTGGGTGACCATCAAATACCAGATGATAATTTCGACTCCATAAAAGTAGGATCCGTACTATAATTTCTATTGAAGGCTGGACTTATGGAAATACCTCAATTTATACAATAGATCTTAAATGTCACAGTGCTCTACCCCGTCAATAATAATAACAATCCTTTCTAAACTTTTTCCGATCCCATCATTTATGACAAAGTTCCGAATAATTAATATTCTACTCAAATTTCTAATATATTCTTTCATCAAATAAGTTGAGTTCCGCTAGGTTTTATGTGGTAACTCCCATATATATTTCGAAAATGGAATGAAGAATGAAAATGGTTTGTTTCTTGGCGGAACTTAACCCATTAAGGACGAGTGGGAACCAAAGTAGATAGATCAAGAAAGTAACTTTAAAAAAAAATTGTTTTTGAACCTGGCTCAGGAACGGTTCAACGACAAGGTGCCATATGGCACCGCTAAGCATTACTGGGTTAACAAAAGGCGATAAAAAGTTTCTTAAGAAAAAAAATTCTGTTCTGATTTTGCTTCAGGCTAGTTCGTTTACTCCGACTAGAATGTTCCTTTCGGTTTTGTATTTTTTTTTTTTTTTGTTTTTGATATTTCGTTTCGATGCGGATTTTTTTTCGTTAATTTAAAAAGAGTTCATTGTTCACTGGGTTCCAGAGCAATAACAAAAATTTATTTGAAATGACTTAGTAACTCAAAAAATAATAAAAAGGATGTGCGTGTGAGAGTCTTATTCATTTCTATATTTTTGTATATTTGTATACAGGGTGATTCAGAAGTAAATAAAGATTTTTTTAACCACATTTGTTTTTAGCTCAAGAAGAGTAAAAAAGTTTTTGGGAATTTCAAGAAAATCATAATTTTTCTTGAAAAAACTACCGATTTTTTTATCACAAATCGAAAGATCATATAATTTTAGGTCAACAGGAACATTTTCAAAATCCAAAGTTTTGTTTTTGATCAAAATTGTGGGAAGTTTGAAGTGAGCGACCAATTTAGTTTTTGGATCATTAACTCATTTTGACCTGGTAATTTTTACCTTGGAAATTTTCAAAACACATTTTTAGTACTTAAAAAATGAAAAAAAAAATTGTTTCTGAATTTTAGAGGATGTAGCAGTAGTTTTTGGCTTACCCCGAGAAAATGAGGTGACCAGATGTAGAAAAATTCAAAATAGTTCTACGCCACATCATGAACAATAAATAATCCCAGGAATTGAATGTATTTAACATAGTATTTTTTTAAGTTATTACAAGTTAAAAACAGCGAAATGTGAAAAATTTGCATTTTTGTTGAATTTTTTCTTTTTTTTTTTTTACAAAAGTTTGGTCAGCTGTGGCCATTTAAAAATATAAAAGAACCTCTAAAGCTATAATTTCTATATCAAGTTTGTGTTTTTATCTAGGTGAAATTCTCATTTCAAATGCAAAATACTTAATTATTTTTACTATTTTTTGCTGATTTTCAAAGCCATCTTCCAAAAAAGTAAGGCTGCTCACCTGACCTTTTAGTCAGATGAAACACAATATTTATTAAATATCTAAATTATAGAAATATTAAACAGTGATTACTTTTAGAAAAATTTTATAAATGTATTTTTGTCGAGTTTTCAAAGTTGATGTTCGAATAATCGATCGTTTGGACGATATATGGTAGGTTACAGTAATAAAATGCGGTCATGTGAGCGCCTATTGTAAGCATAATTTTCAGCATACATATATACATTATTTATAGTTTATTGAAATGCTAGTGAATTCTACTAATGCCTTCAAAACAGAAATTGCCACAAAAAAATTTCGCGCCTAAAATGAACACAAATAATTTCGTCCCTAAGCGTCCCCAATAAAAGAGCTGAATCTACAAATCTAAGGAATATTTGGTATAAAAAATTTGTACGCTTGTACCGAACCACCCTGTATGAATTTATACATTTTGGTGTGGTTGAGTGAATTTTCCATTAGGCCGCCAATTGTTGGCAATACAAAACCTAAACACACTAAAACAAAACGCACCAAAAAAAAAAAAAGTTATAGAGAAAATAAAATGAAATCTAAATGAGGAAAAACTGAAAAGCAAAAAATGTAGAAAAAAAGCGAATGTTGAACGAATGTCAAAAGTTTATTCATTTGAAAAATGCGAAGGCGAATGCCATGAAAGTGCTTCCATTTCCGTTATTAATGATAATTTACGCAGAGGTCAGTCGGCCAAACAAAAAAAAAACACACACTAGCTCCGAAAATAGCCCAAAAATAGCGCCCGAATGAGCGCGTACAGGTTCAAATATACACACACTGCCAGCGCCACCGTCACCGCCACTGCAAAAGCGAGCAGTAGGAGGAAGAAAAAAAAATTATACAATAAAAAGAAAACCAAAAACCAAAAAAAAAAAAAATAAAATAAATAATGCGTGATTGCTGGGAAAATGAAAAACAGAAAACCAAACCAAACAAAAAAAAAAATGTTAATTAAATGTTTTTTTTTTCCTTCCATTCAAAGAAGATATGCTAGCCAACTAGAGCCAACCAAGCAGACAATGATGACGTTGACAATGATAATGGCAATGGTGGTGGCGGTAGCGGTGCCCTGGTCAGTCTGCCGGTAAAGGTGGCAGCTTTTGTTGTTAGTGGTAATGGGCAATAGTCAGCAGACACTCGCTGGATAACCTGAGACTGACACCTTGCCGTTTTGATACCCGCACCCTCAAGGTCTCTAGTAGATCGCTCGCTCATTCGCGCTATCTCTAAATTAAATATTAAATATGCGGGAAGTGGTTAAAATTATTATTATTTTTATTATTTCCAGCATATAGAATTACAACAATGGCCCAACAACAACAGCAACAAGCCAAGATAGCGATCAGGTTAGTTAGTTAGTTAGCTGAGTTTTTTCTGTGGTCAAGTGATTTTGCATATTACAAAAATATCAAAAAAAAAAAAACAGATACAAAGCCACAATGTAACGCAACGTAACGAAACTGCCTGTCAGTTAATGAGTGACTGTCAGTTCGTATGCCATATCTTTACCACAACAATTGTGAACGCACGCACGCACACGCACCACTCACAACTATACGCTGAAACAGAAGCGTAGTGAGCAAAAAAAAGCAAAGGGAAAGGCTGAAACTAGTTTTCTGTATTCAAATTTTAAGACTTCAAATTATATGTAAACGAATTCGGACGGCTGCCTCTCACCTCTTTCTACCTTACCATCAATAACTGAGCCTCTGTCCTCATACCCGCAGCTTTTACTTATTGTCCTAACCTTTTTCTGTTTTTTCTTCTTCTTCTTCTCCTTTTTTTTTTCTTTTCACGTCAACGCTACAAAACTGAAAATTAGTCAACATTTTGGCCTTAGACCAAAACGCGTCAGCGTTAGCGTAAACGTCAACGCTATTGTATTTTTTTTTTTTAGTTTAGGTAATAAGCTGCAGCCCTCATTTTTTGTCTGCCGCTTAGTTTTTTCTTTGGTCTTTATCTATGTATTTATTTTACTTATTTCTTTTTTGAAGTTCAATTGTTACTAATGAGCTCTGCAAATAAATTTTATTTATCAAGTTCCGGACTCTTGTTGAAAAATGTTTGCTTTTGATAAATTAGCATACTTTAAGTTATTGCTTATTTTTGAAATCCAAACATATATTCGTTCAAAAATACTTGAAGCACTAAAGTTGAGATTTGAAAATCGTTTCGCTATTTTGCAATATTCTCAATTCACAAATCACTCAATGCAACCAGCTCAGTGTAAAATCTAATAATGTCATCTATTTTCTAAATTTTAATCTCGGAAAGAATTGTCATACAAACCTTGAAGAAACCTGGACCACCATCAGCCATAACTTTGATAAGGACATTGCCAATTTTACTTCCCTTTTTCAGAACAGCATTCAATAATTCCTCAGCATCTGCCCAAACAATGGATTTTTTCTCTTTCATATTGTTAGTTTGCCCCGCATTTTTAGAAATATGTTTCGTGTTATGAAATGCTGGCACAGACTGTTAACCAGCACTAGATCTCAAGCAATTTGTCTTATTTTTCATCCATATTAACTTGAAAGTCATCTAAATTATCCGCCGAAAAGACTACATCTGTTTTCCTGGTTGGATTTATTGGTAGATAACTTCAAATCAATATTATTACGATATCTGATGTCATTCTGTGTATATATTTTACGTTTTAATATGGAAGTGGCAATTTGCTCCTGCTGCCTTTGTGGAAATTTTTCTACATTTTTTTTCGACATTTTCGTAACCTTTTCTGCCTTCATTGCCACCAGAATGCCTTTTACTTTTGCCAATTTCTTGAAAACAATTTGTGTAAACCTTAATAACTTTTTTGAGCTTCTCAACTTCCGGTGGTAATGTTTTTTATTTTAGTTTACAAATGTCTGAAGCACCTTAGAGGCCGTTCGTTGTAGTGATTACATTACTCACGCACGTCTCGTACCTGTATCAATTTTTGTATGCCCCAAATACCTTCCAGTTAAACATATTCAACAGTTACAGAAGTCACTATTGACCCTGGTTTCTTTTTTTTAAACTCATCATAATTCGGTTGTGAAGGTCTTTTAAAGTTGTTTTTTCTCGATCGAGGAGGGTAGGACGACATGTATTGCAAATGCTTAGGGGAAACCTATGACCAGAAATATCAAAATTAATATTCACAACATTTTTTATAAGATTTCGAAGTTTTTCAGATACGAGGAACGATTCAGGGTTTCTCTTTCTAAAAAAGATTTTTTATTACATGGTGTGTTAACTTTCCTCCTGCCCTCTTCATGGTCACATTTAAATGATATAAATTTTCGGAAGAATTCAGTCAGATTCAACTTCAATTGGCTTATATTAACTACAAAATCCCAGCGCGTTAAAAATTAAAATTTTTGTAGCTTGAAAAGGATCTTACTCTTCGACATGCGTCACAAATTTCTTTGTTGCGTTGTAATATTAAACAATAGTATGAAATATAAAAACATTCGTGAACATTTTTTTGTATTTTTTTTTTTTTTTTTTCAAAACAAGCTTGCTATGATACGATTTATAGCCCTTACAAATTAAAAAAAATAATTTCATGATTTCTCAGAAATATGAGCAGCTACGACTTCATTTCAAAAAGTTTTGTGACCTTCAATCGTAGATTTCGACGTCGATTTGGTCAAACCTAAACATGGTTGAAGCGCACTGTGATAATTAAAAAATTATACAGATGATTAATTATATCCTTGTTTGAAAATAATGAAAGCCCCGACTTTTTCATCAACATGCCATTTATAACAATAAAATCACTCTCACCAACTTCTTTGATGACGATTTTTGATTCGGTACGATCAAATGCAGCAATGAAATCTGATGAACAATTTACAAGGCAGTTCCGAACTAGAACCTGCTTTCGCACGATTTTTTTTATAGTTGCGTCAATACCATCAAAACATCCTTTTCCTTCAAAATTTGCTAAATAGTTCCAATACATTTTTATTCCAAATTCAGCTTGGAAATGAGGAAGCATTGTTGCGATGAGCTTATTTTTGAATTGGATGATGTTGTTCTATCGCTTCAAATTTTCAAAACCTTCAGCGATATTGGCATTCCGGTAAGCAGCTTCCATATGAAAGGAATGATGGTTTCTTTTGGGTGCGTTAAGCTGTCAGACACGAAGACTTTCGATTGTAATTCATTATTGTTGTGACGTCGGGTGCAAAAAAAACCAGTATTTTCAGCAACTTCAAAATTTATTTCATATAGTAGAAAAGATAGAAAATAGTAGAACTACTTCTAATTTATTTATTTAATTTTAAATTCAAAATAAAATAATTTTAAATTCAAATTTACATTTGTATTTGACTGTGCAAAGAACGGTATAGCACCCTGTCTCCCCCAGGCAGTATAAATTCAATGTATAAAGTAAATTAATTCACAAATTATAAATTTTACAACATTTCAATATTACAATATTCACATGCATCCAAACTCAATTATTAATTTATTGATGAGCAAAATTTTTCTGCTGCGTACAACTAAAGATTCAAATGAAAAAGAAAGAATGAAAAAGCTTTAAAGCAAATACACGATGACAGTTAAGTAGGAAAATCGCAGCCGATAAACATTGCGCCGTCAAGTAACGACATTGAGCGTAGCGGCGTAATAATAATTGTGACAAAAGGCGGTGGTAAACAATATTAACTGTCGCTGGTTGCAATGTGCATTTTGCACCTCGTCTTGTGCTTCACGTACGAAATTCTCAGCAAAATCGAGTTGAAATCGGGAAAAATTATCACGAACGAAAAATTGGTGGATTTTTTCAATGAGACCATTGTAAAAACTTTGTTTTATTTTGGATTTGAGGTGGGGAAATTTAAGAAATTAGCTCACTTCGAGCAAAGTTTATCTATGCCAGCAACAATCTTTGCCGAAACCGCTTTTTTCTTTGTTGGGGAAAGAGGAAATGCTTGTGGGGCTTTCTTCACCGCTGTTCTAAGTGTTTGAGTATTTCTGTATGATTTGTTAACAATTTTGCTTACAGCTCTTTTACCAGAGTCAATGCCATCAGTTCCATTCCGTGTAGTATTTTTTGCTTTCAGTCCTCTGTACTTTTTAACTCTTTCCCGGACTGCCGCACGACTTTTTGCAATGACAACTGACAATTCTTTGATTGGCATTCATAGCCTTCCGTCAATTCTTCTGCGCAGCTACTCTCTTCTTATTGAAATTGTCGAATTTTTGCAAATATTACAATTTTTCTATGTAGTTTTTATTTTCCTGAGCAATTCCTGTAAATTAATATAGGCGTCAATAATCGACAAATGCCAATCATTCTATTTGAATAACAAGTACTGGTATATTACACAAGTATTGGTACGTTTGATGACACACAGATATTGGGCCTTGACCAATTTTGACCCTCACAATTGGATAAAACTTACCTTTTTGTTATGCTCTATATTTTTCCACACCAACTGGAAGATGTAAGTTTCTAGAAAGCCAGGACACCCAACCAAAGATCACATGTAAACATAGGAATTCATAAAATAAAATAAATGCATTGCTTAATATCCAATCATGCTGGAGGATGACAGATCTGATTTTAAGTCTGGTTAACGGCCTGAAGTTTACTCTGACTTTAGGTCTCATTCCTGGTTCTTGGACTAGTTTCTGGTCTAAATTTCGGTTTGGTCTGCAGTTCGATTGCTCTGATTTTTAGTCTTACTTTCGTTGATTTTTTTCTGATTTTTGTTTAGCTTTTGATTTGATTGCAGTGTAATTTTTTATTCTGGGTTTTGTTCTAATTTTTTCGGTTTTAGGTGTAGTTTTTAATCTGATTGTAGGTCTGATGCTTGGTCTTATTTTCTCTAATTGTTCTTCTGATTCTTGCATTGATTTCTGGTTTGATTTTTTATCTGCATTTTCTTTTGATTGAAGTTTTTATTTTTGGCCTTATTTTGTCTTGATTTCATTCTGGTCTGGTTGTTGAACTGATCATAAGTCCGATTTTTGGACTGGTTTTTGTTCTAATTGTAGACCTGTTTTTTAAACCGATTTGTGGCTTGGTTTTTGTTTTGCTTCTAGTTCCGATTTTTATGGTTGGAATTTTGTTTTGATACTAGCTTCAAGTTTTGTGCTAATTTTTTGTCTAATTTAATTTCATGCTTGCTCGGATTTCAGGTTTGGTTTTTGTTCTATTTGTAAATCTTTTTTTCTCTTATGTTTTTTTCCGAGTTTTGATCTGGTTTTTGTTTTGGGATCAGGCGAAATTTTTGGTCTCATTTTCATTAGTTTTTGTTCTAATTCTTGCTCTGGTTTCTTGTCTGGTTTTCGGTCTTTTTTGTTTCCATTTATGTTCTAGTTTCTGGTTTGACTTTTGATCTGGTTTTTATATGGAATGCAGGTCTGATGTTTGGTCAGATTTTGGCTTCAGATTTTTGGTTTGGGGCTTATTCTAATTTCTGGTCTCATTCGCTGTCATACTTGCTTGGTTTGTAGGTTGATTTTTGGACTGGTTATTTTTGATTGATAATCTTTATTTTATCTATTTTTGTAGGTTTGACTGGTTTCATTTGATCAGGTTTGTTTTGAATTTTGGTCTGGCTAATGTTTTGATTGTTGACCTGATTTTTATCTCTTTTTTTAGGTTTTTGTTCCTATTCTTTCTCGGTTATTTGATTTGGATTTTGTTTTGATTTTTGGTCTGATTTTTAATACGGTTCCTGCTATAATTGTTGGTTCGATTTTTAATCTGATTTATAATCTGATTTCTAGTCTCATTTTCTTTAGTTTTGTTCTGATTCTTTCTCTGATTTTAGGTCTGGCTATTAATTTGGTTTCGCTTCTGGTTTGGGGTTCGGCCTCAATTTTAGTCTAGTTTTTGGTCTAAATTGCTTTACATATTTAATACATTTATACTTTCCCACTATTTTCCTATTAATTTACAATCTTTTCAATATTTTTCCTATACTCTCTCTCCACAGTCTGGATATGTAACACTTTTAAAGACTTTTGCAAAAGTCCTGGTACACAAATTATTAAACATTATATGTTAATACTTACAGTAAACATTTCAAAAGTAAATATGGGGAAGAAGGGGAGAGCAAAGAAAAGTATTTAATGATTTCTTCTCCAAGCAAACCAAATCAATTTCATATAAATTATAAAGTTATCAAAAACCATGGCCCCTTCTACATATACAAACACAATATGTAAACATCAATTACAAAATATTTACATTTTGACCTTAACATTATTAACTTTTAACATTTGGTATATTACATATACATGCATACTACATATTAAAAATGATGCACGTGCAACATAGGAACCACCCAGCAGCAGTAGCAATCATCCAAGCAACCCCTTTATCCCCTTCTCCGCAATCAACCAAGCAAAAGAAACCACATTTATACAATGTAGAAATATAAAGATACTCGAATATCATTCATTGTCCCAAGAGAAAGTTTTCGCAAGACAAAGTTTTTCCAGCATGTACTTGTAAACGAGTATATTCTAGGGTTATTTAAACACTTTGAGAATTTTTCGAAAATAAAACCAGCAATTTTGAGGTAAATACATATACACACACACACTCAAGCACAGACACATCTAAGGTAAAGTGTTCATCGTACATTATTATAGATTAGGAGTACTATCTACCCTAGAAATTGTAATTATGCTATGAATTGTTGGTAATATTGGCATGTTGTGTATGTTGATTATATTGTAATTTACATTCTTGCATGTAGATATGTGGATATATATATATAAATTTGCCATTGAAATGTAGAAAATGGGATGAAAGTTAAGAGAATGTATATCTAATTACATTTATATACTGGAATCTAGTAAAATCTATGTAGAAAATATCAGAAAAGTTATGAATCTATGTAGAAAATAATAAATTTGTTTGAAAAGCGATATTATGCATATAAAATCAATGGCAAATAATTATTTGTATGGTAAACAAAATTTAGAAAATTGAAATTTCAAACTCATCTGAAGTGTAAAAATAACATAAAATTTCATCTGAACTCTTTGTACGAATATATGCATATAAAATCAATGCAGACTGTATAGATAATATGAAAACCTTAATTTGCATCATTTAACACAATTTGCCAATAAAAAATATATATAAATAAATATAGATAATTCAAAAAACGTTAAAATAGTCAAGATTAGATTTTAATATTTCTGAAAGTTTAAATGGTTTTTAAATTCAGTAAAAATAATGTAGATAATGTAAATATTCTTGACAATTTTGATTAAAATAATTTTCAATCAATTATTGAGCTTATCTGAATACTATAGCCATGTAGAAAATTTAAATTTAAATACTTTAAACTGAATTAAAGAATAAATTTCAATAAATATTTATATTGTCATTGTAAATAGTTGACATTAATACTTTTTGATGCAGTAGTAAGAATTTTAAATCAAAGAAAGCAGTGTAGATAATGTGAAAAATGTGGGTTTGAATTGTTTTCGAATAAATGAAAATTTGTATTTGAATGCTATTGAATACAATTAATAGCATGCAACATCCATGTAGACAATATATAAAAAGTAAAGTTTATAAATTTTAAATACATTTAGGCAGTACACAAATGCAGTTGATATACATGAAAATCCAAAATTTTGTGGTTAATATTCGGCAAATTTGATTACTGTAAATCCATGTAGAAAATACTTTTGAATTCAACATAGTAATCGTCTCTCAGCTCGAAAGTGTAGAAAATAACGAAAAAGAAAAGCATGAACGCGAAGATGAACACAATTTTTTTTTTGGAACAGCAAAAGAATTATTCAAGAATACAGCACTCAGACAAGTTTTACGTCCATTCTACTATATTCTGTGTTCATTTTTGCTATTCTTTAAATCTACCAGATTTATTAATAAATCTTAGCAGATCCTGCGGTGTTAGAGAGCTCAGGTGGTCGTCTTTCAACACTCCAGTGCCAAATATGCTTACTCTGATCTGACAGAAAGCGGGGCAAACACTAAGAAAGTGGTCCGCCGTCTCTTCACATTCTTCCTCCAAACCACAGAAGGCACACTGGAGCCCATTAAGTTTTTTAAGTCTAACTCCTAAATTTCTGCATATAAATACAAGGTTTTGCGGGCTAAGACTTTGGTAACGTAGAGGTTCTGAATTGAAGAACTCAATTTATCACTAAATATTGATTCACCACCCTGATTCCGCATTTTGACGCTATTGGAATATTCAGCTTTTTGGTTTGAATCATGATTGACAGATGTTTGCTGAAATAATGGAGTTTGTGAGTAAAAAAAAAAGTATTTTTTATCCAACTGCTGATTAAAAATATTGTAGTTGTATTATCTACATGAATTTTCTACTCTAACAATTGATTTTACATTAAATGCAAAAAGCTAATGTAGATAATGTAATGTTAAATTTTTATTTTTTTCTAGAAAAATAATTTTTTTAAATACTTAGCATGCTATTGAAATCTTAGCGAGAGAGTGCTAGACAATGTAAATAATATAAAGAAATTAAAATTTTTATGTAGAAAATGCACAAAATTAAGGTAAAATTCAAAAGGTGCATGTAGAGAATGTTGTTAAGTTAAATTTTTATATATTCTCTAGAAAAGTTATGCCTCTAAATAATTGACATGTTATTATAAACCTATCGAGAGAGTGTTTTACGATGTAGATAATGTAAGAAAATCAAAACAGCTGTGTAGATAATGTAGAAAATGTGCAAAAATCAACCCAAATCTTTTGTTTACTACCCACAGCATGGTAGCTGAAAATAGAAATTAAAGTAGCAAAATAATCTTTCGTTTTCTTATACCTACGAGCATAAGATCTAAACCATTTCTCCTTCTCATTTCGTGCTCTATGTTTGTAACGATGTATGTATGTAGATTCAGGGTTCACATTTTCCATATTGCCAACAACATACAATTGGCAAGAAGGCGTATACATTGAGCAATATATTTTCTTTAATTGCGCGCAATTAATCCTTTTTATGAGTGTTCTTTGAAAATACTTCTTTCTTCTCACAGCAGTAGCAAAAACAAAGAAAGAGGAAGGCAGAAAAGCAAAAAAAAAAATAAAATAAAAGAAGAAAAGTGTATGAGAAATTATTACGTACACATAGAAAAGTGTAGAAAATTTGTAGCTGAGAAGGTATCCCCCTTAAAAAAAAAAAAAATAAAATAACTGAGTAAGTATGAAAGCACATAAAATGTGAACCAACTTAGAAAAGTCAGCTTAATTATAAAAGTTTCCTTTTTACGTTTAAGTTCTAATTAAACCAACAAAGAGGCACAACACACAAATGTATGCAAACACTTATAAAAACTCACAAAAAAAAAAATAAAAAAAAGGTTAAACACATTGCAATACTTTTGGTAAAATTAGAGAGAGTGGAGGAAAGAAGTCCCAGCAGCATAATTGTTGAAGGTAGTTGCATACTATCCACATGAGTTCTTGGCATGTAACTTTCAGCCTTAGTATACATGTAAATCTACCTTTTGACATGCAACACTGTGTATGATTGTATGTATATGTGTAATTAAAATTAAGTCATTTTCATTTCCTATTTTTTAGACCTTACAATTTGATGTTGCTTGAAAATGTTTAGGAAAATTTTGAGTTGTTTTCTTAATTACACGTATAAAATGTTACCCAAAATAAAATATTTGCTAGAATTTTATTACCTACTGTAAAAAGAAGTGTATGTAGGATCAAGCAAATATTTATATTCATCAACATTTTATTGTTGTTGTTCTTTTTAGTTACTATTTTACATCTAATATTTCTATACTTATATGAATTTGTTTTTATTTTTTCAGTTCAATTTTTACTTTTATTTGAAAATGTTAATTGGTAACCCTTACCCCGAGTAAATATCTGTAATTTTATTGTTTGTATGTATATGTACACTTAGAGAAAAAAAAGAATAACTTCAAAGTTGAAAGGATCACTGGGTGCAAATAAACTTGCTGGTTAGTTTTGAGCTTTTCCATCTCATGTCGTCAAACAGTCTCCTCGTGGCATCCTTTAGGTAGGGGTCGGAAACTTATCAGGATTATGAATTGTATTTATTCTTGAAATTCTTGAAATTGTCACCAATTAACGGAACCAGAGTGACCCAAACAAAAAAAGTCTTGAAATTGTCAACTAACCAGAGAGACCTAAACTAAAAAAAAAGTATTGAAATTTCCACTCATCCAGAGTAGCCTAAACTAAAAAAAGTATTGAAATTTTCACCTAACCAGAGTGACCTAATCTAAAAAAAAAGTTTTGAAATTCCGCTCAACCATTGTGACCTAAACTAGAAAATGTATTGAAATTGGCACTTAACCAGAGTGACCTCAACTAAAAACAGTCTTGAAATTGTCAACTAATTGACGGAACCAGAGTGACCTAAACTCAAAAAAAGTATTGTAATTGTCACCAATTGAAGAAACTAAAAATGTATTGAAATTGCCACCTAACCAGAGTGACCTAAACTCAAAAAAAGTATTGAAATTGTCACCAATTGAAGAAACCAGAGTGACCTAACATAAAAAAAGTATTGAAATTGCCACTCAGCCAGAGTGACCTAAACTAAAAACAGTATTGAAATTGTCAACTAATTGACGGAACCAGAGTGACCTAAACTCAAAAAAAGTATTGTAATTGTCACCAATTAAAGAAACTAAAAAAGTATTGAAATTGCCACCTAACCAGAGTGACCTAAACTAAAAAAAGTATTGAAATTGCCACTTAACCAGAGTGACCTAAACTAAAAACAGTCTTGAAATTGTCAACTAATTGACGGAACCAGAGTGACCTAAACTAAAAAAAAGTATTGAAATTGTCACCAATTGAAGAAACTAAAAAAGTATTGAAATTGCCACCTAACCAGAGTGACCTAAACTAAAAAAAGTATTGAAATTGGCACTTAACCAGAGTGACCTCAACTAAAAACAGTCTTGAAATTGTCAACTAATTGACGGAACCAGAGTGACCTAAACTCGAAAAAAGTATTGTAATTGTCTCCAATTGAAGAAACTAAAAAAGTATTGAAATTGCCACCTAACCAGAGTGACCTAAACTCAAAAAAAGTATTGAAATTGTCACCAATTGAAGAAACCAGAGTGACCTAACATAAAAAAAGTATTGAAATTGCCACTCAGCCAGAGTGACCTAAACTAAAAACAGTATTGAAATTGTCAACTAATTGACGGAACCAGAGTGACCTAAACTAAAAAAAAGTATTGAAATTGTCACCAATTGAAGAAACTTGAGTGACCTTACATTAAAAGAAAATCTTTTTTTTTTTTACTTAATCGCTTGCAAGCAACTAAGTTTTGCTATGGGTCATCGGTGACCCTAAAGTTCTCAATAGATATTTTTTAAAAAATTTTTACAATGAAGTGGAGATCAGCGAAGGTGAAACCGGATTCGGTTTTGCTCAAAGCTGTAAAACAAATGTAGTCATTTCAAGTTTTAAGTATGTTGACTTCGTTTAAAAATGATTGAATTATAATAATACAATTATTCCATTCTTTTTGTGAGTGAAGAATTAAAATCATGAAGTCATAAGTCATTTTAAAGTCAATGTGTGATCATTTATTGGAGAATAATTCATATGAAGTTACTAATGAGCAGTTTCTTGAATGAAGTCTTGACGTGAATAATTCATCGATTGACTTAAAGTCATTTAGTTGAAGTCAATTGAAATCAATTGAAGTCATTGAAATCAATTGAAGTCATTGAAATCAATTGAAGTCAATTGAAGTTAATATGCATTATAAGCCACTCTAGTTATATCTACTTATTTTATTTTGTAGCGTAATATTATTTTTGTTCTTACAAACATCTATCTAAACCTAATATGCAATATCAAAAAGTGATTTTCACGAAAAAACATGAAAAGAGTATGGGTTCTGTTTTTACCCATTGCCACGTTAACATAAACACCTTCGCTGCATTTTCGACATTAAATTTTAACGTGGGAGTGTGTAGAAACAGACACTATGCTGTTTTTTTGTGAGGTTTTTGTGCACTACTAATTAAAGAAATTTAAAATTTTTTGTTGTATCCTACAATAAATGACTGCGGTCTGTAAAAGTAATGTCTCAATTGACTTCAAGACTTCAACCAAATTTGAAGACTTGACTGCGACTTATTGTGACTTATTTATAATGAAGTTACAGTTGACTGTTCCAAATGAACATGGAACAGTCATTGACGTCAAGATTTCATTTTTAAAGTTATAAGTCTCAAATAAAATGGAAGATTGCATTCAGAAAAATGAATTCATTGGTAATGACTTCAGTGACTGCAGTTCAAAATGGCTGCATTCTTTTACAGTTCTGGCGCCTTTTTCTTATTTTTCTTTGATCTGGTTGAAAGTGACTCTTAAACATTCTTATTAGGGAATTTTGCATACCAAAAAGTTGTTGATTGCGATCAGTGTTTTTAAGCTTCCCTTTTCACTTATCTGGAATCAATTCGATTTTTTAAAATTGTTAAGCAAATGCCTTGAAACTCTGTTTTATCTATTTCTGTAAACTATGTACCTGGTAGTCTCCAGAACAGTTTCCTACAGGGATTGAATTTTGATTTTTCCATCTTCTATTTGGAATAATGGAATTGAGTGATGATGGGATGTTAAAAGACTCTGCCTTATGGCATGTATTTTCCATCAGACCTTTATTTTCCATTATAATGGAATATTCTTGGACCCAGCAGAGTTGAAATTTGCTTTTTGCACTAAAGTTTTATTGGGAGTTATAGAGTTGCTGCATTTTAAACCCGATTTAAACTTTATAGCTCGATTTTCAAGGCTTTCAAGGGTAGCTTGACAGTCTGAGACTTTCCAAACCATTTATATTGCTTCTATTACAGCTTGAAAAACTCTACAACTGTCGGGAAGTCTAAACTAGTTTTTGGTATTAGTTCTGTATACAATTTTGGAGCTATGGGTATAAAGGTTTGTTATATGTAGTGAGTTACCAGTCCCATCCAGACAGATACTAACAGATCTAGAGTTTGCGAAAGGGAGTGGGGGGGGGGAGGGGGTAGGTGGTTGATTTAGGGTTCTTGTTCCTATAAGAATTTAATTAAGCTGTAAATTTCGGATCAACATTCATATGCTTAAAAGTGTATATCTTATAAGGGTTTCCCGGTTTTTCGCACTGCTGCTTGACTTTAGACCAGTTATTTCTGCCTTAGACCCATGGAAATGACTGCTTTAGACCCATGAGGCTTCGAGGCCTTGAAGGTACACTATATAAGCAGAAAAAAAGAAAACACTGGCTTAAGGCTTCCTCCGAATAATAAAATAATATAAAGCCTTAAATATGAAATTTTAATCCTACTGGATTGGCAATGAAGATAGGCCTGTGAACTGATAATTTTTTTTAAGACTGGATTAATTATTCATAGAAAACTAATGTGACAGAATTGAATGATTTTATCCATCTCGGTCATGTCAAAATTATGGTTCTTCAACAGTTCCTGAAGTAAGGTTAAGACAAATTAAAACTCGGTTATCTTTAAACTCGCATAGTCAATTGTTGCCTATTTAACCCCAAAAACTTTCAGTGTATAATAAAAAAAAGAAGAAAAGGGATAAACACATGAATGAATGAATGAATTTCTCACCTATAAAAATTCCAAAAATTATTGCCAACATTCCATTTTCCATTTATTTATTTTGTTTTTATTATTTTATTCGTAAGCCGAAAAATGTGAATTTTCTGTTCACATTTTGCCATTTGTTTTTTATATACAAAAAATGATTTTTGTCATCGTAAGTCTTAATTTAACTCCTCCCTGCCCCCCTCCCCTCTTAGTTTTTTTGTTCCAGTATTTTCTGCTCCTTATTTCCTTCCGTGTTGGTATGATGAACTCATAAAAATTAATATTCTGTTTTTGCATAGTATAAATTTTGTTACCCTTTTTTTTGTGTACGAAAGGGTTGCCAACAAAACACACATTCACTTGTTTCGCTATCTCTCTCTCTCTCTCTCTCTGGCCCTCTCTTTGGTCGCATAGTTCATGTGGCTTTATAGTATTTTGTATTGTAATTAATTTTCATTACTTCTCGTGTTGCTTTTAAATGAGTTTTGTGTATTTTGTATGCAATTTTGTGCTTTTTTTACCTCTCTGTTTTTATGTTATTGTGCTTTTTTTCTGGGTTAAGAAATATTTTTATTGTTAAAAATGTTTTTAACTTAAGCCTATGATTTTACTTCCCTAAAACAAAAGCACAGAAACTCAACCGAAAAAAAAGGTTTTCTTGATACATATTTTAAAAAGTAATTTTATAATAATTTTCTGTGTCCGTTTCTTTTTTGTTTTGGGTTTTCTTTTTTCTAAAAAATACAAAGCTTTAATTAAAATTAAGTGGAAATTTTATTATGGGCGTTTTTGTGCAAATTTTGATTAATATCAGTCAAAGGTCTGCATAGAGAGAGAGATAGAGAGAGCGAGGGAAGGTGGAGTAGAAGAAAGAAGAGAGGAACGATTAAATAGGAAATGGAAAGGAGCGAGAGAAAATGGAAGGAAATGAGAGATTTAAAACAATAAATACCTATTTAAAATGGTTTAAAATTGAAGGGAATAGATTTAACGTTTTTTTTATAAGCCTGAAGTGGAAGAATCAATTCTTCCAAAAAAGTGTAACCAAGTATTTCAAAACTTTCTTTAGTGATGGGAAATTCTAGTTTTTAATTTTCATTTAACGATCAAAAGCCCAGATTGCAACTCTGCTAATTAAAAAGTATTTTGTTTATCTTAGTTGCTAGGCTAGTCTTCAATATCAATCTCGAGACCCACCATTGTTCCTACCATTGAAGGTATATACTTAGATAGAATCAAGCAATAATATGTGTATTCTGAAAGTTATGCACTATAAACATTGACGACGTCAGCTACACGACTACATCTGTCGAATTATAAAAAGACACATTATTGTTGAGACGATTATTTTAGTGACGGCACATGATTTTCGAACACAATTGTGGCTGTCGTCAATTTAAATTTATTTCTAATTTGCGAAGCGACAGAGGAAGAAGAAGAGCTGTGTTTGGTGGCGCTTCAATTGTGTTTAGTAGCTGGCTACACGGCGAGTGTTGTAGCGGACAGAATTTCGTAGTCGTGTGTTTGTGTAGCTGCTGCCAATGTGTATGGACCACTATGTGCCATAAACATTGACGGCGGCAGCTACGCGACTTCATCTCTCAAATTATAAAAACAACATGTTCTTATGAAGAAGATTAATTTGGCGACGACACGACCACATAACCACCGACCACAATTGTGGCAGTAGCCAATTTTAAATTTATTGCTAATTTGACAGGCGACAGAGTTAGAAGAGAGTTTGCTTTTGTTGTTTTGGCTATATTTGCTGCAGGTGGTGCCACTTCCATTCAGGGCTGTCGTTTTGAAATTTTCTCGTGAAGTGAAATTCTTCAAAAATCGAAGTGATTTTTAAAAAAGTGAAGTGTTTTTTGATGCGTAATAAGAAATTGACATATTTTCACAATTTATCTGGTTTTATGTGCTTAGTTTGCGAAAAAAAAAACTTTTGGTGGAGCGCTACCGTGTGGCAGACACAATAAGGCCTCTACCTACCTCTTAATTTTCAACCAAATTCTAATAAATTATATGACAGTGCGTCATCAGTGTTGCTACATAGGTATTTAAATAAACACACAAAGGTCTCAGAATATACTAAAGGATGTATGCTAAATGGTATAATTTTACTTTTTATAGGGGATATTAATTCAAACACAGCGATCTGGCTACAGTCGGAGAATATTACAGAGATGAGCATATTTAGATTTTTTTTATCGATTACAGTCTTTCATTGAAACTGGGAAACCGAAGTGTTTTTATGAAAGAGGAAGTGACGAAGTGTCAGGCTTGAAAGTGAAGTGAAAAACTTCAATCGAAGTGACAGCGACAGCACTGCTTCCATTGTGTTTAGTAGCTGACTACAAGGCGACAGTTGTAGCCGACAGAATTTTGTAGTCGTGTAGCTGCTGTCGTCAATGTGTATGGACTATTAGTCTGCAATCGCTTAGAGCTAATGGATGAGTTAGAGACAGAACAAAGACAAAGTTATCATATTTTGGGTGTCTGGGCATATACAGGGTGACAATCGTAAAGTGACGCAAGTTTAATACTCTGCAGCAAGCTTTGCCATTTACCGTTACTTTAATTTAAAAGCAAATTCATTCATCATTGGCTTTGCTTTTAATTTCATTTGAATTTTTGTTATTACATTTTGAAATTTCCATAAAAATGGACAAGGAAAATATTCGTCGTGAAATTATGAAATTTCATTTGGCAAATTATAGTAGCCGTCAAATTGCAAAGGCCTTAAATTTATCAAGTCGTACGGTAGACCGAGCTATTATTCGATATAATGAAACGGGGGGTTTTGGAGATAAAGACCGGGGAAAATTTTCAACAGCTGCCACTACTGGTTTAACAGAAAAAATTCGTAAACGAATCAAGCGAAATCCAAGGCGCTCAATGAGAAAAATCGCTAAGGAAGTGGGAGTAAACCGTGAAACAGTGCGAATCATTGCAAAATCAAAGCTTAATCTTTAGCCGTACAAGCTCCGAAAAGCTCAAGATCTCAAGCTCAAAGATGCAAGGCGTTGCTAGGCTCCTCCGTGTTAAAAAATGTTGAAAATATCTTGTTTACAGATGAAAAAATTTCACGGTTGAACAACATTTCAATGCGCAAAATGACCGAATGTGGCTAACATCATCATCGCAACAAAATTGGACTGTTGGCCGAGTTCAAAAGCCAGCTTCCGTTATGGTATGGGCTGGAGTTTCCGCTAATGCCAGAACCCCTCTAATATTCGTTGAATAGGGTGTTAAAATTGACCAGGTTGTTTATCGGAGCATTTTAAATGAACATGTTCTTCCCTGGGCCCAAGATACATTTGGAAATGAAAACTGGACTTTCCAGCAAGATTCTGCACCTTCCCACATGGCAAACATGGATAAAAGACAAATACTCCCCAGACTTGAATCCAATGGACTACTCTATTTGGAGTATTTTAGAGAGTAAGGCTTGTGCATCTCAACACCACATTAGAGAAAGCCTGGACTGAAATTGATCAGGAAGTCCTGCGGCGAACAGTCCTACGATTTCCGGATCGATTGAAGGCATGTGTGCAGGCTAAAGGAGGTTATATTGAATGAGGTGGGGTTCAAATGAATGCTTATATATTCAGCGTTGTTAACACTTAATTGTACTTAATGGAAGTACGTCCTTTTGAAAATAACTGCTGAAATGTGTGCGTCACTTTACGATTGTCACCCTGTAGAAATTAATGATAATTAGATAGCCGAATATTTGACATGGAAAGCAGCCAAAAACACTGTGCAATAATTTGACTTCAACTATTTTATAATGGAAAATATTTTCTTGGAAGAATTTGTGTATAAAAAATTTTGTTTTTCGATAATTTTTGACCTTAACTGATCCGAACAACTTTTCGATGGGAAACATTTTTCACCAAAACCCTATCATAAGTTTCGCGTTCGTTTACCACGTATAGGGTAGGTAAAGGGGATTGGTGGAGTGTTGCTGTCCAAGAAATTTTACTGTTGCACTGTCTGATTAAAGAACTAGGAAAAAATAATAAGATCACAATATTGTGGATCCCCAAGCATTAATTAAGTATTTCATTAGACTCGTTCCCTTTTACGAATAGAAACTAACATCAGTGCCAATTTAGCCTGGAGGCGATTGAGGTAGCCGCCTCATTGCTCCACGGCTTTGGGGGCCCCGAGCTGCTAGGGAAAATTTAAAAAACAAAAATTAAGAATAAATTCGCAAGAAAAAAATAGAAAAAAAAGAATTTTTAGCGTAGATAAAATCATCAATCGGCTCCACTGTAGTACCGATTATTTTTTTTTTTTTTGGCTTAAATAGGGGCTTATAATTAATTAAACGGTCAAAGTCCACGACATCTATTACATGGATCTATCTACGCAGACATTTTAAATTAGTCAACATATTTATTTTAAAACCTTTTCCCGGTACTTTATACCATTCAAAGTTTATTTTCATCTGAGGAATGAAAGGTCTTTCAATAACTGTTGCCAAAGATGCTTGCATAAAACTTCAAGCCTCACATTCATTACAATATTTCTACATACTAAAACGCTAGGGGTTCGAAGAAAGTTGAAGATAGAATTATGACCACCTTGATTATCCTCAGAAACAGTCATTTTGTCTGCACAATGGGTTTTTTTACCCTCATCATCCAACTTTTGTGATATGGTTGAAATTGGTCACAGTTATTGATTCACGACCAAAATCTATACTATCTGCATAAGAGAAATTTCAATAATTGTAATTATATGATCATTTTTCGAAAGAGTGGAGGAAGGAGTTTTGAGGAACGTAGGTTCCACATTCATAAAATAATGTATCTCCAGATTAAAAATTTTCAATTTCTTCATATGAGCCATGCAAAATTCACTCCAAAGTTCATTGTAACTGAAACCATAGAATCTAAATCCTTTGCTATTCTATCAGAAATAGTCAAGGTTTAATTAAACTCATACTAAGTATTTGAAATAGCAGCAGCAGCAGTAGTATGTTGTAAGTATTTAGATACCTAAGAGTACATGAGAGTGCAAAGAAAAGAAATGGAAAGGAAAAAGGAAAGAAAGGTACTTGACAACGTTTTTAAAAGTGTTGCGGAAATGATTTTACATGCTGTTAGAGCACCAGCAGCCACGGTGGAAGCTGGAGGCAGGGGCAAAGAAAGCTAAGTCAAAGGAGAAAAGCATTTTATTTCTTTTTATTGTACATTTTGTTTAATTTTTCTTCTTTTTTTTTGTGGTTCGCATGTACTTGCAACGTCGTTGTTGTTGTTGTAATTGTTGTTGCATGTATTCGTCGTATGCGTACTTAATCGCATAGAGCTAAAATTTTTTTTTTTCATACTTTTTGCATATATGCCAGTGTGTTGTTATGGTAAATTAAAAAAGAAAAATAATGCAAAAAAAAAAAAATTAAAAAACAAAAAACGATAAGAAAATATAAAAGAAAAATATCACATCTCCGGCAACAACATGAGCTCAAAGTGCTGCAAGTAATTCATGTGCGCTGCTGTTGTTATTTGTTGTTGCGTTCAGTTTTATTATGCTACATTTGCACTCAACGAAAAATGTTGCAAAACTTTTAGTAAAATAGCAAAAAATAGTTAATAATTTGTCTACCGAAATTTATTAGATTGGCCGGAACTCACTCAGGGGAGGAGGAGGGGGGAGGGCTGAGAGAGATTTACAGATTTACTGATATAGTGGATATATCTTCAAACCTGCTCGCTGAAACTGGGTTAAGTCCATTTCAATCCGTGATGCTCTGCTGTGGTGCAGCAGATTCGCTTTCTTCGTCCTGCTTACCGAAACCGGAATTTCGACAGAGGATGTAGAGGCAAACAAATTTAATCCATCCTCCGCCCTGTGTGAACTTTTGATCAATTAAATAAACAGGAGTTATGTTTGCTCATTAACCCTTCCGGTACCATAATGACACCGGTGTCACAAGATTATTTTTTGCGATTTTTTAAAAACTGTCCAATCAATTATTATTAATTTAAGGTTTTTGGAAAGAGAATTGATGGTATATAAATATATTTTTAATAACGGTACTGTCGCAGATCAAAATGAAAAAATTATGTGTTTTTTTGTTGTTAATTTTCAATCGCTCACAATTTTTACAAAATTTTTCCAAATACACCAAATTTTTAATATGTTAAGGGAAAAACTATTTACTCAAATATGATTTCCCATATTTTTAAGTTTTTTTTTACTTTTTCACCGGTGACCCTAAGATCTTGAATGGAAATTTTTTTAACAGCTTTTTTAAAGAGCGCGAATGTGGATTCGGTTTGGCTCTATCCTTTTTATTTTCCTTATGGGCAAGAAATTATTAAGTGAAAAATTAATACTAAGTTACTTTGCCTATCTTTAAAAAAATATCTAAAAAAATGTACAGAAAAATTCATAAAAAACCCCATTAAGGACCACAGGGTCACCGGTGACCCATGAAAGTTCAGGCCTTCAGAGGCGCAAAAATGTCTGTTTTGATCAAAAATCTGTTCTGCGCTATCTTTTCTGGTTTCCTTATGGCCCGAGAGGGTTAAATATATTTCATCTAATGGTCTGGCCCACTCAGAGGCCATTTCTGATCCCTTGAATTTGTGGTTGAATTACACTACCCTGAAGAACTGAGAAAGAGTGTAATAAACTCTATGATTGTGGAAATATCTGAACCACTCAGTACTCCTGTTAAACCTTACAAGGTATGCTGGCAAAATCACCGCTAGGTTCTCAAGTTCTGCAAACAGTCTGTCTTCTAAGAAACGGAGTCGACGAATTTGGAGATTGGGGAATTCACAGAGCAGGTGGTGGATGGTTTCATTGTCTTTTCCGTGCTCATAGCTTTTTCAGCAGTTTGGTGCTGCGACTCCAATCCTCAAAGCCATTGCGCCAAAAGCCTGCGAGTACTACGGTTGGAACTCGATTTTTGTTATCTCTAAACAGAGGAAGTTCTGAGTTATTTTCCTATCAAGAGAAGTTCATAAACTTCGGACTATCTTACAGTCCTTCCGGTTTGGTTTGCCAGGAATTTGTTGATTGTTTCCTCCGCTTTTTGATCTAGTCTTGATTTCACGGTTTCCATTGGTATATTTAATGACATCAGCTGTTTTTATTCTCGATAGTTCACCAGATTTTTCGTTTCCTTCAATATCACTACTCGTATGCCCGGAAATCCAGCTTAGTTTGACAATTTTTGAATCAAATTAGATGCCAAAATTGGGTTCTTTGGTTTGAACGACCTTAGTGCACATGGTTTTAACAAAATCACTTGGACCAGAAATGGCGTTCCATCAAAATAGATGCCAAAAATCTATATCTTTGCCCAAACAACTCTGGGACCCAAAAATTTTAACAAATCAGCCAACCAATAGATGGCGCTTTAGTAAAAAGAAAAACAAAATTTTTCTCTCATTTTTCTAAATTTTGCAAGTTATAGAAAAGTACTGCAACAGTGAAATATATGCATAGCATAATAACATCTGATTTTACTGAATTTTTTATTTTGTACCAGGACCAAGGTACCGTTTTTTTGAAAAATATTCTAAAGAAGTTTTATAAAACTCAAAATATTAGGTTAGTTTAGGTAGTACTGGCTGACCGAAGCCACGCATAGACCTTTAGGTCCTTAGCGATACCAGATAGGAGTCCTAGGAATTATTTATCGAGTGTATATCTAGCGAGTGTACACGTCATTTAAGATGCGAGCTCCTAAGTACGTTAATCGAGTTTTAGTGAGCGCGGGACAAGAGCAAAGAGGACGGTATAGAGTTTCCCTTGCATCTTGCTCCATACATTTTCTGCAATTATCATTGTCGGTTAGTTTTAATTTAAGCGCGTGCGTTGTCACCAAACAATGGCCAGCTAGTACTCAAATTGCTGTTCTGTAGTCCTTTCGATTGAACGATAAACCAGATTTTGCATACGTCTCGCTTTAGGGGTCACAAATGACTTTAGCGATTTTACATGTAGGTATATTTCTCCACCAAGCTATCGCTTTCTTCCACATGCATGCTTCTAGGTTACAATTAGCTACTTGCAGAGGCATCAGTACTGCGCTTTGATCCTCCGGCAGCTTAGTTCCTTTTTTCGCGATTTTGTCGATAATCTCATTTCCATCTATGCCTTTGTGACTAGGTACCCAATAGATACACAGCCTACGTTTAGTAGGCAGTTTTTCCATTGTAACTGTATATCAGAAACCCTATAATCCAGCGATGGACATATTTTCAATTCCAATAACACGCGTCTATAGGCAACAAAGTGCCGTTTGCGAGACGTCGACACACGAATACTATACGCTTTTTTGTGTGACTTTCGCTCGTGCGTGTTCGGCTGTTGCTTTGTTCGCATTTCAGCGAAGCAAATCAAATCAGTTGCTGTTTATAGTGTTGATTTGATACCTACATAGTATCGATACTTTTACTCATTACTTGTATCGAATAAAAGTGTCGACGCTACCGAAAATATCGGAAAAAAGTATCGAATATGTACTTGAATCGAATACTCGTTTAAAGAGACAAATTACACTTTTTTTAAGTGGCTGTCGAGGAGAACATTCAGGCCAGAACGGTCTATTGTGTTACCACATGGTTGAGCCTACAGTTTACATTACTCAAGAGGAGTTTTTCGCCTGGTTTTGAGATATTTCCACTGGAAACACAGCTTGAAAATTTATAATAATTTATAATAGAAGGAAAACTAATCAACAGATTAAAGCTTTTTAAATTTTAATGAAAAGGTTTCAATAAACATTATATTCTACATGCATGGCCGCCAATATTTTTTAGAACTTCAATACTGTACTGCAATATTTTCATACATTGGAATATTGCAATATGGACTGAAATATTTTGAATATGGATATTGAATAATTCTGGAGTAGCATTTTGAAATATATTATTGATTGTTCTAAAATATTGTAAAACGATCCTCAATCTTAAATATTGTATAGCAATATTTCAGTTGTTTAAATAAATATTTTCCAAAGTATCGAGTATCCGATACTGACCCTTTTTCCCGATATCAAGTAAAATACTTATGGTATAACATCGAGTAAAAAAAGTACTTGAATCGAATGAAAAATATCGAGTATTCACTTGTATTTACTTGTATCGAATCATCACTAGCTGTTTAGCACTTGTTGAACCAAGACCTTGGTGAAGAGTTTTTCGTTTTTTCTGCGCCCATCACTGCTCTAATTTCATATAATGGGAGTTACAAAAGTCTTATGTATATCGATCCACTCTGATGTCTGTAGTCTGAGAAAACATGAATTGTGCTAGACTCAAGCACTACAGTAGCTAGTTCCTATGGAATTTTCAAGAAAAAATTGAGAATATAGCTTCAAAATGTTCAATCATTTATAAACAGTTTTTCGTCTAACATTCCGCATCAGTTTTACAGTAAACAATATTTATTCAAATTCCAGGAAACGTTGCTCTTCTGGATCTTGGATTTGGAATAAATCAGGCATCTGGAGCTTCCATAATTTTAGAAATTTCAGTATATTTTAAACTAGTGAATTACGTGTATACCAGAATCCGTCGTAACATTGGCGAATTCGGATTTACATTTACTAATTCGAATCATGATTAAATACTAAATACTTGGAATTTCCACTGCAGCTACGAATTCGTAATTGCTACGATGGATTCGGAAAAAACTTGAATATTTTCCGAATTTTTTCGTTGAGTGTAACTATGTGAGCTGTTGTTACTTTGAGTACGAGTAGTTAATGTGTTTGGGCTCTGCAGTGGTATGATATTGTGCTTTTTATACCCAACACTGTAGTATCCCTTTCACTCACTCTACGTTCTATCATTTTTTTCTCTTACTCTCCCTCTCTCTCCGTGCACACAGCCTGCACACGGTTGTAATTGTTTCCTTTGCGTTTTTACTACTTACTACTTTTTGTTTTTTTTTGTTCGTACCTTCGTTGTGCTGCTATTATTATTATTATTGTTGTTGTTGCTGTTATTACTGGCGTTTTTGTTGTTGTTGTTGTTGCTGCTGTTTCTGTTGCAAAAATTTTACGAGTTGCCTTTGAATAGATTTTTAATCTCTGTCATTATCGAGCGAAAGCGAGCAAATTTTTCCCCATTATTTTTATGACTTTTCAGTGAATGAATGAATGAATGACTGAATGAGCGAATGAATGCATGAATGAATGATGCTAAAATAGCAAAATGAGATGTTTTTTGTTCGCTGAGTTGAGCTGACTGTTTTTTGGAATGATTAAGGTGAAGATTGTTGTTGTGTGGATGTGGTGAAATAGAACAGGGTAGCAGGAGGAGAATGCAACACAGAGATGTAGAAACATAAGGAGAAGAGCAAGAAGAAGAAAAAGAAAAAGAAGAAGAAGGTTTTGGAGGTAATGTGGCAGTTAAGACATAATTTGACTTACATCAAACAAATGACATCAAAGCGTTTAAGCAAGCGAATCTGTCAGCAACCATCAGCAACAACCGTCAACAACAGCATTCAGTTGCAATATATATAGAAACCAGCAACAACAAAAACAACAACAACACCAACGGCGATGAAAAGCGGATTAGCAAGGAGGAGCAAGAGGAGATTGCTTGGTGGCAAAGTAAAGTGACTCAGTCTCGATTCTCTATGTGTCATGTCACTTGATGAGTGGTGTCGAATATACGTAGCTCAGCTATATACGGATGAATGGTTGGTTGAAAGTGGCGATAGCGTTGCTGATATGATGTGTGCTGCTGTAATGGTTCAGCTATTGGTACTTGACGACACCGATGACTTCGGCAACGTTGACGTCTACCATGTAGTCGTAAATTAAGAAAAAGAAAAAAAAAATCTGGTTTCTGGTTTCTTGTTCTTCATTCTTTCATTTTCTTTTTTAATTTTTGTACTACTCTTCTGCTCTTGCTGTTTTTTGTAGATATGCTAAGCAAAAATAATAAAAATAAAATTCAAAGATCGTAAATTTTAAAATGTGCTCAAGATGCTGCTGTGTGCTGCTGTTGTTGTTGCTGCTGCTGCTGCTGGTGTGCACCAACCGAGTTGATTAATTTAACGCAATTGCGTTTTATGATATGAAAATCTTTTTTAAGCTTTTTTTTTATTTTTTTTATGCTTACACGTTACACATATTTTTTTTGAAAATTTTTAATTTATTACATTTAATCTTATTTAAAGCTTAATGTACTCGAAAATACACGTATTTTTATAGTCAAATTCTTTTTTTTTTGTTTTGAGTTCACTTGTTCTTTTTTTTCAGATTTCTTGCTTGTCTCTGTGGAGCTTTAAGTTGAAATATCAAGACCGTCAGGATAAATTTTCTTATAAATTGGAACGATCACACTAGCCTAGATACACAGGTCATGCCTAGAGAAGTTTTAAGAGTATTTTCCAATAGGCTTTCATACACTGATTACACAAAGCGATAATGATGAATAAATAAATTTTTATGCCGAGCAGTGTTGCCAGTATTTTTTTTTGGAAAACGTCCAAAACAATTTTGAAAAGCGTCATTTGACCGTTCAAATCGTCATTTTAAGTAACAAAACAAAAACATGATTTAAAGGTATTTTTATTAATTTCAAAATATAATAATTTATTTAATTTTTTGCTGCTATTACAAGTTTTCAATTTATGTATCTTTTATAATTGAAAAAAAAAAAAAAAAAATGGAATGCGTACTGTATATATTCCTCTCGAATTTGCTATGTCGGACTAGACCCGCTTTACCTTAAAAGTAAGTTGCGTATTTTGCAAAAACCTTGCATGCTTTCCATCCGATTATTTTATTTTTTGCAGCCATGTTTTCAACTTTCGATCCTTTAGCCAGGAATCACAAAAGCCGTGAACACGTTTTTTAGGCACCTACAAATATAAAGATGCAACATTTTAGATTAGCTAGTATTTCTTCCTCAACTACTAATTCCGTATCTTCTACCAAGTCTACTTCATCTGCACATTCTATTTCATTCGTCCATTCTGCGCCTTTTGCTTTTTTTTAAGGATATAGTCTGGTGTTCGAGTTTCAAAAAATCGATTATTTTTTTTAATATATTTCAAAAGTACAATATTTTGAGAGCGTACTGTTTCAGACCAAAATTCAAAATAATAACGAAGTTATGGCACATGGTCGAGAGTTTTAAAGCATTTTTCTCAAAACAATTTATTTTTGATTCGTCCAAGGGTCTGAAAGAATACGATTGGGCTGAAGTTTTAATATGTTAAACTACACGCCAATGGCTATCGCAGGTAACAGAATTATTTATTTTTAATCATTTCCTATTTTTTACCCCATTTTTCAACAAAAAACAAAGTGATTTTTGAAACTTTTTTTAGAAGTCCGTCATTTTGTTATTTCTAAATAAAAATGTTTAAATCTATTACCTGCCAGGATGACATGCCCACAGAACAGTACTTTATTTAAATTTTTTGTTTCTGATGACTTCAACTACCGTAATCACCCGAGTCCCACACCTTTTTTTTAGGTGTCCACTTTCGAGGTAAAAAACACATAAAAAAATTTGGTAAAATAAACTCCAACATTTTTTTTTGTACAATGAAAGAAGCCAATAATAACATATAAAAAATTTAAATGATTGTATTTTGTTATAATATAAAATTCCCGAAATATCCTTGAAAATTAGGCCAGAACACCAGACTACATTCTTAAATTTTTCTTACCTGAAATAACCCAAAAGAAAGTTATAACAAAACACGGCCAGAATTAAAACTTACTCAACTTTATTACAAATTTACGCATTTTTTAGTTTTAGCACTTTTGACTGGTTTTCTCTTTCCTTTTTTTATTATAAAAAATCAAAAATTAAATTAAATCAGTTGTAATTTTTGGTATAGTGTTTTATTCCTTGTCACATATTTGTTAGGTATTCTTTTCAAGTTTCCTTTTTTCAAACTTTTCGTAAAACGTTATTTCGTGCTACGAAATCGTCCAACCGTCATTTAGCTCTGAAATCGTCCAAATGACGTAGCGGTCGTCCATCTGGCAACGCTGATGCCGAGTTCAATGAAAAGAATGCTTTTAATTCCGCAAGATGGACGAATATATTAAAAGCCCTGGGTAAACTGTTCCTACCACAATACCTAGAGAACATAATAGCAGGCTACTTTAACAATAGAATACAAGGTAACCAGAGGTGTCCCACAAGAATCCGCCGTACTCGGACCGCTGCGCTGGAACGTTATGTATAATAGCGTTCGCAGACTTAAAACCCACGATAATGCACATATTGTCGGATTCGCAGATGATATTGCAGTAGTTGTTGTTGGAAAACAATTAGAAGAAACCGAATGTATTGGCAACGAAACCATACGAACAATACAAAATCGGCTCACTTCGATAGGACTGAAGGTGGCGGAACACAAAACGCAGGCGGTACTCTTTAGCAGTAGAAATGTTTTGGAGGTGGCTTAAGTAACCGTAGGCGACTGCGAAATTCCGACCAAAACGGCAGTCAAATACCTCGGTATTATGATAGATGCAAGACTGTCATTTAAGCAGCACTTTACGTACGTTACTGAAACGGCAGCCAAAACAACAATGGCACTATCTAGGATGTTGATAAACACGAGAGGTCCCCGACAGAAACGACGGCAACTTATTACAAGTGTCGTAAAATCCATGGTTTTTCCATTTGGGTAATGGAGGCGAAATACAAAACAAATTTCCAAATAAATGATTCTTTGTATCGCCTCTGTGCCCTCGGAGTATGCAGCGCTTTTCGTACTGTGTCGAATGGTTCAACCTCAGTAATTGCGGGTATAGTACCAATTACCTTGATTGCTCAGGAGACATACGACCAAAGCAGGCGCGAACCGGAAGAAACGTCTCGGGCAGAACTACGCATAGCAGCAGCACACTGATGTCTTGATGCTTGGCAGAACAGATGGCTTACCTCCACCAGAGGTCGCTGGACATATTGGCTTATACCTGACGTTCGAGTATGGTCCGATAAGAAGCAGAGCGAAGTTGATTTTTATATCAAACAAATTCTCAGCGTATCTACATCGTTTTAACAGCGAAACAGATCCATTCTGTAGATGGTGTAATGGTGTGCCTGAGGATGCAGAGCACGTGTTTTTCAATTGTCCCCGGTTTTCTTCAGAACGTGAACAACTGGCGAATTTATTCGCGAAAGAATTACGCCAATCAATATAGTTAAACATTTGCTGGCGTCAACACAAGGATGGAACAACATTTGCAGCGTGGCTGCTACTGTAGTGCAAGAACTGCGACGCCTTGACGAACAAGTCCGTAATTACCGATGCACAGCTTAAGCTGATCCAGCCCTGCGAAGTAATACCTAGAAGTAGTCTTACGGGGAGAGTGGAAAAAGAGGAAGTACGTGATTTTGGTCGGTAAGAATCCTGCATAACTGTATTACTCGAGTTCTGCGGTATCTATGCAAGATTTCCACCTGCCAAGGTACAAAAAAAAAAAAATTTCATTCCAAAGACAAAGTTTCATTCCAAAGACAAAGTTTATGAAAAGTGAGGGAATGTAGTCAGACGATATCATCCCGCTATGCCCTCTTACTGCCTTTACTAACCTTGAGGTTGCTAAATGTCAAAACTAGCAAGTTCAAATTATTTTAAAGCATTAGTCCATGAAAGACCTAAACTTTGTTTTTTTTTTCGCAATAATCTCATTATAGTGGATTAACCGTTAGGAAAAACAAGAAACTATTTTTGAATATAATATTTGTGATTTAAAAATACTTTATAATAATAAATCCAATTTTGTCAGAAAAATATATTCAAGCCAAGAAAAAAATTGCGTATTTTTTGCAGGGACTCGAAATCACAATTATTTTTTTTTTTAAAGGTAAAACGTTATTAGAAAAATAATACTTTAAAAAGAAAATCTGTTGCAACCATTATGAGTGCTTTTATATTTTTTTGGTTTCCCATAACCAAATTCTGCCCCCCCCCCCCCCTCTCTCTTGGATCTGCTAGTGAATATACATACATATGCAAGGCCGTATTTAGGGGGAGGTTTTGGGGGTTCTGACCGCATCCCTCCCCCGAAATGTGGAAACTTTATTCTAATTTTTGAGATTAATTGCCAATGGATGGAAAAAAAGTCAAAATAAAATATATTTAACAATATCTTTTACTTCTATCGGTTTTTTTTTTAAAAAGTCAAATATAAAAAATTAATTAGAAATCTTAGTTACACTATGCGATCAAATCCGATTTGTTTTCTTCGACATGAGGTATGACTACGGATTCAAAAAGAGAAGGTGATACTGAGCACTCCTGTTTTCTAGGTCAGTAACTCTTTTTGATTCAAAGTTTCGTCCTGAATCAGTTTAAAAATTAATAAAAATAGAAAAAATTATCGGATCCTTGTAAAATTAGACTTGCTTGAACCCCATTTTTTTCCTAAAACGTGACGTGATGGGAAATTTTTGACTTCAGATTCGTGTTCAACGTGAAAAATTCTTTCGCAAAAACTCCATCTTATTAGCAAAACCCATGCAGTTTTAGGAGGCTATCTTAAAGTATAATTAATTTTTTAACGCATTATTGCTCAAAGCACCCCGACTAGAAAGATCTCTTTCAATGCTGTGACTTCACGAATTTAGGGAATATATGCCAACCTCATCCGGGTTCCTTATCATTGATAATGACTCAAATTCCCAATGATGATCATTTGAAAAAAATGAGCCTCTACTACTTTTGGTAATTTTTTTGAGGTTGGGTACATCATCAGTAGTGGGAAGTCAATGAGTTAACGAAATTATGTACCTCACGATAAAAAAATGCAATAGAATGCACAATGAATAATAATTATTTGAAAAAATGTAATTTGATTATTCTGTGAATTTTTTGTCACTTTTGGCCATTTTTTTGAGGTTAAGATTAAAAAAAATCTGAAAATTTTTCTTAAAATTTGAATTTTAAAAAATCAGTTTGATAAAAATTATTTATGAATATTTTCTTCGAATGAAAACCCCCCGAAAAAAATTTTTGGCGTGTGATTTTTTATGGATTTATCTTTGATCTATTAACATTTGGTCTATAGACTGGCATTCTAAGTTTCTTGCTGCTTGTGTAGAAATATTATAAATATCATTAAAAAATTCTTACAATTTGAAAGAATTTTTGACCAAAAAATTAAAAAAAATCACCTATCCTGGTTAAAATTTTAAAACTTCCGAGTAAGATTCTTTAGTATGAACGTTTTTAAGTATATTTTACTTAAAAATAGTCAAATTCGATCTGACTCGATAAGAAAAGAACACCAATTAGATATCGATAAAAATATGCTGCTAATAAGACGATCTATGTCTCTAAGGCTAAACAGTCGTAATTCTCAGACCTCAGGGTTTATATTTCTCTGTGTACATAGCACACAACATGGAGATCAAACTATATCTTTTCCTACACAGTTCATACAAAGTTCTACATTTCTTCTTGTTTTTTTTTTTAAAGTCGAGAATTTTCAATATGTAATACCCCAAAATTTAGACCTGATTTTGTTTTTGTTCAGCATTAAGTCTCAAAATGAGATTCTTAGTCAATTTTATTAAAATTTCAATATGGTGCATACCTTCATATATTGTGTTATGACATAATTGCAATGATGATGCCACAAATCCAGATTTATTAATGTACTTAAATACATATTTAATGGTTAAACTAGTTCTTTTTAAAAACAGTTCATTGCCATTAACACCAGATTATATATTTAATCCGATAATGAATTTTGTTGATTATTGTATTTAATTATTTGTCACACTATATACATATTTACGACTACTAATAAATATCTTTTAAATCCAGTTTATTATTTTTAGCATAATTAACTGTGATGACTTCAGTTTAGAGCAAGCAGCACACATTCAAAAATATTTACTGACTCACATTTTAAATTAAATATTTTACTTTCTATATACATTCTTGATGCTACTTTCTTCTGGAACAAAATAGATTGTTAAAGCCATAAAATTTATATGGTCATAAAGTTTAAGAAACGTTGTAGAGATGTATGTATCCGGTCATTGTTAATGAAACGGCTTTTGAAATCGTTTCTGTGAAAGTTGTAGAGTTGAAAAAGGAGGAGTAAACTTTTTCAAATTTTAATTTATAACAAAACGATATGATATGAATGTTTTTAAATAAATGTTGAAGATTTTACGATCACTTAAATCAATAAAAAAATTGAATCCATATAAATTTTAAATTACAACCAAATAAATATTTTTCAGATGTCGAAAATTTAGAATATATCATATTTTTTTTAAGGATATTTCAAATTGATTTCAGAATATTTCAAATTACCAAACTGTATTTCATAACTTTCCAGAATATTTTGAATTAATTTCTATATTTGTTTCTAAAAATTCTTTTATTTTCCAATTGGTTATTATTTTCCAGATTGGTTTTTAGAATACTTGACCCAAAATATTTCAAATTAGCTTTAGAATATTCCATGTTGGATTCCGAATTTTACAAATTAATTCGAGAACATTCCATATTGGAATCAGAATATTCAAGATTGGAATCAGAATATTCCATATTGGAATTAGTATATTTTAAATTGATCTTAGAATATTTCAAATTGAGTCCAGAATATTTGATATTGATTTCAAAATTGGATTCCGAATATTTCAAATGTATTTAAAAATTTAAATTGAAATTCCATTCGAAATATTTCAAATTGGTTTTTCAAACTAGGGTTAGAGTATTTTAATTGAATTTATTTGAGAATTTTCCATTTTCCATATTGTATTCAAAATATTTCAATTCGATTTCTATATTTGTTTGTAATTAATGTGAGAACATTCCATATTTGAATTAGAATATTCCATATTGGAATCAAAATATTCCAGATTGGAATCAGAATATTTCACATTGGAATCAGAATATTTCACATTAGAATCAAAATACTCCATATTGGAATTAGAATATTTTAAATTGATCTCAGAATATTTCAAATTGAGTCCAGAATATTTGATATTGATTTCAAAATTGGATTCAGAATATTTCAAATGTATATAAAAATTTTAATTGAAATTCCATTCGAAATATTTAAAATTGGTTTCAGAATTTTTCAAACTAGGTTTAGAGTATTTTAAATTGATTTTAGAATATTTCAAATGCTCTAAATTTATTCCAGAATTTTACATATTGTATTCAAAATATTTCAATTTGATTTCTATATTTGTTTGTAATTAATGTGAGAACATTCCATATTTGAATTAGAATATTCCATATTGGAATCAAAATATTCTAGATTGGAATCAGAATATTCTATATTGAAATCAGAATATTTCATATTGGAATCAAAATATTCCATATTGGAATCAGAATATTTCATATTAAAATCAGAACATTCCATATTGGAATCAAAATATTCCATATTAGAATCAGAATATATTAAATTGATCTCAGAATATTTCAAATTGGGTCCAGAATATTTGATATTGATTTCAAAATTGCGTTCAGAATATTTCAAATGTATTTAAAAATTCAAATTGAAATTCCATTCGAAATATTTCAAATTTTTTCCAGAATTTTTCAAACTAAAGTTCGAGTATTTTAAATTAATTTTTGAATATTTCAAATGTTCTAAATTTGTATCAAAATTTTCCATATTGTATTCAAAATATTTCAATTTGATTTCTATATTTGTTTCTAATTAATGTGAGAACATTCCAAATTTTTTTTTTAAAGGACGATTTGAATCAGAATATTACATATTGAAATCAAAATACCATACCATACCAATATGGTATGGAATATTCTTATTCCAATATGGAATAAGAATATTCCATATTGGAACTAGAATACTCCGTGCTGGAATCAGAAAATTTGAAACTGTTTTCAGGATATTTCAAATTGAGTCCAAAATATTTTATATTAATTTCAGAATTGGATTTAGAATATTTCAAATTGGATTGAAAATATTTCAAAATTGGTTTTAGAAGTTTCCATATTGGTTACAGAATATTTCAAATTGATTTCAGATTATTTTAAATTGGTTTCAGAATATTTTAAATAGGTTTCACAACATTCTGAACAGATTTTATTTAAATTCAGAATATTCCACAGTGATATTTTAAATTGAAATCAATTTGGAATATACTGAATTCAGTAAACTCTAAATTATGTCGAAATATTCCATTTTAAATTCAGAAGATTTCAAATTGTTTTTAGAATATTCTAAACATAAAAGATTTTAGAATACTTCCTTCAGTATGTTTCAAATTGATTTAAAAAAATTTCACATTGATTTCAGAATTTTTCAAATTGATTTAAAATTTTATATTTAGATTTTTCAAATTAATTTAAGAATATTCTTTATTTGATTCAAAATATTTCAAATTTAATTTTGGATATTTTAGATTTGGTTCAGAAAATTTCAAATTTTAATCAGAATATTTTAAATTTGGTTCAGAATTTTTCAAATTGCTTTCAGAATACTTCAACTTTTTTTCAGAATTTTTCAAAATTGGTTTTAAAATAGTCCAAATTTATTTCAGAATATCTCATATTGGATTTAAAAAATTTCATAATTGTTTCAGAATGTTTCTAAAACACGACTGCAAAAATAGAATAACTTTTCTTCATGCTCTCATAATTTTCAAATAAGGAACGAACTTTCTAGAAATTATTCAATTATGCAAACAATTTCTAGCTACGCTGAATATATATAGTTTCTAATTTTCTATAAATCCTTTACAAATTATTTTCAATAAAATTATATTTCCCATATAAAATCTATATAAAAAGCTAAAAATATTTCAATCTAAACTTTGGCCATGAAAGAAGCTCTAAACAACACTTGCTATGAAAATTATGTATTTTGAAAATTATTGAAAATCGATTTGTGATACGAGGGTGATTGAGAAAAAGTGAGAGTGAGTCTAGGCATTAGTGAGGGTTAGGTGAGGGTGAGTTTCGAAAAAAGATTTCCGCAGATTATGTTTAAATTTTTACCTTTCCATTTAAGAGTCTTAAGTAGGATTAAAAGTCAAAAATAAATGTATGTGTTTCACTTCCCTCCAGCGGTACTAGCAGCAACACAGTAACATCACAGAGTTATTGCATTAATATTAATACATACACTTGTAAGTATATACATACGTACAGACTTCGACATCTACCCAGGGGGAGAATTTTTAAGTGTTTGGTCGACATTAAGTTTAGCAGAAGAGCTATACAATGTTGTAATAAATTAAGGCTTCTTCTGAAATTGATCGCTATACTTAATTTTGCTTTAAATTACACAATTCAATAATGTACAGGCAATAACACTGAAATACAAAATTTCAATCTTAAAATATAACATGAACCGAATATGTTTTCCAAAACTAATTCGAGGTTAATGAACATAAAAATCACATTCACTTTTTTTTTTGTAATGGGTAAGCTTTCGAGATATGACAAAATGGCGAATTTTCAAGTTACAGTTTTACTCACACGGCAAATATCTCATTAACTATTGGTTTTATAGAGCCGAACAGCTAAATCTTACTACTCTTACTAAACCCACCCCGTAGAGTTTATGTATCCTAGCAGATTATTTGGGCTGACTGCCGAGAAATCAGACAAACTATCGAGGAAATACTTCCCCAGGAACCTATATCTTGTCCTCACCAAAGCTGGACATTCACATAGAAAATGGGAGATTGTTTCTTTTTCATCTAAGTTTCCGCAATTTCTGCAGTGAGTGTTAAAGGGATGCGCAGTTTTTTTGCGTGGATACCTATACACCAGTGACCGGTGTAAACTGCTGTTAACCTAGCAGTGCCGGTACGATCCCTGGTTAAAAGCTCGCGAGACTGACCCTCATTATATGAGGGCCAAGTCGCCCGTGAGGCAATGCAGGTTGTTAGTGACTTCCACCTCCGACTAGCCAATTGAAGACAGTGCAGGTACATGCCTCTCTTGACGACTCCCAAGGGGACTAGAACCGGTACCCCTAAAGATTTGTCAAGAGAGGCTCCTGAGCGCGCTAATTCATCAGCTTTCTCATTCCCTTCAATATTCCTATGGCCGGGAACCCAGATAAAAGTAAGTACGTCTCTGCACTCCCTAACTAGCTTTGATTTTATCATCATCATCATCCGATTCGTAATCACCATACTTTTTTCTATCAGGATCGAAAGAACGACGTTTTCGGACGTTGAAAACCGATAAAACTCGCCTAGCACAAGCCAACAGAAGGATTGGAGAACATGGAATATGCTCTGTTTTTGGTTTGAATTTCAGTGTGATTTTTGATGTGAATTTGGTTTGAGTTTTGTTTTGAGTTTCCGTTCGGTTGTTGGTCTGAGTTATGGTCGGTTTTTTGTCTGAATTTCGGCCTAAGTTCTGAACTATTAATCTGAATTTTGGTCTCAGTTTTAATTTAATTTTTATTCTGAGATAGGTCTGAATTTTGGTCTGATTTTTGTGTTTGAGTTGACTGAATATAGGCATGATTTTTGGTCTGCTTCTGGTCTAAATTTTAGTCTAATTTTTTTATCTGAGTTTTGATTTGAATTATTTTTAGTATGATTTTGGTCTAAATACTAGACCAATTTTTAGTTTGAGAAACTCAGACTAAAGTTTTGGTCTCAACTTTGATCTGATTTTTGGTCCAAATTCGCTTTGAGTTTTGATTCGATTTTTGATATGATTTAGACTAAATTTTGAACTGAGTAATGGTTTGCTTTTGGTTTGAATTTAAGTCTAATTTTGAATGCCAGTTTTGGTTTTAATTTTGGTCAATTTGATTTAATTTTTGAACTGGTTTTTGCTCTAATCTCTAGCCATAGTAAACGTTGATTCGCCCGCTGGGTTTATGCTCACATCTCTTCTGCACATGTGTATATTATCTGCTTAAAAAAAAACTACTTACACAGGATGTGAATGTGTTACTTGATAAGAAACTGTAGAAATTTTTCAACTTTTTTGCAAAAACTTACAACATACAATTTTGAGATAAGAAAAATATATGTATGTATGTATGCATGAGAAATAAGAGAAACCGGAGCAAAAAGGGAGGAAGAAAAATATTGTGATATTAAGGATTATTACGGATGTTGTAAAGCAAAAATAGTAGTAGAAGTAGTAGGTATGTAAGTAAAAAGTGTAGAAAACATAACCGAAAAATATTGTATAAATTTAAAAACCAAACATACGCACAATTGCACAAACACACACGGAAACGCACACATACACTCTCAAATACGTATGTTCTTTACAAAAACGTAAATGTGTAACGGGAGAAAACTGTAGAGAAACATAATCTTCTTACCACATACGCCTATGTGATGTCATACATTCGTACACACAAACACACACTCATCCATAGACTACTGCATACTTGTGTGTACGCCTAAAAATAGGTTAAATAAAGTTATAAGACCCTATTATTAACAGAAAAGTAGCGCTAATGAGTAAATCAAATACAACAAGACAACAAAAAAAAAGGAGAAACAAAAACACTAGGAAAAACAACAAAGCAAAGAAAACTGTAAAAGAAAAACCAAGCAGGAAAAGCAGGAAGCTGAGCATTGAAACTGAAACTGAGGCTGTAGATGGAGTTGGGACCGAGACTACACAGAGTGAATTTAATGCTTAAAGTGAAGCTGCTTTGTTTTGTTTTTATGCTTCTTTTCTTTCTCCCAGCAAAAAATTGTTTAACTATTTTCAAGAAAAATTTCTTCTAGAAATCATTTAGAAGTTCTGAGTTCTGAAAGAAGCCGTGGAGTGCAATGTGAGGGTAATGTATTATTCATAATATTTTTCTTCATTTGATTTGTGCTGTTATGCTTTTATTTATATTCATTTAAATTATCGGCATGGTATAATGATTAAATGCTAGACTGGTACGCGGGGTGCTAAGAATTAAACTAAAATTCTAACTAAATTTAAAAAAAGTCAGACCAAAATTTTAACTAAAAATTCAGACAAATATTCAGACCAAAAATTAACCTAAAAATCAAACCAAAATTCTGGCCAAACCTCAAACCAATATACAAACCATTTTCCTAACCTGTAAAATAATGCATTCAATTTAATTGCAATACCACGAAGTCACAGTTAATAACCAAAAATTCATGACTAGATTTTTTTTCAATTTGTTATTCATTTCGAAAAAGTGTCCTTTGGATTCAGGGGAATGCAGTCTGTTTTTGAAGTCATGGGAATGAAAATCTTATGACTTCAAAATCATGACTGATTTGAAATCACTTGGAGTCACTAGAAGCAACTTGAAGTCACAGGCAGCCACTTCGAAGCAATTCGCATTTTAAAGCCATTGGAGTCAAATTGGAGTCTCGTTTAGTCACTTGGAGTTAAGCGGAATGTGAAATCGGTTTTAATATATTGTTTACTATTTTCACTTTTTAACAAATTAATACCAAAAACCAATGTTGATACATTTTAGCAAAACTAATTATCGAAACAATGCCACAATAACTTATCATTAAATATAATAGAATTTCAATTACATTATTTTTAGCCGATCACACTCTTTCTCTTATAATTATAAATAAAATAAGGTTTTGCGAATAATTCATAATTTTGAAGTCATAAGCTTTGCATTCCTATGACTTTAAAAGAAAGATTGCATTCCCTTGAGCCACCAATCGCTGACTTCCAAAAAGACTTCTGACTGTATTATTTTTTATTCTGAAGTAATATATGTTGTTCAATTACTGCAGCCAAAAATTATTATTAATTTGTGACTTATACACTCAATCGATTGCATTCTTTTACAACTCTGGCAATTTCGGACAAAAATTCAAATGAAAAATTCCTTTCAAAATTCAAAGCAAAGTCAGACCAAAATTCAAACAAAACTCAAACTAAAATCAGACCAAAAAATAAACCAAACTCACACTAAAAATTAAATCAAAATTTAGACCTACAGTTAGATTAAAACTCAACCCTAAAATAGGACAAAAACACTGATTAAAATCCAGACTAAAAACCATTATTAAGCTCTCAAAAAGTAGCATATCTAACATAACAGACCCTAAAATTGCGGATATAGTGGAGTCGACAATTTGTGGGGCATAGATATTTTTTAATGTTGCAATCATTCAGATTTTTCACAGGGTCTGCAGTTAGAGAGGCTATACCTCTTGAAACGTCCATGCTAGTAAAACAAATTTTACTGAATTGACTAATGGTCTGGTGTTTAATTCAAAGCTCAACTAATGCGTAAGGTTTTAATATTGCACGGGAAGAGTCTCTCAGCATTGGACTCAACATATTATCTATAGATATTTTTGTGAAAAAGAGAAAATAGTTTTTAAAACCTGGGATTAGCCTGCAAGAATCTGATAGCTTCAGGTTAGTTCGTTTAAGCATGGCAACATAGACAATGTCAAGCATATTTCTACTGATTACCAAAGCATATTTCTACTGATTAAAAGGAAGGTTTCCCTACATATTTATATTGATCAAAGTATTTAATTTAAATTTCCGCCAAGACTGAAGATCAACGGTTATGTCCAGAGGTCTTTCTCCAGGGTCTCCGTCAAGTAGTCTATACCGACCAAATCCTCCAGTTGGTATTTGGACGATGAGATCAATTACTCTTTTACCACTGGACAGATGGCGACAGTCTTTCTAACGGGGGTTTCTCTATCCTGGACGTGGCGGGCTGGATAATTGAGAAGAGATGCCGAGGGAAGTGCATAGGCATCTGCAGTGACGACCACGCTGTATCGTCAGCTCTTCAAAATTGATCAGCGAGTGTAAGGTAAAACTAAATAGTGTTGCAAAACATAACGAGTTATGCCTTATATGGGTTCTAAGACACTGTGGTATTCCAGGGAATGAACTAGCTTATAAACTAGCCAATGAAGGTTCTGCAATTGCACGATGGGATCCAATGTCATGCGTTGGATGGAAACATGAACCGAGTTTGACTCATGCAGAGTTGCAAAGTGCTTCGTGAGGCAACCTAACAGGAAATCGGTGGAATTTCTTCTGCAACTGGTTGGTGTCATTACAGGGCACAGCACATGTGGTCAGCATATGACTAACATGGGCGTCTTAACCGATCCAGATTGGCAATAGTGTCTTGAGGACGACGATAGTATGGAGCATTATCTTTATAGCTGTACGGAGTTCGCGAGAATCAGATTAAGGCTGTTCGGTAGTGATGTCTTGAGCATGAATAATATCCATACGCTTCCTTTTCCTGAGCTTGCAAGGTTCGTAGGCGAAACTAAAATGTTCAGGATTGAGAGACCTAGAGTTTTCCTTCTTCTTATAACCCCTCACATTTCTTTCCTGTCTCTCCACTACTCTCTTATACTGAGTCTATCCCGGATATAGTACAATGCTCTTTGGGACTGAGTGCTTTGGTTTAGTTCAGCCTACCTTCAACTCTAAACTCCGTCAAGCCTTCAAATTTTTTTTTTTATAATGTTTTGTCACTATCTAAAACTTGTTAGGAATATATTGAAGATGTTAGTGCGTGCATTTTTTCCTTCCTCCAATGACCTACCTAGTGGTAATTTGTCTCACCTAGCTGAAAACAGTTTTGGAAATGGCACGAAGTTCCCATTGACTCTAACAGACCTAACAGAGTTATAACATTCTGGACCTTGCCGAACTATGTGCCCACTTTATATCCAACCTATGTACACCTCTTAAGTTATAGATCATTCTGGTAGTGTTCTTTTCTATTCTCAATTTTGGCAGCTTTGAGTCTCTGTATTGCATAACAACCTACTAAATATTTGATTGGGATTCTGGTCAAGGTTTTTTTGTTGAAGTCGATTTGGTAGAATCAAAATGGTGAGAAACAGATACGCCCTAACCATGCAAAGGGGAATTGATACTAGGTCTAGCGTTTTTGCTCGTTTCGCGTATCCGTTTAATACATTTTTGGTTTGCAGATCATCTCTAGTGACGAAATTCGAAGTTTCTAAATCAGAAACTATTGGGCAAATACTATCTCCTAATTGCTCAGTGAACCTAATTGCTTAGCGACAACTATCGCTATCCAAGTATCGACCTTTTAGACTTGAAAAAATTCAGGTCCTCAACGGGCTGTAATAGTAGACAAATCTAGCAAGGGTAGAAATTTTGGGAGTACAAACCTAAGTATGTTCCATTTTGGATCTATCGGTATAGCTAAACTCAACATCTACAGTTTTGGTTAAGGTGTTCGATGGAGAGAAAGTTATTCGGTCCCAGTTGTAGATACAGAGAGCTATGGCTGTGTGTGTTTTAAGCTTGTCATTTTTTTCGCTGGGTTTTCCTTTTTCTACATAATATGCGCTGTTATGAGTGGTGTCGATGTCGAATTGTTTGCTCTGCAGTTTTAGAGAATGGGGGCTACTGTGTTTCGAATCCTTTGATGCTATAATTTTCTACGAACTTACTGCGTGTGGAAGCATAAATAAGCAGCTTGCCAGTCAGCCAGCCCAAGTCTTGATGGGTTTGAGTACAAACTTTTTGCGGTAGTAGCTAGCTGGCATCCTGCACCCACTGCTTCTTTCTACTGTTTGAGACTTACTTATTATTCCAACAGTTTTGTTCTTATGGTTTCCTTCTTTTTTTTTTTTTTGTAGCGGAGGGGGAAGGAGAGCCGCTATGCTGTTAATAGCTAAATTATGTAATCATGATGTGTGATATGAGCACAAACATACACACACACACATACGCCCGTTTACGTGTTTATAACAGAAAGGGTTTTGGTTTTCCGTTTTTTTTTTGTGAAATACAAAAATTGCCAGCTTGAAATTAATGAAAATTTTCTTTAGCTTCCTTCTGCTTGGTTTTTCTTTTTTGTTTTCGCATCATGTGCTCACCTCGACCTCTTTGTACTTAGCACTTAGCACTGACTCATCTGACTTCTGCTCTTGCTCGTTTCTTTCGAATTTTAAAATTCATTAATTTTTGGTTTTTTCTACTTTTCTGGTATTTTTTTTTTTTCATTCACTGTATTGCGCATTGAGGGGGCGTGGTAGCTGCACACGAGCAACGGCAGAGCAAAGCAGCAAAGGTTGCCATAGTGTGAATTTTAAATTTAATTGATACCGAAATATAGTAACTCGTGCAGTACTTATTAAAATTCATTTTGTTGTTGGTATACAGTGATTGTTCTCCTGGCATAGTATTTATATGTGGGTGAAAGTCTTTCTCTTTCTCCTTTCTTTAAATCTTTGTAAAAAAAAGATTAAACAAATTTTGAGGAAGTTATTATATTTTTAATTTGATATTAGAATTTTTAAGTAACTAAATACAAATTAAGAATATTAAATTTTTTCTTTTCTTTTTTTATTTGTTTTTGCAATTATGTACTAAAATATGTAGTATCTATGGAAATCGCATTATTATTTGATACTTTTAAGGGTAATTCCAGCAAGTTTGGACTAAAATTGTTTTAGACACAGCTTCGATTTCGATGATTTTTTGTAAGACGGCAGAGACTACCTTAGAGTTTAAGAATAAAAAACTTGGTTTTTTATTATCTCTTATGGTTTACGTGCAGTGGTCACTCAAAGTTTTCGAACATGTGCCAAAGAGCCATTTTCAAGAACTCATAACTACCGTTGTATGAATGACAATTTAACAATATGCAGCTCGTTAAGATTGTAATACATAGGACTTTAAGAAAACAATAACAAAAAATTAATTTCAGGAACAAAATTTTTCCAGGATATAAAATCCTTCAAAGATATGTTAATATCTCTGGAAGTACCCTTTTTTTCTTTTTAAACTTTATTATTTTGTAGGCTTAAGAATGTAGGTTAAACACTGAAAATGCCAGGCTGAGTCCGCGATAGGTTGATACTTTATTTTAACTTTTTCTCCTTAAACCTCAATTAAAACGAATGAAAAATTCAAAAACGTTACAGCTTCCCATTTTTCTTATGGTAAAACCATTATAAATATGTCATATCTATATAACTTGTGGACGCTGAAGTCAATGGTGACGACAGTTTTTTGTTTTATGGTATTTTTATGGTGCAATCAAATTAATAACACAGTCCAACAAATTAAGACTTTCTGGCTGCAACAGAATAGCCACGCTATAATCTTGAAAAAGCATGTTGAATATACCATTTTTGTTAAATAAATTTATAGTTCAGCACTTCTCAGTTTTTTTTTACAGTGGGTCAGAATTTCCATTTTTTTTGTCGAAAGGACCTGAATACTATGTGCAAAAAGTCTTATAAATTGATGTCTGAGAAAAATCTTATTAGGGAAGTTTTATTGTAGAATTTTACGGGGATCATTTCTGTAGAACATGTTAGCCCTTTAGTTTCTCTTTTTTTGGGACAAATTGACACCGTTTTTAATGACAACCTGAAAAGTTCTTTCAAAGGGACATTTAAGGATTAAAATATTCCACAAAAATATTTGGCAGAAAATTTCACTAGGGGTCACCAAAGACATAAAAGTCATATATATAACGGTTAACAGTTATTGAAAGGAAATAGCCGCCTACCCACAGAAATAAATTATACTATAATGTGAATTCAGCGTTATGATTAATAAAGATAACCGTTATATATATGACTTTTATGTCTTTGGTGGCACCTGAAATGATCACGTTTAAAGGAGTGTCAGATACCGTTATCTTGTTTTTTAGTCGAAACTTGCTGGAATTACCCATAAATAAAGATTAAACAGTAAAAGTGAAACTTTTGAGAATTTGAAATAGAAATTTTTTTTTTTTTAATTTTAAAACCAGCATTGGAGGAATTCGGATTTGAAGAAAGTTCGCAAAACATTTAGTTATTAACCGAGATACTTCCGAATTATTTTTTTTGTAACTGCTTTAAGTCTACGGTGTAATTGTCCATACACATTGAGCAGCCACACGAACACACGACTACCAAATTCTGTCGGCTACAACTGTCGCCTTGTAGTCAGTTACTAAACAAAATGGAAGCGGCACCACCTGCAGTAAACACAGTTAAAAACAACAGCCACAATTGTGGTCGGTGGTTATGTGGTCGTGTCATCGCCAAAATAACCGTCTCCATAAGAACATGTTGTTTTTATAATTTGAGAGATGTAGTCGTGTAGCTGCCATCGTCAATGTGTATGGGGCATAATTTTGCTTAATTAGGCTTCAAATAACTCGAAAATAACATTATTAAAGATTTCACCTGCACCCTAAGACCACAACACTCCATCCTTTTGGATGATCTTTGGGTTAAATTAAGCAAGAAACAATGATATGTAATTCTAACTGTATTTAAAAAAAGGATAGCCTAACCATTGGAATGTATGCGATTGATTTGTTCACTTGGCATGCTCCAGCATGATGTGCAAGTTACTGAACTTGCGATCATTGCATTTCGGACTAATTTTCATTGCCATTTTTCATTTCATTTCACTTTTTTTCTCTTTAATAATCAATCTTTTCTCATTTTGAATCAAAAATACAGTTTTTCTACCAGATTTTTTCCATTTTTAATCGATTTACAAAGTGGTCCATAATTCGCCGAGATTTTTCAAAATCTCAAAAACACCATTTTTGCGCCAACTGATATAACTTGTATAATTTAATACAATTTGATCGAACTGCTGCGACCCAAACAGAGGTTATTTCTCGTACTACAAATTTAAGTATTGAAATTTTCAGAAAAAGTTATTTTTTTGCGAGTTTCTAGCCAAAAAGAAAATGCAGTCCACTATATTTATTGGAAAAAAAAATTTTTGTCTTTCAAGGATTAACTTTTTAAAAGAATTTGGACTTTGGTGGTTTTCATCTTAAGTGACCCGAACTATTTTTCGATACAAAATATTTTTTTCGGAGGTCTTATAATAGGTATTACGGCCGTTTACCCACTATGGCCCCTGAAAGACCGCCGTTTAAATTTTATCTAAAAGTTTCTTCAAGGATGTCATAAATTGCAGCAACCATTTCTATTCCAGTACCTGCGAATGATTCCGGAACGCTCAATAATTTTTCAATTTCAATGCATGGCTCAACAATTGGTAAGCGACCGATTTTTTCTTTTGAAGTTAACGAAGGTAAAAGCTTTCCATCCTAGTGGTTAACAGCCTATGAAATATTTAGGTTTTTATGGAATATTTAGATTTTCAAAATTATTTCTTATAATACTTGCATGTTTTTGAAAATGTTCTCTATATCTGTATATCGAGTAGCAATTGATCACATAACATCCGGTATTGATATTAAATGCTTCAAATATTGCTTCCAGTAAATGAAAAGCACCACGATCACTAATTCTGGAAATTATAAAATTAACTGTTGCTCGTTCTTTGGGAGGATCTAACGGACTTGTGAAAAACTGTGAACTTTCTTAAGTGCTACTGGACTCTAGATACTCGTCATCAGTTAATGATAATGCGTTTTCAACTAGAATTTCGTAATGAATTTAATGCTAAGAGAGATCAAGAAAGAATCAAATTATTTTATCTTACCTGATGCAATTTCAGTACTGAGTTTTTGCTGGCGTAGAATTTTGTCCTTTCCCGTTCAAGTTTTCGCTCAAATCTTTCTTGAAAAAGTTTGTCTACTCCAAGCATACATCCAGGCCGTCCCTTTTTTTCTTTGTTGAAATAAAAATTCTTTATCTTCACTTACTTTAATCCATTAATTGACAATGGTGCGAAAATGCACCACGAAAAAAGTGTGTGTTTATAGACAAAAAGTGTGATTTTTATAGACTAAAAGTGTTATTTTTTATAGATTAAAAATGGTACGTTTTCGCACCATTATCCATTAATGGGTTAATTAAATTCTTAGTATAAAGGCTTTGGCACATAGAGTCCGTTGTGTACGTGAGAGCAAAGTATACAACTGACAACTACTATAAAATATATGAAATCGTATGTAGTGTGGCTCATAGACAACGTATACGTTGAAGTAACGTAAAAAGTTGGGCAACTCACAACTTTGCCGTACGTTGAAAGAGAGTTGTGAGTGTTGCAGCTATAAGCTGATTTATTTTCTGTATGATGTGTATCCGTTGGCAACGCATGCTTTGTGTTACCTCTCTCCTTCGCTTACTTCAAGTCAGTTTTATACTTCGCTCTCACGTACACAATGGACTCTGTGTGCCAAAGACTTTAGCAACTGGCCACAAAAAAGTTTCTCATTTTTATTTCTGCCATTCAGTTTTTTTTTATTATTTTTCTCCACTTATTGTAAAAATCTTTAAGTTTTAAAACACATCGCTGAGTTAACTGTGTTGCAATATGAACCTTTTGCCAAAAAAAAACAGAGCATTTTTGAATTACAAGATTGGCACTTTCAATTAAGCTTAATTTCACGTATCGCAAATTAAATAAAAGAAAAATAAAAGAAAAGAAAGAAAAAGAAGAATAAAAGAATATCTCAGTTTTAAGTCAATTTTGATCCCGTAATTTGGTTTTTTGGATAATTAATTAAATATATATTTTTCTTCAAATCAATACCAGAGAATATACAGAGAATGGAAACTTTACCATTACACATGGTGCCAAGTGATTTAGTAGACCTACCACAGTAGTGCCCAGCGAATTAGTAGACCTACCACAGTAGTGCCAAGCGGTTTAGTAGACCTACCTCAGTAGTACCAGTCGAACCAAAAAGTATTGCTGATGTTCATGTTTTTTTGTTACACTTTACTATTTTGCCTTACTATTTCCTTTGAGTTTACTCCTATTGCTATATTTTATATTTTTTGTGTTATGAAATGTTTCAAAAATTGTTATTTTGTTTTTTAGCACACAATCAAAATATTGAAATCGTACCAACTATGATTTTTTGCTAAAAACTATTTTTATATGTCTAAAAGCGTTATATTCGTAGTTCATTCGATGAACAAAACCTTTTTGTTTACTCATAATTTTTTCATAAAGACCAAACTGAATAGATGCCTGATTTCATTTATTATTATATTTATTTACTAATAAGTTCACATAAGTAAGAACCAAAAGTTTTAATTGAATGAATTTTATTTAGTACAATTTTTGATAAAGCGTACTTTTTCCGCACTTTTTTTTTGCATACATTTTCGCTTTGTTAGCACGGCAATACATATCCATGAATATTATTCACCGCGCCAAAAATATTGGATTATCTTTTTATTTTGCGTGAATAATTTTATAATATTAATAGTGACTAAAACAGTTTTTTTCAAAACTAATAATTTATATTTAATTGTGGATAAACAGTTTTTTTCTAAACTTAAAATTTATAAAATAAAAAAAAATGCCTCATCAGAGAAAATATATGGTCTTTGTTTCTTCTTCAGCAATAGTCCAGTGTGGGTCTGCTATGATGGCGGCCAACGCTCTGCCTTCATTTACAAAATTTGTTGCACTTACTGAAAACAAATAAAAATTTTTTTGTTTAGAACAAGAGAACAGCTCCGTTTTGTTTGGTTACTTACTTTTTTACGTATTTCCGCTTTCACCAAGCTGAAATTTCTGTTTCAATCCAGAATTTTAACATCTCATCAATCGCATTTGCATATATCGTTTTACTGGCGCAGTCCATCCTTCTCATTTCTGCACTCCTCTATGTTGATAATGAAAATGTCTGCCGGCAAAGATAAAGAAATATATTATTGTATAATTTATTATCGTTTAAATTAAAGAATATTGCAAAAATAGTTACTTTTGCATTCAATTTAGAAAATGTGAAAATTTAATCAGCTGATTTATTTTTCACCACCAGCAACAACAAAACTGAGGTGAACTTATATATATGTCTGTCCGCTATAGCGACATAAAAAACGCAAATTTTTCAAAAAATTAGGAGGAAGAGGAAGACTTTCCATTCTCTGTATATTCTCTGTCAATACTTATTAAGTTCGACATTTTTATTCAAAAACACAACATAAACACATTCAACAACATTGACGGATCAAGTACTACGCAAAAATTACAATGACATAGTATTATGTACTTCAAATATTCAGTTGAAGCAGAAATCTCATCTCATCACCATGGTAACGCCGTTCCTAGTCTACTTAGATCTTAAATAAATTTATGTAAATTTAAATTGAAGTAGTGATATTATTGTATGTAGGCACAACAATAGCACAGAAATTTTAAGAATATGAAAAAGATTCAACTTTCAACTTCGATAATACTGGAATTTTATTCGGATTTAAACTTTGAGTTCGAGAAGGGACGTTTAAAAATAAATATTTTTGCCTGAAACTTTCACAGTTTGCATTTTTTACTTATTCACATAAAGGAACAAAAATAGTGGGGGGGTGAGGCAGAGTAAAAACAAAAAAAAAATACACCAAATTTTTAATATGTTATGGGAAAAACTATTTACTCAAACATAATTTCTCATATTTTTAAATCTTTGTTTACTTTTTTCGAAATACAAGTTTTGGTATAGATTATCGGTGACCCTGAGATCTTCAATGGAAACTTTTTAAGAACTTTTTTACATTGAAATTGTGGTCGAGGAATGCGAATCTGGACTCGGTTTTGCTCAATCGGTTTTAGTATTTTCACAGTCAAGAAAGGGTTGAGTGAAAAATTAATGCTAAGTAATTTTGTCTATTTCCAAAAAAATATCAAATAAAAATGTACAGAAAAAGTTAGTAAAAAACCCTTTAAAGGCTACAGGGTCTCCGGTGACCCATGAAAGTTCAGACCCTCAGAGGTGTCAAATGTCTGTTTTGATAAAAAATTGTAACAAGAAATTGGGGTAAGACAATACGAATTCGGATTCGGTTTTGCGCTATTTCTTTTGGTTTCTTTACGGTCCCGAAAGGGATAACATCACAAAGAAAGCATAAATTCAGTAAATTATTGTTTTCTTTTCTGGATAAACAAATTCCTCTAAGATATGAAGTATGTTGGAGTTAAAATAGAAACAAATTTTAAGGGGTCGGCATATATCAAATTCTGGGGTTTTGGCCTCTATAATGGGAATCCTGGAGAAAAAAAACAGCAGAGTTGAAATCTATAACCTTGAATTCACTCTTAAAAGTTTTTCCTAGAGAAAAAAAAAACACCAGAGTCAAAATCAGTGTCCTTGAGTTCACCCTTAAAAGTTTATTCGTTTAGCAATTTGAAATTCGCAATTGCAGTGTGCAATTGATTGTAATTGAAATGATAATATTATTATTTATTAATATTATACTTCCCTCTGAATATTTGGAAGAAATTTATAATTATTCTATAGACTATTTCATTAAAATAGCACAAAAAAATATTCAACTAGTTAACTGCCTATATAAATGTTTTCTGAGAATTGTTTACGCTTTTTGTTAATAGTTAAAAAATTAAAACTCTACTTTTTGTTGTTGTTATTGTTTAGTTTCTTATATAATTGTATACTATATGCATTGGAGTGTGTTAAATTTAAACATCCGCTTCGGTAGCAGCTAAAGCTAAAGCACCGTCTTCATTATCAACGAAACACATCAAGCAAGAAGCAACCCCTCGGGCAAAAACTTTTCATTCCACCAAACAACAACAGCAACAATCAAAACAACAAGAAGCAACAAAGTAACCGCCTTAAAAAAAAAATAAACTAATAAATTTAGTTAGATTAAAAACAAAATCAACTCGAACTTAAATGCTCGAAAATTATAAATCAAATGTTAAAAACTAATAAATTACCAAACAAAAAATACAAAAAAAAAAAAAATTAATTTTTATTGCAATCCTTTTCTATAATATTTACCAACAAATTAACGGATGCAGTGAGGCATATAGAGAACAACAACAACAACAGAAATACTAAATTTATGTATATAAAAAAAGAAAAGGTTTTTTTAATTGATTTCCTGCGCAATTGCAATAAATGCAACAAATTCAATTCAATTCGAAAACGATATAAGAAATATAAGAAAAAAATAAAACAAAAAACAACAGAAACAAAAACAACATGAACTAAAAGTTTATGAGCAGAAAGAAACAATAAAAACATAAAAAAAAAATAATAATAAATAAAGTAAAATAAAATAAAATTCATTTTCTTTGGAGAAAATAAAAACAGAGTATGAGTAGTATAAGAAGAAATAATAACAACATCACGCTCTTATATAAAATCGAGTCAAAAAAAATAACAACTACAACAAAGAAGAAATACAAAGTAACCAGAAACCCCAAAAAGACCATCATCACGATCATCGTCATCGTCATCGCCATGTACCATAAATAAGACTTAAATGGCATACAAAATGATAAAAAAAAAGAAGAAAAATAATAATAACAGCAACCACTAACTACCATAGCCAGAGCCAGAGTGAAGTCAGAGAGTTAACAGCGCAACAACAAATATCGATAATAACAACTTAAGCCGCACCTTAAAAACCGTCTCCTTCAGGCTTTTGAGATTTTATTTTTTTTCTTACCATTTTTTTTTTTTTTTTTGATATCAATTGCTGTTGTCGTTTGTTGTTTATAAACATAAACACACACACACATATGTATATATATATGTAGAACAACATATTCATGTATGTATGTATTTATGTGCGCAAACAGATCCAATAGTTTAAGTAGTTTTAAAGTAAAAATATCGAGGCAAGTCGCTGATATGGACCCTGTAGGAAATCATGACATTGATCGTGATTGAGCGAAATTTTATTTTTCTGGGTAGGTAGTGATGAAAATGTAGGTACAATTGTACCTTTTTTCGAACTAGAAGGTACATTAGGTACAATTGACACATTTTAGGTACAATTTGTCATTGGCCCAAATAAATTTAACACTTAATTAAAAAAAAAAATATTTTGTAATAATTACCTACTTAAATTTAACTTGGCTGCACTGTATTGCTTAACTTTAAACCTCACAGCTCTGATATTGCTGTTCATGAAAGAAAAAACATTGAAAAAATAATTTTCCAACACGAATAAATAGATTGGTGCCAAAAAAGGGTCATAAGAAAATTTTTAAAATTTAGCAAAAATGTAAACTTCTTATGACTTTAAACCTACTAATAAACATTATCCGATTTCAATAATTACACTGTACAACGGCCAAAAAAGTTCAAGAGTTTTGAAAGTAGATCTTATATAATTCGAGTATGCTGAACATGATGGCGTTTGGCTTGAGCTTTTCTTTTTGGTCAATTCCATTGTGCAGTGTTTCTATACGCATACGATTTTTTTTAACCGTTATAAAAAATAAATTAGACGTTATAGAGAAAAACTAAAAACATGTTCAACATACTCGAATTATATAAGATCAACTTTCAAAACTCTTGAGCTTTTTTGTTTTTTGTAAATTCCGTTGTTCAGTGTTATTTTTCCATTAGTTTGTTTGCTTTTAAAAACAGTAATACAAACTCTGAGCTTTGAAACAAATCTTAGCTGCAAATTTCTGAAAAATCGAAAATTGTGATGAAAATTCAGGAACTTTTATGACCAATATTATCAGATTTAAAAATTTGTTTCCCCTAGTGTTCATCTAAATGACTAAAAACTTTCCCCCAATGAAATGTAACATTTTAGGTACATTCATGCTGATTTAGGTACAAATTTTTTGGTAAATTAGGTACAATTTGAAATTTGCAAATTTCATCCCTGGAGGTAGCGTAAAAGGTCAGTGAAGAAGAGAGAGAGAGGAGGAAGAGTAGTGTGATAATAGGCGGTGAAAAAAGAGAGTGAGTGTAGGACAGACAGAAAAAAAGGAGATGGTGTGATAGAAGGAGAAGAGTTAGAGAGAATGTTAATAAAAAAGAGAGAGTTTTTGAGGAAGGATGAATAGGTGAAAGAGAGAGAGAGAGAGAGAGAGAGAGAGTTGGAAGTGGGGAGAAAGAAATGCTGGTACAGAAAGAGGAGAAAGTGAGAAGCGGATGATGGGATGAAGAGAAGAGAAATAGAAGAAGAAAAGAGAGGAACTGTGAGCAAAAGAAAGAAAGAGAGACGTAGATAAGGCATGTAAAAGGGGAAAGGGGAAGAGAGATGAAAGAAAAGTGAGAGGGAGGATATAGAAGGATGGTAAGACAAAGGGGGACGGAGGGAAAAGGGGAAATAAAGACAAAATAAGAGTACGTGATGGAGAGAGAGAGAGAAGATATTAATGGGGAAAGATGGAAAAATAGGAAGTGGTAGAGAAATGGAGTGTTGAGTGAATGAGAGTAGAGAGAAATGAAAGATGGAGTAAGAGAAAAGAGAGAGAGGGAGAAATTTAGAATGTGGCAAACAAAGATGGAAAGGGAAAGACGAAGGAAGAGGGGAAGTGAATGGTGGAGATGGAAAGGACGAGGGGGATAGAAATAAAATAGGCAAACAAAATGTTTAAGTGGGGATTACTAGAAAAAATTGTGTGAGAGGGTAAAGTGGAGAGAGAGAGCCTTATACTCTGTTTCCGATGGGAAGAGCATGGGCATGGAGATGGGAGGTAAGTGAAAATGAGTATATATAAATGAAAATAATAAAGAAATGGAGAGCAAGAAAATCACTGGAGAAAATTGGATAGAAGAAAGGAGAAGAAAAAGGGTAACAGAAAAAGGAGGAAGCAGCAAAGAGAACGAGAAAAGTAAGAAAAGCGATGGGAAGAGTGTAAAGAATTAAAAGTGGAGAAAGATAAACCTATGCGGGCAGAGGATAATAGGAGAGAGAGGTAGGAAGAGGATAAATTTCGAAGCACTCTCCTCGACGTTTTAAATTAAGCTTTCAAAATCCTGAACAAATGCTGCAGCAAATGCGTTTCGGGGGTAAACTAGGCTAAATAAAATTCCCGCCTTTAATACTCCAACTTTTAACGGAATGGCTCTAAGGTTAGTGGAACAGGCAAAATTCTTTCAGAATCCTCCGCTTTATCTAAGAACATTGACTACACTTTTACCATACCCTTCTTCGACAATCACATTATTACTTCCATTCCTTCGAGAAAGGATATGATTGAGAGTCTATCACAGCAGAAGGATGCGGTGTGTCTTTACAACGACGGATCCAAATTTAAATGGTAGGGTAGGGGGAGAGGTATTCTCTAAACAATTAGGATCAAGTTTAGCCTTTCGTCTGCCTGACTACTGCATCGTCTTTTAAGCTGAGGTCATGGCCATATAGGTAGCGGCTGGCTGAAAAGTAATAATTTATCAGTCGATGATATTTTCATTTGCAGCGACAGTCAACCTGCTCCTCCTTTTGAAAGTCGATGTCTACTTAACGATGCGGCCGATGAACACATGGAACACCTTGTGTGGGACCCTATTGGTTCGACCAATTTTAGGTTTTGTTTTAAACGGGGGGATGGAACACCTACGTGGTAACACATTTCTTTGGCCGTTTTTAGAATGTCCTGACGTATAGCCACTTTACTTAATCGAACCTAAGAGAATAAGAGGGGAGAGAGATTAGGAAGAGTGAGGGGGGGATAGAGAAAGGGGAGTTTATTCCCGAAATTTGTTAAGCAAAAACTTTTCTTCAGAACAAAGAATTGATATCTACTTCTCCATCTTTTATTTATTTGAACTTATCACCCAATAACAAACTGCGCACAAATTTCCTAGTGGGTTTTAATTAGTAAGGCATGAAGTTGTTTTGCTGGTTTTGACTTTGATTTGGTTTTTTGTTTTTTGTTTTTCTCTTGTAGTTTCAGAGATAATATTTTGCTTAGCATTTCTTGTTTCTTCTTCAACTCTTCTATTTAGCCTATTATATTGTTTACTTGTTATGGCATGATTTTTCAAAAAAAAAGAAAGAAAAGAAGCTGACTCACTTATAATGCAGAGTGGAATTGAGCCTACTAGCATTAACCAAAACCAAAACCACAAATATAACAATACATAATTGAGCTTGTTGCATACAATCACAGCAGGCGGCAGGCAGCAGGCATCACTCAGCTGATGTAAAGTATCTTTGGAGATGCTCAGTACATAGTAACCAGCAACTTGTCAATACTTGGTTGGTTTACCTATTTAAATGTGACTTTTTCTTCATATTACAGTATGAACACGATTACAGGATCAATGGTGTCGATCAGTGATTCTGACAAGTGTTTTTATTTTTATGCTTCACCAGTTTTACTATGCTTCTATGAATTAAGATATAGATTCTGAAATCTTAAGTACCGATTTTAAGTTTGAGTTAAAGTTTTTCGTATTTCTCAATGAGTTTCACTCATAGGGGTCTTACTGTATCTTTTGTCTTTCAATTACCTCGCTGTATTCGTAATGAAATGTGTGAAAAAGCAAAGAAAAACTTAATTGTGCCTCTTATTGTGAACAAGTTTTCTTGAGAGTTTCTTGAGCCAGCCTTCTTCTCCTCTGCAATATAATTATAGGTTTCTAGTCTGTAGACGGTTTCTAAATATTTTGTATCATCTCTCGTGAATATAATAGCATGGCTCGTGTACATATGAATGAAAGCTTTTTAATTGAATTTGAAATTAAAATTGAAATTAATTTTAATTGAAATACTTATTTATACACACACATACACCTGCATACATGTGAAGACAGACACACGCTAACCATAAAGTTGAAATTATAATTAAGTATATAACTAATTCTTTATTTAAAACATTTTATTTTGTAGCAATTATTCGTTGTGGTCAGTTTTTGATTGATTCACTTTATTTTATCTGATGATTGGCATGATAAAAACTTTTGCCTTTAGATTTAAAAGCTTATAGATTTGAACACTTATAGTTTAATTTTTTCTACCAAAAAAAAAAAACAAAATCAAAAAACAAAACCAAAATAATTTATAATCAGTTAAAATATTGTATAACAAAATCTTTGGAGTTGTCTTCACTGAGTTGTATGAGTTATATTGTTTTTATTAAAAATTAATCCATTTCAAATCAAATATATACTCAATTTAAATACAGGAGGGGACTGACAAATAAATCCAGGTAAACAATCGGATCAAAAATTACATCATACCTTAAACCCAGACAAGTCGAAAAATCGGATTAAAATTCACTTCAATATTCCGACCAAACCCCGAACAAAAGTCAGTCTAAAATTAACTGGATATTCAAAATAAAATTTAGATCAAAAGTCAGCCAAAAATTTTGACCTACCCATATCGAGATCAAAACCAAAAACCAATCAAAATTCAAATCAAAATCATCCCGATATTAGGACCAAAAATTCGACCATAATTCTAATAAAACTCTGACTAAATCAAACCGAATTTTAAATAAAAAACAGACCAAAAATTTTTACAAAAATTAAACCGAAATTGAAACAAAAAACTAAAATGGATACCTTCGGCACTCGTTACTTAATGTGATAATATACACTTTTCCTTCAAGACAGGGCTGATGAAAATTCAAAATTTTTACCTTTCGCTAACACAATTACAAAATTTTATATGGTTAGTAACAATGCGGAGCATACCTGTGGTATTACCAGGCTAACATGGACAATAGACGAACTAGATAGCTACTCAATCTTAGCAGAAACTCCATCAGCAAGGCTTGGACTGCCATTCACTGACTGCTATCGAGGCTGCGGCTCTGAGGAAGAGGAAGAAACAGTCCTCCATTTCATGTGCGAATGCCCATCCCTGGCCAGGAGGAAACTAAAACTCCTGGGTTCACCTTTCTTCACTAGTCTGTCGGAGCTATCATCCATAAATATTAAGGACTTAGTCAGATTCATTATGGAATCCTCATGGTTCTCCACTCCGTAAATGGGGAAGTCGCGCCTTACTGTGGTATCACAATGAGCCTAATTATGTGCTTAAGTGTGCTTTCAAGCAGAAGGCTGCCATTCCAACCTAATCTAACCTAACAATGCGGAGTTGTAGCCACAAGTTCGAACCCGGAAAAATCTCATTCTAGCAAAAATTTACGCCTATCGCATCGAAACTCAAACCAAAACCCGAAATCAATCCGATTTTTAGACCAAAAATCTAACAAAAAATTCTAAAAAAATTCTTACTAAATCAAACCAAATTTCAAATCAAAAACATGTCAAAAATTTAGACAAAAATAAAACCGAAATTATCAATTTCTAAGAAAAACTAAAATAAGTCTCTTCTGCACTCGTCAGTTAATGTGATAACATACTTTCCCTGCAAGATAGGGCTGATGAAAGCTGCGGAGTTGTGGCCACAGGTTCGAGGTTTCAAAATCATATCAAATTTAACTGGATATTCAAACCAAAGTTTAGATCAAAAGATGGTCAAAAACTAGACCAAAGTTCTAACAAAAATTTAGACCTAATCAAATGGAGATTCACACCAAAAATAAATCAAAACTCAGACCGCATTCAACCCGGTATTCAGATCGGAATTTCGACAAAAATTCAGACCGCATTTAAAACCAAAAAAAAACCAAAACTCCTAACAAAAATCACATAAATTTCAGACCGAAATTTAGACTAAAATTCAGACAAAATTCAGAACGAATTGAATACCTAAAACTATCATAAACTCAGAGTTTTGCATTTACTTATCCACTTATTACAGCAACATCTCCCAATTGACTTAAAGATGGGCAAAAAGCCACAGTCAACCGTTTTTCTAAATCTTTTCCTACAAAAATATTTGAACAACAACCTGTCTGACTTTGAGTCATGAAATATATCACAAAGTTGGAGTGGTTTGGGTAACCTGTTTTATTAAAGAAGGGGGCTGACTGAACATCCGTATGAAATCTTTCCAAACTTTAGATTGCAAAATAAGCAACCAATCGCGATTTAGAGAAGATTAAGATATTCTATTGGGATCGGGTATTAGTTGAAATCGACACCACTTACTCAGTCGCCTTTCAACCCAGCTGACCAAAGTACGTATTTCCTTTTTATTACCAGATTTTTGTAAATAAAAGCTCCATCCAATTTGTTATACTCTATCGATAGTCATGGATAGTATAGTAAATTTTCACGTGACCAGTCAATAAAGAAATCTGGAATCATATTGTTAATAGGTTAGGTGGGAATAAAGTGGTAGCTCTGTATATTTCCAAGGCAATTAACCGAGGGAAGTGTAAAGTGTGTAATGAAGTGTAATGACTTCACTCATTGCATTACGAATTTCCTAAGTTACCATTCCATCGATGTGGTGATAGACGACATTGAGCTAGTGAACGGCAGTGATCAGTTCTATCCCCTTTTCTGCATCTGTCATTAACAAATGTAGCCATTTGTGGATGAAAGCGCCGTTTGGCGGAGTGGATTTAATGCAGACTCCGTGTTGCCTGTTATCTCACAAAGGAGCTTCTCAAACATTTTAGCAAACCTTTGGTTATGGGTGATAGAAATATTATGGAACCAGCGGCTCTGGATGTTTTGAGTAAGCCCATTAAATGATCTGAGACATGATCAAATTTTATCTAGCCTAGTATCTTGACTTTTTAAAGTGTTAGAAGTTCGAAATCAGAAGACTAGAAGTAAAAATTTATCTTTCATTTATTGCATTTTTTCAAAGCTCAAAAATCTCGATAATATTTCTTCTTAAGAATGTAAACATTATTTAATATCATTATTTAAGGCAGAAGCCTTATGAACTCAGCTCTACTGACTTTTTCTTCAATTGTTGATATGTGACTTGGGTGACTTCAAACTACTATTATTTTCTTGTCGGCTGTTCTACGGAGATGAGTAACTTGAAACCACTAATTCGGAATTCGCATCTAAAGAATAATTCTTTCCTTTGTCTTACTAAGGGAGTACAAACAAATCTGGAGAGTTACTTTAAAAAAATCAAACAAACATAAATGAGTTAGATTTTTCTTTAGGACTTCCACTTTTTTAAGATAAACTTAATATAATATGCAAAATTGGCATATCTCTGTATACATATAAAATTAAAAAAAGAAATAAACATAATTCTCCATTCAACTGACATCAAGAAAATTTTAAATTATGCCAAAGAGTTCCACACCATAAAATTTATTCAAATACTTAAATAAATGTTTTAAAATTATGTTTCAGTTGTTGTAAGATTAATAGCAAACAAAAACTTAAGCAGAAATGGCAACGGTATAACAAATTGCATTTACGAGCATAATAAAATTTATAAACATATAGTAAACGGAGGGACTAACAAAAATTTCCTAAGTTGGTTGGAGGGGGAAAAAAAGAAAATCCTCATTTTAAAATATACCAAAAAATCATCTCTTTAAAACTTCTCAATTTCGGCTTTAGCTGCATTAATTATTTCCTCATTAGTAAGGAATACTCTTCTCTTCAATTTTTTTTTTAAATAATCGGGTATCACACGGTGCCAGATCTGGGGAATATGATGCTGGGCGTGTTTCTTCTATGTCTGAAAGCACAGTCAAGTTGTTTGCTTTTTCACTAGTATGAGCTGACGTGGTGTAAAAAATATCGACTTAGTTCCTGGTTTTCTTAGAAATTTTTGTAAACTTGTGGTAAGAAATTATACTGTTTAACAGCAAAATAGTATCTAAGTACTGGCCCGGTTTTTCTGGAGTATTTTTGGATGTTCAGGTCAGGTTTCCTGTACATCTACACACGAGTTTTGAATTAAAAAAAAATTTATTAAATTCAGATTTTAAAAGTTAAGAGAATCATGCAAGAGTTTTGAATTATAAAGAGAACATTTCATCAATTTAAAATTTTTCGGGTAGGTAGATCCTCGTTGATACATTTGATAAGGTAAGGGTCTTGGAAAGTCTTGGTTCGGAAACTGATTTCCTGGGCCCAGAACCTGTACTTTGTCGTCTACAGCCATCAAGACCACCATTAATGAGTGGGTCGACTTGTGGTTTGGAGGAAGAATGTGAAGAGACGGCGGGCCACTTTCTTAGTGTCTGCCCCGCTTTCTGCCAGATCAGAGTAAGCATATTTGGTACTGGAGTGTTGGGAGACGAACACCTGAGCTCTCTAACACCGCAGGATCTGCTAAGATTTATTAATAAATCTGGTAAATTTAAAGAATAGCTAAAGGGAACACAGGATATAGTACAATGGACGTAAAACTTGTCTGAGTGCTCTATTCTTGAATACTTCTTTTGTCTGTTCCAAAAAAAAAAGAAAAAAAAAAAAGGGTCTTGGATGAACATTTTTTTTGTTTTTTTTTTTTGCTTTTCTGCACGAATCACGTAATTTTAAGAGTTTTCGATGAAAAATTTTTTTTTCATAAAATTCAAATTTTTCGTTCCGTTTTTGAAAACTTGATAAGGTAGGGTTCACGAATAAAAATTTTTTTTTTTTTTTGCTTTTCTACACGAATATGCAATTTTACGAGTATTGGATGAACAATTTTTTTTACTAAAATTAAAATTTTTCGTATCATTTTTGAAAATTTGGTAAATTTTTTGTTGTTTTTTTTTTTTGCGTTTCTACACAAATCATGCAATTTTAAGAGTATTGGATGAAAAATTTTTGTTTACAAAATTAAAATTTTTCGTATCATTTTTGAAAATTCTATATGGTAGGGGTTCATGGATGAAAATTTTTTTTTGGTTTTTTTGCATGAATTATGCAATTTTAGAAGTTTTGAATCAAAATTTTTTTTTTCGTAAAATTCAAATTCTTCGTTCCCTTTTTGAAAATTTGATGATTTTTTTTTGCATTTTTACATGAATTATGCAATTTTTTTTCGTAAAATTCAAATTTTTCGTTCCGTTTTTGAAAATTTGATGAGGTAGGGGCTCACGGATGAAACCTTTTTTATATATTTTTTTTTTTTTAGTTTTCTACACGAATTATGCAATTTTAAGAGTTTTGGATGAAAACATTTTTTTTCGTGAAATTCAAATTTACACGAAATCGGACCAGCCCCGGAAAAAATATTACAGAGGCCAGAAAATTGGGCCACAACTCAGATGCTGTTTTAAAGTCTCATTTTGTTGCACAGTGTTATAGTAGAAGTTACCGTCTCAACAGTTTCCAGGGGAATAGCAAAACGACATCATCCTTTCTGTTGCTGACTTTTGTTTTCTTGGTTTAATGGCCAGATTTGGACCTTTGGACTCCATACCAAGGACTGTTCTTTGGTTTCCGGGCTGACCTAAGCTTTATCGCTCGTTAGGATTTTATTAAAAGTGCTAGATCCTCCCTTTTCGAATTTTGTAACAAAATATTGGGTAAAACAAACACACGCCTTTTTTTTGGCTGTCATTGTAAATTCATGGAACTCATTCAGCATATAGGCATGGCATTCAAGTTCAGTTCATCAGCTTTTATTTCTTTTGTCAATTTGAGATCTTCGTTAATTTTAGCTTTTACCAGGGTCACATTTGTATCGCCCGTCCAAGATTTCGGGAGGCCTTTACGGGGTTTGCTTTATACAGAAAATTGTACGGATTGGAATTTTTGAAACCATTTGAAAACAGTCATAAGAGATCGGACTCTAAAAGCATTTTGGCATTCGTGGAAAATGTATACTGGGTTTAGTTGGTTGCGAAACTCGTAGAGTTTCTGAGCTGAGCTGAGCTACTAGGGACATTTCTGCCCTTCTGACCTTTCATCAGGAATTTTACTTTTTGTCATCTCCATTCTTCTCGGTTTTCCCGAAACTTTAAATATCCTTAAAAATCCTTCTATCAACTTTAGATTTTCCAACATTTCAGCTAACTTTTGTTAGCCCCTCTGTAAAACTATTTTATGTAGGTATACCATAAATGCAATGAGCGTGTACCACAGACTAAATTTAACAAGAATATAGATAATAAAAAAATAAGAAAAAGAAAAAAAACTATAATAAAAACAGGTTCAACTTCAAGAACTAACCTAGGACTATGAGTGTAGTTATACGGTGAGTACAAGAATCGACCGACAATAAACTAATAAATGAACAAACGAACTAACTAAACAACTGAAAGACGGAACGAGTTTTATGTGAAAGACAGAAAAAAAAAAAAAAGTAAGTAGTAGCAGTTAATATTATTTTCATTTTAAAACATAAACAACATTGGCAACACAACAACAACAACTTCTTGCCAAGAGTTTTGCAAGCAAGCAAAGACAGCAAAAAAAAAAAAAAAAAAAAGAAAAAAAAGTTAGTTAAATTAATTCTTATTTATGTTATGGCATAATTAACTTAAACATGGCCTTATAAATTCAAGTCGCGTTTCGTGTGAAATATTTATTTTTTTTTTTATTTAGTTTTATTTTTCCATTATTTTTTTTTCTAACGTTGTCGTTGTTATGTTGTTTTTTGCTGTTGTTGTTGTTATAGAATTTGTGTGATTTGTTTTTAAATTAGATTTGTTATGATGTTTTGACAGTTTTTCTTTGCTATCTATCTATCCATCTATGTAAGTATAGATAGTTAGATAGATACATATATATTTATTGAATACAGTCCATTTATTTTATTTATTATTATTTTATTTTTTTTTTATTTTTTTTGTTGCGAATATTTAGTTTAATATGCAGAGACAATTGGATTAGTGCTACTTACATATGAATGAAGTGAAGTGGATTCAAATTGAATCGAATGGAATAGAATTGAATGAAGTGAACACACAGAAAACATAACATTTTGTTAATAACTTGCCATTCCAAATAGATTTTGATCTTTTTGCTTTTGCTTTGAATTGAATAATAAATACAAAACATAAGTCTATTTTAAATTATTCATGAAGAGACTTGAATATAGATATGTATGTATGTAGAAAAAAATAGTGGCATAGAATTGATTGAATATACCTACTAATAATTTTGCTGTTTAGATTTTATTTTATAAAATTTATGCACATATTGCGTGTTTGAGAACACGTGACTGTAAAAAGTAATAAGGAAGTTAATCGCATAAATATTAAAACAAAAAAAAACGAGAAAAAGGTAAAGGTGCTAGTCAATGTGGAGGAGAAAGCGAACAGAAACCACAGTGATGTCGATTGCTATCCTCGTGAGCGAATAGTTCGGAAGTTTACCAAAGAGATTTCTATGCTCGCTAGCGAAAAACTTTCGCCCTTATCTTTAAATCAGAGGAGGCCGTAGCCAGATTTTTTTTCGGGGGGGGGGAGGGGGTTTAATCGAAGAAAAAATCCATAAATAATTTTTATGAAACTGATGTTTTAATACAATAAATTAGATACGATGAGGTATTTGATAGACCCTATAAGACTAAGGACAGGAGTGGATAAATGCCTTGAAGCTTTAGGATTAGTTCTTTCCAAGTTTTTTTTTTAATCTTAACCTGAAACAAAAGTGGCCGAAAATTACAAAAAATTCACAAAATAATCAATTTAAATTTTTTCAAATAAATATTATTCAGTATGAATTCCAGTGCATTTTTTTTTTTATCGTGAAAGACATAATTTTGATAACTCATTGACTTCCCATTACCTAACCTTAAAAAAATTACCAAAAATTACTAAATTACTAAAAATAGTCAGAGGCTCATTTTTTCAAATGATTATCAGTAGGAATTTGAGCCATTATCATTGATGAAGAGCCCGGATAATGTTGGCATATATTCCCTAAATTCGAACAGTCACAGCATTAAAATGGATCTTCCGAGCAGCAATGGGTTAAAGAATTAATCACAATTTCAGATTGTCTCCAAAAATTTTGGAGCTGATCCACTAACACTGCCCTGCATGGGTTTGGCGAATAATATAGTTTCTAGTGTTTGCGAATGAATTTTCCATGCTGAACACAAATCTGAGGTCAGAAACTTCGCATTATGTCACGTTTTAGAAAAATGGGACTGAAACCACTAAAAATAGCGTTTTGGCCATTTTTTAAATTGTAGAGCTGAACCCTGACGTGATCGAAAATTCGAAATTTATAAATTAAAGGCTGAATAATGCCCTTTTAAATAAGCCCTAAGTCATACTGTTTTCATGCGCCATTAAAGCAGAGGATGGGTTTATGTCTAGGGGTGCAGGAAAAAAGGTAGGGGAATGTGGGGTATGTCGAACCATGGGGATGGGACGGATTTTATGCTTTCGACGATAATCAAGTGATTTTTGAGATTCCAAAAGTGTTCTTGTGCTTTAAAATTACATTGCTTTTTCAACATTTTTGCGTAAAACCAAGCAGGTAAATATTTTTCAAAGCATTGTGTGTGAATATTATTTACAGTCAAAAAAGTTTTTTTGCATGAAATTTGGTGCTGTGACTCATGGGCGGCTATTTTGCAGAACACAGCTTTTGGGGAATGTCGAACCACTTTTTGTGGGGAATATAGTTATATAGTAAATTATCGACAAAAATTAGTTTTTAGTAATTTAATGTCAATATGCCGCGTTATGTTGCAAAACATGATCGATCCGATGATCTCCAAGAATATTTAGCGGCCATAAAGGAAATTAAAATCGACAATCACTTGCGATTGTGTACACATGACTGGTGGCTATTTCACATGCAAAAACTGCGACTCCGTATAAATAACATCGGTTTTTCCTCTATATTTTTCATTCAAATCTTATGTTTTTTCATAACGAAGTCATAAATAAACCTTTTACATCAAGATTTGTACGAATTTTCTCAATTTGCAAAGTGGTTCGATTCGCATTCCCCACGATTTTTCAAAATGACAAAATCTAATATTTTGGTATAACGCTTAGAACTTTACAACAAAATTTTTAGATTCTGAAACTACCAAAACGTGGCATTTTGATTCTAGTTTAACCTCCATTTCTCAAATTTTGAAAAATTACGATTTTAGGGTGAGTTATCAGTCAAAATCAAAGTGTGGTTCGACATTCCCCATATTCCCCTACAAAGAACGGATTTTATTTTACTACCAGACATAATGAAAAGTGCAGTGGTCCGCTGGTTACAAGTCTGCAGTCAGATTTTAAAAATTCAAAATACCGAATCAAATATGGCGGCTGAGTTTAGGATGAAAGAGAAATCTGATGGTAGAAAAACTGATGGTAGAAAAACTTGCTTTGTATTACCTTTCAAATAAGTCTAATTTTGTAAGGATCCAACAGTTTTTTCTATTTTTTATTAATTTTTAAACTTTTTAAAATGTTTCACGACGAAACTTTAAATCAAAAACAGTTAGTGTCATAGAAAAACTATGAATACAGGATTGCTCAGCATCATTTTCTCTTTTTGCATCCGAAGTCAAACCTCATGTCAAAGAAAACAAATCAGATTTGGTCCCATAGTGTAACTAAGATTTCAAGTTTACCTGACTTTGTAGAAAAAAAAACGATGGAAGTAAAAAAATATTCAAAAATCCTCTAATAGATTTTATTTTCAACTTTTTTGCCTTCCATTGGCAATATATATAAAAAATTAGAAGAAACTTTCCACATTTCGGGGGGGAGGGGTTCAGAACCTCCAAGAGTATAGAAAACTTTCGTTTCGGTTCGTTCATTCGCTTACGATTAATTCGCATAACAATTTAACTTTCAATTTGTTCAAGAGTTAAATTTGTTTGAAGTTCGTTGATCGAATTGAAAAATTAAAAGAAATTAAAATATGATTCCATTGCGATTTAATCCAAGCGATTTAAAAGCTTTCGAACCGAAATATCAATTCAAAATTTTTAACTTTTGTTAAATCAGTAATGGATTTAAACTTACGCTAGGGCTCAAATCTAATTTTATAATTTTTATGCCTAAATTTCACGTTCGATAAAAGTTATAAAAAAAAAATACGAAATCCAAAAAATTAAAATAAAATTCATGAAAATCCAAAAATTTAATAAAATAGAAATTAACCCATTAAGGCCTGAGCATATAACCGCTGGTGCAAAATCGACGAAACTTCACATGCGTTATATCTTAAAAAGCTTGAAAATGGTCCAGTTTTCGGGTGGAATTTGATTCTGATATTTGGTTAAATTTTTCCGTTTTTGATCTGAGTTCTGGTTTGATTGTATGTCATAATTTCGTTTTGATTTTAAGCCTGAATTTTAATCTGAATTTGATTTGATTTGAGATTGAATCCGTGTTTGGTTCAAATTTTGATTTGGTTTCGTTCTATATTTGAGACCCTTCTGGCTTGGAGTTTAAGTGCAACTCTTAGTCTAAATAGTGGTCCAAATTTTGCTCAGACCAGCGTTTACTGAGCGTTTGATCTGATTTCTGGTCTTAAATTTGTATTTGGCGTTATTTTAGCTACAGTTTTAATCTTACTCATAGTTCAAGTTGTGGTCGAAATTTTGGTCTGAATTGATTTGATTTTATTGGTCTGAATTTCGGTCCGAAACCGGTCTGAATTTTGTTTCAAATTTTGGTCAGAATTCGGCTGGAATTTTGATCCAGTTTTTGTTTAATTTATTGTCTAAATTCGGTCTAAAGTTTTGTCTACTTTTAGTCTGTATTTGAGTTCAAATTTTTTGGTGTGAATATTTATCAGATATTTTTACTAGTTTCTGGTTTGAATTTGGTTTGCTTTCGCTCGGTTATTGGCGTCAATTTGACCTAAAGTTTTGTCTAACTATTAGTCTGAGTTGTGGTCTTAATTTAGGTCTACATTTTTTTCTGAATTTTGATTTGATTTTTTGCGTGGATTTTGGTTTGGATTCGGTATGAATTTTGGGTTTTTAGTCTGAGTTTTGGTCTGAATTGGGCTTCATTTTGATCGATTTTTTTTAGAATTTTGGTCCGATTCATGGTCTGGGAATTGTTTTTTTTTTTTTAATCAAGGTTTTGGTCTCATTTTGATTCAGATTTTCTATCTGAATTTGGTTCTTTTCTTGGTTTGAACTTTGATCTGGGGAAAAAGTGTTTAAGTTTTGGTTTGAAATTTGATCGAAATTTCCGTGTTAATTTTTATCCGATTTTAGTTTGTATTTTGGTCCCAGTTATCTTTTAATTTTTGGTCTGTATTTTTTAGTGTGAACATTGATGAATTTTTTGAACTAATTCTTAGTCTAGGTCTGGGTTTTGGTCGATATTGAGTCTGATATTTATCCTTTAATTTAGTAAAATCTAACTTTTTACTAGCGCTCTTCGCGTTAAGACGCATTGTGTGATTGAAATTTTGTTTGGAAAGTTCTATTTGTGCACAATATATTTATATTTCTGCTTATTTTTTGAAGCTGATCACAAAGGTGAGTACATACAAAATATTCAGCCCTGAATACCCTTCGACACACTAAAGGAATTTCACAGAAACATTTTGGAGAATGTAGAAAGCGGGGAGTTGCGCTACAGCTTTAGTCAAGTTTTGTGGGGAGTGATGAGAATGTTTCAAGCAATTTCTGACTTCAATCAATTTATGCATGAAAGCTGATATAAGGCGAGTGAAAAAGGCGAAAAAGGATTCAAATAGGGCACTTTAGAAGAGAAACCGCTGTGTTGGACATTATAAAACCGGAGAATTTTGTAAAATATAGTTGTTGTAAAAATACTGGAAATATGGGACGGTGTTAAAAAAGTTCGCTACTATTATGAGGGATCTATGTAAAGTAGAAATAATCCACAATAGCGATACTACACAAAGGCACGAGAATATTGACGATTTAGAAATTAATTAATTTACCAAAAAATACATTTGTTCTCTAGCATTAGCTCCTCTGCTCCCTTACTACAGCAATACCTCTCGTTCAGCAAGTGCGTGTTCAAGTGCACATCCCTAGAGTAGTAAACAGAATGAGTTTAAGTTTACTTACTCTGTTGAGAAATGCAATTTTACAAAAAATCATTAAAAATATTTAAAACCATGTAACGATAATATTATGTACACACATATATCAAATGAAAGAGAAAAGTTTGCATTAGTTCATATTAGAATTTCACGTGGAACTTACAAACTACAATACGGGAAATATGTATTTCTATACTTTCCAATATGTTCGAGACGAGTTTTTTCAATTGATAACTACAGAATTTCATGACTTCCTTTCTTCATAACTAATTTTTGATGCTATCTCTACCATTAATATCTCCCACATAATGTGTGCCACTTTAAACTGGAATATCTCATCCAAGAAAGATCTAACAAGAAAAAAAAAACTAGACATACAACTTGAGCTGAGCAGAGCAGAGCAGCTTTACTTAATTGTGTCTTGTTGAAGTAATTTCACATCGATAGCAAGTCAGTAAATCCAGCACGGTACACGCTCGTTTGTTATTGTTATTGTTCGTAATTTTGTTGTAGTTGCTGTTTTTGTGTCATTTAAGACCATTAGGCCATTAGAGACAAGAACGAGTCAGTGTCTGTCCAGAAAGCTTAGCTTAGTATATACCAAACTGTCAAATCAGAACAAAAACAAAAACAAAAATAAAGAAATGAAAAAAAATTAAGTAAAAAAATAAAGAAATAGGTACACAATATTATTATTATTATTAAGTCAAGCCAAGCTATGGAGCCTGGCTGGCAGGTAGGCAGGCAGGCAGGCAGGCGGGCGAATAGAGGAAAGAAGATTGCGACTGGCAGTCAGGCAGCCAAGTCAAGAAGACAACAAACGGCGCTGATTGTTGTTTCTCTACTTTTTTTCTGCCTTTTTTTTTTTTGATAGTAGAGGGTACCCAGAGAGAAGAAACCACAACAACAACAACGAGAACAACTAACCAACCAACCAAGCTAACCATTTGTGGAAACCAGTCTTTCCAGAAAATGCTTTTTACTTACTTACAAATATATTGGCTGTTGTTGTTCTTCGTGTTTTTTGTTTTTTTTTTTTTGGTTTGCTTTGGTTTTTGTAGTTGTTGTTGACTTTTTTTGCGTTGACCCAAGTCTTTTATTTATTTTGTATTTATATTCTATCTTTATTTCATATTTATGGCTTTAAGCTTGGCTTAAATTAGCTTATAAATATATACATTCATACATACATACTTTGTATATGCATATGTATGCATACCCGTTGATGATGCTGAAATACGTTGTTGTTGTCTAACCTATAAGAAAAAAATTGTTTACTACTTTTAAGCCATGACAGCGCAAAAAAACTCAGTAACAACAAAAAAGAGTAATAGGCAAAAATTTAAATGAAAGAGCTTATCGGGGGGAGGAGCGAGTGCGACTTACTACTTTTTTTTTTCTTTGTAAAAGAAGAAAAATCTATTCTAGAGGGAGTGGTGAAGTATGGTGAAGTGTGGGGAAAGCGTGGTTTGTTTTGGTTTTGTTGTTGTTTTGCTTTGTTGTAAAGAGTACGACTTGAAAGTTTAGTTGAGCGCGAGAGCAGAGGAGGTGTGTTGTTTTTGTTCTTATCGTGGTTCTAGAACAGTTTGAATTGAGTTACAGTGTTGCCAAACTATGGAGAATTTCCGTAAATGTAAAGAACTTTGAGTTGGTTTGGAGAATTTTTGAGCAATTTTGTTTTTTTTTTTGAAGAATAAGTTTTTGTGGTGTCATTTGTTGATCATCATCAGCTAGATCTTGTTTACTTACTTTGTTGGCACTACAACTGTTGATCGGTTTTGGCTACTTCTATGAAGCTCCGCCAGTCGCTTCTACTATGTGCCCGCTGGTGCCAGTTGATAATGCCAAATGCAGTCAGGTCCCCCTGTACCTGATCTTTCCAACAGAGATATAGCTCATACAGCTCATGGTTCCATCTTATTCAGCACACGTTATCCACGCATATTGGACCATATATCTTGCAGAGTATCTTCCTTATCGTTGATGGTCAATGTCCACGTCTCAGCGCCATATACTAAAACGGGAAGGATGAGAGGCTTATAGAATTTTACTTTTGTCCGTCGAGAGAAGGCTCTGCTTCTCAATTGCCTCCTGAGTCCGTAGTAACACCTGTTGGCAAGAGTTAATCTCCGAATCCTAAGTAGATGAAATCCATGACGACTTTAAAAGTAGGCATTTCGTCCAAGACGCCGTGACTACTTGTTTGTTGACACCAGATATTTCGTCTTGTCCTCATTCACCACTAAACGCACTCGTCGAGACTCTCTTTCCAAATTAGAGAATGCTACACTGACTGCTCGTGCGTTGGTTACAATGATATCCGGCTAGATCATAGAGATTTATTAACTCATTTTCACTTTGTTCAATTTTTTGGCATATGTTTCGAGCTCATTTCATGACTTACCACTGCATTTTATTTCTTTAAGACCCGCTTCTCCCTCAGTTTTCTGTTTTTTTTATCATGGCGACTATAGACGTGTGCGCCGGTGCGTTGTCATGGTGGAAGAGCATTTTTTTCTTCGCCAAATGCCGACGTTTTTCCTTCAAATCAATGTCGAATCTGTCCCACAGCTGCGAGTAATATTCGCCGGTGATCGTTTTACCTTTTTCAAGATAATAGATGTGAATGACGCAGCGTGCATTCTAAAAAGCTGACGCATGGTGATCTTATTGGCCGACAAATCCATCTTAGCCTTTTGTGGTGCACGTTCACCCGAAGAAGTCCACTGTTTTGACTATTCCTTGGTCTCTGGTGTATTGTGATGGATCAATGTTTCATCCACGGTTACGAAACATCGCAAAAATTCGTTGCGTTTGAACATCGCCAAACACTCATTTGAGTTGGTCACATGATTGCGCTCAAGGTCGAGTGTGAACAATCGCGGCACCCATTGCGCTGATATCCTGTTCAAATCCAAATATTCATGTTAAATGTGATCAGATGTTTATCCGCATTCTATACGTATTTTATCTGCATTTCACCCACATTTTATCTGCAATTTATCCACATTCTATCTGCATTTTATCCGTATTTTATCCCCATTTTATCCGAAATTTATCAGTATTTTATCCATATTTTATCTACATTTTAACCGCATTTAATCCCCATTTGATACATATTTTATCCAAATTTTATTGGCATTTTATCCCTATTTCATCCGCATTTTACCCGTATTTTATCCGCATTTTATTTATTTTCAACCTTATCAAATTTATAAAAAAAAAAAGAAGAGATTTATAATTTTTTACAGATTCGTGGTTAGCGGCCAAAAATACTCCAGAAAAACAATAACACTGTACAACAAAATTTATGTATCGAGATAATTTATTAAATAAATTTCAAAAAGTTAAGTTAATACTAACGATAATATCGACTTAATTCGTCATTGGTAAAACTAACTAATTAATATATCTTGTGTTTTAAATTGTTATAATATTATTCTAAACAAATTCATTAGCATTTTAACTTACAACTTTTTCTCCTCTGTTTAAAATAAAAAACAAAATTTTGAACATTTTCATTGCAGATTTAAAAATTTATGAGAATATGATTTTATATTTTATTGGCAACACTGCTTTCGACTTGAGAGGAGAGAAGAGTGGGAGTTTTACTTGGTTTTTTTTTTTGCTGATTGTTTTTGTTGTATTTCTAGCTTTAAGAGTTTAACTCTCAAGTTGTTTTGAATTGAAGTTCTTTCTTGAAGGTGTCTACAAATTTGTTAGGCTCTTAAAAATTACATACTACCGAATAAAAAAAAATATTAAAAGTAAAAAATTATGATTTATTGTTGATCATCTTAATCATTTAAAAAAAACGAATAAAATACTAGTACAACAAAAATTGCTTGAGTTGTGCTGCCGTTGTTTTTTTTTTTTTTTTTTTTTTTGTTCTTGAATACATAATTTTATTTCCCTTGGTCGCACTTTGCACCTCTTCTGGCTTTGCTACTCCAACTCCAAGCTTCAACTTCAACTTCTTTTAATATTGGCAAACAAATTTGTTCTTTATTTATAATTTTTTTTTGCTTGCATCCTATGAAGTAGAAGAAACAGACCTTTTTTTATTACTGTTGTTGGTTGGTTGTTGATGCTGTAAGCAGCAGCAGCAACAACTCAAAATATGATGAAGAAGAAGAAGCAGCATCAGCAGCATAAAAACACCTTTCTTTGTTTGTGTAACACGTAAATCATCAATCTTTTTTTTTCCCCGTGTGTTTATCGTTTATTTTTTTTATTTTAGTTTTTTTTCTTTAACCTTTGGGTTGTTGTTGGTTGTTGTTGTTGCATGCACGCCTAAAAATATACTTTGTAGTCAGTGCTGTTGTTGTTGTTTTTTTCACACATCATTTCTTAATTGAAAAACGATTTCATATTCCATCCTTCTTTTGCCTTTTCCTACTTCTTCCCCTATATATTTCTTCATCAGCTTCTTGTTCAACATGCGCGTGCATGTATGTATGTATGTATGCATTTATATTTGATTGTATATGGGTATATGTGTATTTGTGTGTGCATGAGTTTTTGTATGCACATCTCCTTTGTGTATTTCCTCTTTTATTTACTTCACTTTATCTTTCACAAAAGGTAAGGATAAATAGATATATAATTTATTCCCTTTGTTGTCATGTATTTTCAGTCAGGTTGAAAATAATAATAATAATGCCCAGTTGGAAGTTGTATTATCACTGTTATATATACCTAACGTCCTGCAGACTTCTTTCTATTGAAGATTTTTCGCATACAAAATTTAACTATAATTTTCTTCTCTCTTGAATGACTCCACAGGCTAGCATCAGTTTCTTAATAGATCATTATCGATGCTCTTACAAAAAATATTTTTTTTCTTCCTGCTTTCAACTGAAAACACAGACTACAGATAAATCTATAGTTCCCAATCAAAATTCCTATTAAAATTCTTGTTATTTCGATTTTAAAATTACAATAGTTCCTGAGGTAAGAACTTTGTATATTTGGTATATTAATTAACCCTTTCAAAGCCCACCAACACATTTGTGCGGGTAGAATTTGACAAGAGTTAAACTCTTTCCCTCTTTATTCTAACAAAAACAGACTGATGTCTGACAAGTTGATGTAATTTTTTACAATTTTTCTATTTGAGACTGAAAGGGTTAAATGGCTTTTAATGGATAATTCAGGGACGCTAATTTTGACCATATATTCACATTTTCTCCACCTCACCTGGGATTCATTCTACAGAAGCCCAAAGCTCATAAATTTCGTTTATTTTGACGGTCAAATGATGATTGGTAAAGTAATTTTTTATGCTCTTATTTTGTTGCTTCATCTCTCTGACCAAAGTATGTAATGCTGACGATAATTTCATACCCGATCATTAGTTAGTGCTTTTTGCCAATTTTTAGTACCTTTACCGTACTTTTTTATTTAGTTAGTGTTGATTATGTTTAACTATTTAATAATGACTAAATTTAGTTATAATTCGTTAGTTATGACTAAAATTTTTTTAACTAATTAGTTATTTGAAAAAATTACTTGATCATGTTTTACTCCGGTACGGCTCTAAGATTTAGTATGGAAATAATGGCTTATAGATAGGAGTGGATTAGTGGGCGTGGCACTAAAGTGACCAGCCATTTAAAATGAAGTAACTGGGGAACTACTATGTTTTCAACGAACAATGAAAGTTTTGTGTGTGAAAACTGGAAGTTAGTGGTAGTGGTTGGGCAGAACGTGGTCTTTTTTGAACAAGTGGGCGTGGCTCTTACCATACAGTTTTAATGCTTTTTCAGATATATCTCCAGAACAATCTACAGCAATGCGCTGAAAGTTGGTACAAGGACGTTAGTTGACAAAACCATGCTACAAAAAGAACATGGGTGGGATTCAAAAAGAATTTTCATTACTGCATATTTCGGAAGCTATTTATGGTGGGATAATACTAATATTTGGATAAAAATATGATTTGTTAATAGAATTTTATAGGTAAAATATTATATTCAAAGCTTATGATTATGGTCGAAACTTCTAAACTTTGAACATCATGCCGCACCTTTTTTCAGAATGTTTGTGAGATTGGAGAAAAGCCTGGGCTGAAAAATTAAAAAAAATTGGAATTTATTGTCCAAATTTCGGGATTTTCGATAGCATTTTCGAAACTGAAGATATAATTTTATTTCAAAAATTGTTTCTCTCTTGTGGCAATCAAGATGAGTGCTGTTACTCTTCGACTTGACCCCATTCTTAGATATTTAATGTGTTTCAAAAATGTTCCTTTACTCGAACAGTTTCTTGAGTCACTGTATATAAAGTGCACAGCATGTTTGTTAGGTCGTAAAATCCTTTTAGTTCTTTTAATGTTTAGTCGTGGCCACAGGGTACGTGCAATCCAGCAATCACCCCTGGCCGACCAAGCTCTGTTTGTGGATTCGGTTAACCGCTTTCCTATTGTCTCTGCAGCAACACAAAACAGTGGTAGTAGCGTGTTGATTGCGTCAGTGGCAGGCATTGATGGCGTTGCTCGGGCAAGTTCGTCCCTTCAATATTGCAATGACCGGGATTCAACGTAAACTTGCCCTACGGCGTCCTATGCTGCTCAAAACGTTACGACAATCTTGCACTACCTTTGATCTTAAGATAGTTGATCCAATAGCTTTCAAGACAACTTGGCAATCCACACAGATTACTGCTTCCTTAAGGAAGGTGTTTTTTATGTGTTTTGCTGCCTTCATGATAGCAAAACCTCTATTTGGAAAACGCTACAGTAATCCGGTAGTGTATATAACCATCGGATCTGTTGCGTCTCACAAAAAATTCGTGCACCAATTCCTCCATCCGTAAAGTAAACTGCTGAAAGGCCATCAACCTCTAACTGTAGCCAGTTGTCTCTGGAGGGATAGTCGATCGGAATTTTCCAGTTAATCACTGCGTGTTACCAGGTAGTCAGTTGCCTTACCTATAAGGCTGTGTGTGGTTTCATCTCTCATTAAGTTTTCCAGACGACTGGAGTGCCCGCAGTTGGCTGATGTCAGCTGGTTAGACTCTCTCAATCTGAGAATAGTCATTGCTGTATTAGCCTTTACAAACATATCCCGGGGGGAGGGGAAGGTGTAGAATTATCTCCAGTGCCATTCGAGGAATGCTTCTTACAGCTCCTGCAATGCCAGTTTGCATCGGTTGCTCTTTTTGGTCATTGTCGGCCACCATACTAGAGAACCGTAAGAGACGATTGGCCCGATTACCGCCATATACATCCAGTGGGTTATATATGGCTTTGAACGCCATCTCTTCTTGAAGGTCTTCTTGCAGGCATATAGGGCATTAAGCCCTTTTTAATTCTTTCTTTTGTGTTCCGCTTTCACGAGAACTTAGAGTCCAGAATTTCGCCTAAATTGTTGTCCTCTTTTGATAGGTTCAAAGTGCATCCTTCCATTTTTGGATTTGCTAAATCTTTGTTTTCTTGGTGAACAAGACTAGTTCGGTATTTACAGAATTAACTCCTCGCCCATTCGGTCTTGCCCACGTTAAAAGATCACCTCAGGAGGATTTCATCAGTTCACTGATCGTTGGTAAGTCATTACCTCGAATCGTAATGACAGTAACGTCCGCATAGGCAACTATCCTAGTGCGTGTACTTTGAAAAACTTTAAGGATTTCGTCTCACTACCAGTATCAATAGAAGAAGGGATAGGACCCCACTTTGAGGTGTCCCCTTGTGGCTCTCCTTCGGATGGATGTTGGTCCCATCGCTGAATTAAACATCCTGTCGTCTAGCATGACTTCAACCCAATCGACTATAAACCTTTCCATCTCGTGTGTACGAAGCGCCTCAATTATGGCGTTTGTGGTTACATTATTTTTTGAAAGCTCCCTCGATATCGAGAAAAGAAGCCATTGTATATTCCTGTAAGACCAGTGATTCTGGTCCTCGATTATCTCTGATATATCTATCAATTAATCTTTTCAAGGTTTTCAATAAGAGGAAAGAGTGATAGGTCTATAATCTTTAACAATAGTATGGCTAGGTTTTCCGGCTCTTGGGCTGAAAACCATCTTGACTTCTTTCCACTATTTTTTAACTACTCCCCCCAGCAGGCATCCCTTGAAGGGATTGTAAGATACAGTTTTTAGCCTGATGTAGTGTTGCTGGTATGATACCAGCATAGTGATTCCGATCACTTTAAGAGAGATTTAAAAAATATATATCAAAATATATTTCCAATCTTAACCCTTAAACGCCCAATACTAAACTTTAAACTAAAATATATTCGCAATAATTTTTAAAAACAGTTATTTGGTGTTATCCCATACCGTCTGACACAAATTTGTCCACACGGCAATATATTTATTACACAAAATTCGAAAAAAACAACTTCTTTTCAGTTAGTTGTTTAAAATTTTTGCAAAACATGCTTTTCGAGCTAAAAATAACTGTACCTGTACGACAGTTGTCATTTTTCCATTCTTATTTATACGTATCGATAAAGAAAACTTTAGACAGTAAGATCAGATGTTTATTTTAAATGGCGAACGTAAAATGGCGGCACAGGCAGGCGCAAAAGTGGTTAGTCACTGCAGTGACCAGTGGGTATTTAAGGGTTAACATATGCATAATAACACCACAGGTATGCTTTCACTAATTCAAGAAAGATTGTCAGCGGAGAGCTGCGATTTTTAAAGTTTTTTACACTTTTCCGTGAAACCAATAATAAAAATTAAACCAATAATATGCCAATAATAGTCCACAAGGTTCTTGTTCATCGCACCGACATAGTCAAGCACTTCAGTTGGCCAATTGGAGCTCTATCTGAGGAAGCCTTAGAATCGCGCCACAAAGATATAAAAAAATGTTGACTAAATTTTACATTTAGAAAATATTCGAAGAAAATATTCATAAATAATTTTTATCAAACTGATTTTTAAATACAATAAATTAAATTGATGATAAATTTGATGGACCCTACAAAATTAAAATTTTAGGAACAATTTTCCGATTTTTTTTCATCTTAACCTCAAAAAAATGGCAAAAAGTGACAAAAAATTCACAGAATAATCAAATTAAATTTTTTCAAATAAATATTATTCAATGTGCGTTCTATTGCATTTTTTTATCGTGAGGTACATAATTTCATTAACTCATTGACTTCCCACTACTGATGATGTACCCAACCTAAAAAAAATTACCAAAAATAGTAGAGGCTCATTTTTTTCAAATGATCATCATTGGGAATTTGAGTCAATATCAATGATAAGGAACCCGGATGAGGTTGGCTTATATTCCCTAAATTCGTGAAGTCACAGCATTGAAAGAGATCTTTCTAGTCGGGGTGCTCTGAGCAATAATACGTTAAAAAATTAATTATACTTTAAGATAGCCTCCTAAAACTGCATGGGTTTTGCTAATAAGATAGAGTTTTTGCAAAAGAATTTTTCATGTTGAACACGAATCTGAAGTCAAAAATTTCCCATCACTTCACGTTTTAGGAAAAAAATGGGGTTCAAGCAAGTCTAATTTTACAAGGATCCGATAATTTTTTCTATTTTTATTAATTTTTAAACTGATTCAGGACGAAACTTTGAATCAAAAAGAGTTACTGACCTAGAAAACAGGAGTGCTCAGTATCACCTTCTCTTTTTGAATCCGTAGTCATACCTCATGTCGAAGAAAACAAATCGGATTTGATCGCATAGTGCAACTAAGATTTCAAATTAATTTTTTATATTTGACTTTTTAGAAAAAAAACACCGATGGAAGTAAAAAATATTGTTAAATAGATTTTATTTTGACTTTGTTTCCATCCATTGGCAATTAATCTCAAAAATTAGAATAAAGTTTCCACATTTCGGGGGGGGGGGGGGGGGGTGAGAACCCCCAAAACCTCCCCCTAAATACGGCCTTGGCACTGTGCCACAAAATTGAGTTTCTTCCATCGGACTGCTGATATGACATGCAATCTAGAGTAATTTGGGGCCGCTGGGCTCGAATCTGAAGATCATTTTGCTCCATTACTTCAGGTTTTTGATATAACGGTATATGAAGTCATGAAAATGGCTTTATTAAGACTGTACCAGGACATTATTAATTTATGTTTTATCGTTCTTGGTGTTTATAGAAAAGTTGTTTAGAAGAAAAAGGAGCACACTTTTTATAAACATATGAATCCTACATTTAAGTTCCATACTCCGAATTTTGGGAGTTTTTTAAGTGGCATGTGGCAGCTTTATATTGAAGAATAGGAAAACTGCTTTATAAATTAACATGTTCAATTTTATTCTTATGGAGCTTCTATTTCTGACATTTTAGCAATTTTCTTATTTAGGCGTGGCAGCACACCAATTTTTTGTCTTTAAACAAAGAAGTTCTTATAGATCTACACACCAAATTCCGTCATTATGCAATAGATATTTAAAAAGTTATTGCAATTTATGTATTTGATTTATAAAGGAGGTGGGCGTGGTAGTAGTCCAATTGGTACCATTTTTGGCACACGACGTTTCTTTAATTAGACTGTCTCAACTACCATATATTTTAATAATATTAAACTACGTTTACTATTTTTGGCCGCAGTTTATATGGGATCGTTACACTGTGAGATGTCTGGCTTGCTGATGCAGCTAAGAACGCAGTATTGCTTAGACAATACCTTCCGAAGCCTGGTCGACTCATTAACGAAAACATATGCATATGCAAAAAGCTCGCCATGAAACTCTCTTTGCAATACAGATTGCTTTCTTGAAGCTGTTGAAACAGGATCGGTATGCGTTCCAGTATTTTTCTTCCCTGTTAAACAGTCGACTTATCTCTTGTCTGTCATTAACGGTTATGTCCCTGCTTTTAACCTGTTACCCCGTTCCCCAGCACTGCCTGACAATGACGGATATGCATGCCACTTGCTCTCTTTCTCTCTCTCTATCTCTTACTTAAATTTTCACATGCCATACATTTCCTACTGGGTTTCTTCTCATACATAGTACATATGTATTACATATAAACATACATCAGTTGTATAGGAATTTCTGCATATGTGTTTATGTCTTAAATTTGATATGTAAATCTGACAAGTGTTTCAGTATTTTCCTCCTTTGTTTCTGTTCACTTCTGACTTTTTTTTGTTTGTTTTTTTTTTCTAAACATTTCTTCTTATACCCACATACAATACAAATACAATAAATGAAAAATTCCTCGTAGGGGTTTGTGTAATTCCCAAAAAAAAAATGTAAAAAAACATATAGCAAAAAAAATTCTTTTTCCATTAATCTAAATTTAATGTTTACTTCTTCTTCCTAAGTATATTTTTTTTATTTAAAATTTTTGTTTTGTTTTTCAAACATTCGACAAATGTGAAAATTCACACTTGGGGTTTTTTTCATACACCCGCCCCTCTCACTTCAGGTTGCTTCAGACATCTTCACCATCATCAACACCATCATCATCTCCTTCTTCTTCTTTATTGTTTTCTTGTTAATTTTCTAATGATATCTAAATTTTGTTGTTGTGGTACTTTGTAAATATTGATATTTGTTAAATCGTTTTAGAATGAATTTGTTTTTTTTTTTGTTGATTGGAAAAACAAATTAAGTAATTTATTATAAAGTTATTAGAAGTGAGAAAATATTAAATGAAAAATTTAAATTGAATTTAATTTTCCTGTATTTTTTTTTTTTTTTTTTTTTTTGTTCAAGGTAAACGATGAAAACAATTATGTGAAAATTTAATTGGAAATTTGTTTCTTTTTTTTCGTAACGAGAAACAATATTATAATATTCAAAAGTGATTAATGAAGACCGAAAAAAATATGAAATAGTACTACATAGTTACTAAATAGTACAAAAAGAAGAAAAAAAGAGGAAAAACAGAAGGCCTGTAGAAGGTTTTTGGGAAATTGTTTGCCAATACAAAGAATCCATTGTATTTTTCTTTGGAAATTTTTAGACATGAAAAGATTTTTTTTGTGGTAAATGTTAACAAATGTGTTTAATTAGTTTGAATATGGAAAATTAGCTGACTTTGAATTGCACTTGTCTTTTCCAGTTATCATAACCATTACGAGGGGGATTTTTTATTCCTGGTTCTTCTTTCTTTAAATTCTTTAAATTTTATTGCAAGAGCTATGGGAATGAATGCATTGAATTTTCTTTTAAACATTCCCATTGACCATAAAAATTTAACAGGAAATAAATGGCAAACATTTTAAGACTTCCTTAAATCGTTTTCTCTATATAAAACTATAAATTTTAACATTTCTTGTACAATTTTGTACTTTATTAAATTCACAAAAAAAAAAAAAAAATGTGAGAAATTTCTGTTCTTTTGAAAATTCACAATAATCATTAAATCCAGCTGGGGCATCAATGAAAAGCTCCAATGATTTTTAATTTCGGTTTTTTTCCACTGCTTCTTTTTTGCTTTGCTCTGAAAAGGAAAAAAATTTAATATTAACACAAGATGGAAAAAAAAGAAAAAACGATAGAAAAAATATAATAAAACAGGAAAAGATATGGAAGGAATATGTAAGTCGAAATGAACGCAACAGAAAAGATAGAAACTTAAATCATTAAATATTTATAAAAAGATTACAGTAACAACAACAGGCAGCAACATCAACAAAATATAAATATATTAACAAGAAAAAAAAACTAAATAAATAAAGGAGAGGAAGGAGAATTTTATAGAATCAAGAATACAGCTGCTGCTGGCTGTTGCTAAGTAATGTTGTTGGTGTTGATGTTGCTGTTTGTGTTACCTTATACTGCACCACCAACACTACCAACAAAACAACCCTGAATCATGAATAGCCAGCAAACAAGCAGGGACAATTTCAAAAACCCTAAAGACCTTTCAAGAAATGCGAGAGATAAAAAGAACAAAGCTAAATTTAAACTGGAATGCATTCAGAATCTCTGAGAAATGCATTCAGAGTCTCTGAGAAATGCATTCAGAGATGCATTTTAGTCTACATAGAATAACTTTTTCACTTCCTGGGCGCCCTAAAGTATTCCGTAGTTTTCCTTTTTCAAAAACAACCCTGAACTTTGTATACTATCATCACCAACCATCATCATCAACATGATGATTTTATACTATAATATTTATACTGTATATAGTAAATAAGTATAACCAAAAAAAAAATATATATATATATATGTAGAGATGAAAATGTAGTTGTGTATCATCACTCTATAATCCCCAAATGGTATGTGATGGTGGAAAAATGTTTCTGGCACTTTTTTATGTGACCTACACATAAAACGGACAAACCAAAACTAACAAAACCCAAACAAACCAACAAACAAAATGACTGTTGCCTGCTAACGTTGTACTGGTGTTTTATCATTTACTCGTTTGGTTTCGCAGAAACATTGAAAATTTTCAACTGAATGTCAAATAGAATGAAGTTTTTTGGTATTAGGTTCATACACAGATTAAAGGCATTGCTGAATCTTCTACATTTTTCAATTCTCTACCTAAATTTATATATTATCTACATATTTTCTACTCAGTAATTTTGAGGGAATGTAAAATTTGATCAAATAAATAATAAATTCATGATAAATTTTTAAACTTTCGGTATTTATCGACATGCATAAACTTATTATTTACACATTTTCTACATATAAATGTAGAATACTGGGAAAATATACCATTTTGTATACATTTTCAAGATTTAATCGTAGATTTTATAGTTGCATACATTACCTACTTAAACATTTATGTTATCGACATATTTTCTACTCAGTAATTTTGTGTACAATTTATGCAAATAAAAAGGAAGTTTATATTTTCACATAAATTTTTTTTACTTTTGTGTTTTTGTGATATGTAGAATACTGTAAAAATTAAAATTTTTTATACTATATATTTTTATAGAATGGTTGTGATTTAAATGGTAAATTATCTACCTAAATATATATGTTATCTACATGTATTCTACTTATAAAATGTGTATGAAATGTAAAATCGGTTTTTTTACATATTTGGCATTTATCGACATGTGTTTTTATATTATTTACATATTTTCTACGTGAATATGTTGAAAACTCCAAAGCTCTGCCTTTTTGAAAATAAGTTTTCATACAATAATTGTGGTTTAAGTGGTTGATTTTATAATTTCATACATTATTTGCTTAAATATTTATGTTACCTACATATTTTCTACTCAATAGTTTTGGGTCAAATGTAAAATATATGTAAATTAATAAACAATTTTTATTTTTTTAAAATTTTGTTTTGTTTTCAATATTTATCGACATGATTTCATGCATTATCTACACATTTTCTACATAAATCTGTAGAAGAAAAAGAAAACTAGCTCTTCGTAGGTAAATATATTTATTTTTTTTTTTCGATTGGTTCAATGATTATATTTTAAATGGTAAATTTTAGAGTTGTGCACTTTCTAATAATAATTCAATTTAAATAATAATAACTATGTAATCTACATACTTTATATTCTGTACTTTTATGTGAAATGTAAAATATGAGCAAATAAATTATAATTTAATAATTTCTTGGCAAAATTCAATGCTCTCAACATTTATTGACTTATTTTTATGCATTATTTACATATTTTCTACATAAGTATGTAGAATCTTGAGAAAATTTACATATTCTTTTTATAGTTTCAAACAATGGTTCTAGTTTACTAGGTGGGACTTGCAGTTTCATACCTACATAAAATTATACATAAAATAAATTAAGAAAATATGTAAAAAATAAATATTTATAATGTCATGTAAACAATGTATACTAACCATACTAATACTTTCATGATATAATATCTGGTTGAGGCTGAGTTATTTGCATTTACGCATATCATTCTTTGCAAGATCTAAAACCAATAAAGTCTGATGTATTATTACATTACTTTGTCTCTAATATTTTTTAAGCCATTTTCAAACTTTTGTGAATTTTTCATGTAGAAAACTGTATAAATATACGTAAAGTGTTTATAGAAGTATGAAACAATGGGATAGATTTCATAATTTTCAAAATAGTTCTTCAAAAGAATATTTATTGAAAGAAATACTAAGAAAATATATAATTGAAAAGTATTTACATTTTGACACAACAGACTCTAAAGTTGACCTGTTTGCATTAGTAAGTAAAGTGGAAGATTTTTTAGTTTTCTACATCTACATCTGTTTCAATCATTGAATTCAATGTTGAATTGAATGTTATCTACATCCTTTTTTCTACAAGCATATAGTAAATAATTGAAAAAATTTATTTAAAAAATATACTGTGTCGACTTTTTTTTTTGCACTAACCCACATAAATAAAAATATTACCAAAACACTTTCTACACAGGTATCTAAATTATTAAAAACATATTCAAAATATATATAGTTGTTTGTAGAGTTTTCTACATTTATATTCATAAATAATTATATTTTCTACACATAAGTACTATATGTACTTTGAAAAATATATAAAATCTGTATAGATAGACATCAATCTTTATAAGAATTTAAGTTATTTATATAAAAATATGAAATATTGATGAAATATAAAACATTTTACATATAAAAGTATAAACAAGTTTTATCTACATGAAAAATTACATAGTTATCTACTTTTCTCGGATACTTACATTAAAAAAATTAAAAATTTAGTATATTATACGAGTATAAGAAAAATTTTGAATTGATGTGCGTAGTTTGCAATGTAAATTTTATAACTTGTTCACATTATCTACACATATTCTACATATAAATGTAGAAAATTATAAAAATACATTCCTGTACGCTACATTATGGACAGTTTCTTCTCTTCTTTATTTTTTATTTTTTTTTTATTTTGACTACAAACATCTAAAATCACTTGTTATGTGTGTGTGCTTTGAAGTGATGCGGGTGTCAGTGGAGGCAAGGGAAAAGAAATTATATTTTGTGTTGCATATAAAATGCTCATTTCACTGTAAGTGGTGTGTATGCGTGTTGGTGTATGTATGTGTGTGTGTGTGTATATATATATATGTAGGCAGGAAGTAATTTTAATTTTAATATAAATTAATGAAGTAGCCACCTTACTGCTAGCTGCTAGTTGCTATACAACTGCTACTTCCATTCACTGTGTTTTTCTTTGCCTGGCTCTACCTCCCCCTCTCATGTCTCAATGCTTTTTTTGTGTGTTTGCTTGTGTGAGCTGTTAAATGAGCAGCTGATGCCTCAGGAGAGTTTATGGTTTTTATATGCTCCTACTACTCCTGGTTGAAGTTTTACATCACTTCGATAATTATGATATAATTTGACATGAAATTAAGGCACGAAGAAATGAGGGAATGTAGGCAGCTCTCTGTACCCCCCTCAGACTTTCCTTTGCCTGTAGTCAAAGTAACATTTAAAAATATATCAAATTTTAAATTGCTATAGCAGATTGTTAGTAATTTATTTGCGGTAAAAGATGGTAGAGATCCAAAACCTCAAAACATATTTTAATTGAAATTTGTCTTTTCAATATATTTCAGCAACGTTTCCTCTTAATCTTTTTAAGTTTCCCCCTACTTTTTGCTAGCTTTCCTCTTACTGTTCCATTATTCCTTTCATCAAAATGAATTGACCACTTCGTCAATTTTGTTCTTGGAATGTGACAAGGATATATGAAGGAGATACCTTTCAAAAAAAGAAAGAAAAAGGAACAAAATGTAATTGCTACATTTAATCTTCTCTTTAATATGTATGGACACACAATATATATACTTATACTATTTACGTAAAAAAAAAGATACTTACATATACCCATAGAAAAATGTTTGTAAAAATTTATTAAATAATTTTAGTAATAGAGTTCTTTAAGTTTCTTTACAATTCAGACTAGAATTGGGGTCATGACTTGTGTTTTCAAGATGAATACCCCAACGACCGAGTTAAGACTGTGAATGCCTCAGTCAGTATTTGATTATAGTACTCCTTTAAACTATAAGTCCCTTGAGACTCAGGTAGCTCTTGATCCTTTATCTTGACTGAGTTGTAAAACAGTAGCTAAACTAGTGACAGGCTATTAAACTAGACAATCCTTCCTAAAAAACTTATCAATATATTTTGATATACGAGTTTAAAAAGTTTGTCAAATTGTTTTTTTTTTTTTTCGTTACAATAATCTGAACAACGATTTCAGGAGAAAAAATATAGCATCTCTCAAAAATTTGCATAATAAAAATCTCTTAAGTTTTTAAACTCTTTGCCGATGAGTATACTATACGAAATTCTTTCTCACTAATAAACTCTAGAATTTTGACGAATGAATGCCAAACAATCCAAAGCTGTAGGATGTTATCTTTGTACAGATTAATGATAAGTCTTATCGATTCTGAATTCTCTACCTAAATTCCAATATTATCGACATATTTTCTACGCAGAAATTGTGGGTGAAATGTAATATATGCACAAATAAATTTTAATTAGATAATTTCAAATTCGATTTTTATACTTTCAGCATTTTTCGGCATAAGTTTATGCATTATTTACATATTTTCTACATAAACATGTAAAAAATTGAGAAAAAAACACCTTTCTGAAAATATGTTTTTATGAAATGGTTGTGGTTGAAATGATAGAATTTGTCGTTGTATACATTGTTTAGTTAAATATTCATGTTATCTACATATTTTCTACAAAAATGTAAATTATGCGCAAATAATTTAAAAAGTTCGTAGCAGATTTTTATTTTTGCGGCATTTATCGACATAGGTTTATTTACATAGCATTATTTACACATTTTCTAAATGAATACTAATCAGAGTAGAGCTTTACATGATGGAATCTTTAGTTTTATACTTAAATTTAAAGAATACAAAGGAGATATGTATAAGTAGTGACACACAAGAATCTCTTAAGTGTGTCCGAGCTGAATTGAATTGTTTGAGACGTGGTGCCATAACATCATCAGGAACAACGACGATTTATACAATAGGTGTAATAAAAAGCCAATAGCGAACTGTTTTTCTCTTCTTCTTTATCATAGCTTTCTACTATTTCGGATCGGCTTTCCTTGTACAACATTTCTAGGCCGTTCAGCTTAAGTCATTTCTTCATTTAGTCTTATGCATACCATATAATTTTTAATCGTGTTGCTCCACGTTTTGGATGGCCTTCTTTTCATAGCACTTTCCTATCCGCATGGTCTTTTCAACACATACTCAGTCATAACAATGAAACCGATTTTCCTAGAGTTTCTCGCTAATAGGTGTAACTTTACGGCTACCATGAATATATTTGATTGAATTTTGTCTAGCATCTTCACTCCAGTTTTTGTTTCAGTCTTTGAGGCACGGCCCAGCTCTCGGATGCGACGTGAACGTGAACGCAGTTCTGAGCATAGTTTTGTAGATTTTACCTTTAAGCTGTAGTTTCTTGTAGCATGAAACACCAGAAGCAGCTCTCCAGTTTTGCCATTCGCATCGGATCTAATGCGCGACTTTTTTTTTCGAATGTGCCATTCACATTTACATATGAGCCCAGGTGCTTAAAGCTTTCGACACTTTTGACGGGTTCACTGCCGATTTCCAAGCAAACTGCGTCATTATTACTTCTTTTCCTAAACTGGAACTCAACTACTTCAATCTCAGTCTTTAATCGGCTTACTTTGAGTTCATTGCATTCGAGCGCGCTTACCCAGTCCAGTCTTTCTTGAAGAGCTGATTTATTATTTATAGTAGAGCAACACCATCCGCATACAGGAACGTCCATGACAAGTTACCATGGATCTCAAACGTTAGATAGTCCATCAACAAGCGAAAATGCAGTAGACTAAGGGCTGAACCTTGATGAACACTGCAAGAGTACAGACCCTGAGTTGTCTAGTGACTTTGTAGTAGATATCTCAAATTTGTTTTATAAGGCTCTCCGAAATCAGCTGGTTTCTCAGAGCTTACCAAACCAAATCTCTCAGCACGCGGCAAAAAACTTTCTTTCGGCCAATCAAAACTTCGAGCTGGTTTTCTTCGTTTAGACGGTGTTTCTCTATGAGAGTTCGGAGGATGTGGATAGCCGTTAACGAAGGTAAATTGATTGCCGGAGTTTGTGTCCAAAGTTAAGAAAATTAACGTGGTTCAGTCATTCACTGCATAAGTACTAGAAAGAAGTTATAAAGGGGACTACGAAACTTAAGTTATAAGAATCAAGGGAAAGTTGAATTTTTCCAAGAAATAGTGCGTCATCTTTAGACTTTAGACCGATTTTGTTGCAATTTTGAATACCAGGGTTAATTGGGACAAGGAACTTACTTTTAGCACCCAAACGAAATATACCGGCAACAACTGAATTGCAACCCGCAATAAAAATACAAAAGAGTTTGTCCGGAAGCTTTTTCGACTGACCGGTTCTTAATATGGCTATGTCCTTTGACAGCCGTTCCAACCTGACCTAAATATTAAAATGAGATGGAATATTTGAATCAATTGTAATTAGCCGCTATGCTCAACTGGCAACTTTAGTCTGATATTTGATTAACTTTTACGTTTTTGTCCGCTTTTGATCTGAATTCTGCTTTGAATGTCAGAATTTGGTTTTGATGCTAGATCCGAATTCCGTTTTTGGTAAAAATTTTTAGTTGCCTTCGGTCTATATTTGAGATCCTTCTGGTCTGAGTTTTGGTGTAACTCTTAGTCTAAATTGTGGTCCAAATTTAGCTCAGACCAGCGTTCAGTGTTTAATCTGATTTCGGGTCTAAATTTTGATTTGCTTTTAATTTGTATTTGGCATCCTTTTGGATTAAAGTTTTGTCTAACTATTAGTCTGAGTTGTGGTCTAATTTTTGGTCTAAATTTTTTCTGAATTTCTGTGTAATTTTTCGTCTGAGTTTTGAACTGATTATGATTTCGATTCGGTCTGAATTTTGATCGATTTTTGTTGAAATTTTGGTTCAATTCATGGTCTGAATATTGTTTTTTTTTATTAAAGATTTTGGTTTGAATTTTACCTCATTTTCATCTAGATTTTCGATGTGAATTTGTTCCTTTTCTTGGTTTGAACTTCGATCTGAAAAAAAATTGTTTTAATTTAAGTTTGAAATTTGACCAAAATTTCCGCCTAAATTTCTATCCGATTTTAGTTTGAATTTAAGTCTCTGTTTTTTTCCAGTTATTTTTTTAATTTTTTGTCCCTATTTTTTGGTGTGAACATTGATAAAGTGTTTTCACTAGTATTTGGTCTAGGTCTGGGTTTTGGTCAATTAAGAGTCTGATATTTATCCTTTAATCCAGTAAAATCAGCCCTCCCCAAACCCAAATTCTAGAACCGCCACTGCGAGAAACTATTGATGTAGAATCCTAGTCTAAGTATAGAAGCCTATAATTTTTTTAAGGCTTGACCCATTTATGTGCAGACAAATTTTTAATTAATCTCATAAGATCTAAAGTGTTTTTATAGCAGTCTTATAACTATTTCACCAAGAGCCATATTCCTATATGTCATTTTCTTTTATGCCAAGGATTTTATTTAGGGTTTTCAGATTACACAAAAATTCAGATAAAGATAATTGAGCCATCGGCATCAAATATATTAAAATATTTCGTCTAGCTTGGAATATTTATATACTCGCACCCTCTAGCAGATCCAAGGGGGGGAGGGGGGTGGTGGGGTTAGAGGGGAGGTTCATGATTAAGGCCCCCTTATCGATGAAAATATCATACATTTTCATAGTTGGTCACGAAAAACAAAAATTTATGGGGCGGAAAAATTGAAACTGGATCCGTTAGTGCTCACACCTTTTGCACCGCTCGACCTATTTAGAGACAGATTCATACATATTTTCAGGTGATATTATAATAACTAAAGTGATTTCTTGACAGTTTGTCTTTCTCACAAAGTGCTAGGTCATACTCCTATATGCTATATATATTTTTTTTTGATACCTTGGGATTATATAAAAATTCGGAAAAAAGTCAGATCATTCTTTCTCTATTTTCTTTAAACAGATAGGCGCCGAGAATCGTCTCTGTAATCCTTTTAGATCTAAGTGAGATATTCAATAGAGATCAATGTTTCTATACTTGCAGCCCCTAACCCCAAATTTGTGGATAGTTTCTGGGCTAGGTCAGGTTAAGTTACATTCTAGGGATATACTTAGGTCAGAACGGCCCATTGTGATACCATCGCAGTACCGCCAGGTTAAAAGTTTAGTGCGCTACCCACTCGACTATCTAGTTCGTCAAAATTCTGAGTTAATCTTGTAAGAAATAATGCAATTTTATAGCAGCCCGAATCGCTTATATTTTTATATGTCGAGGACTTATTTTTGGGTCTTAGAATTACAGAAAATTCCAGTAGGTTTATTCTTTCTGTGATTTCAATCCTGAATCGTTTCTTTATCCCTTGTAGTCTTGTATGAGGTTAAAGAGAGATAGCTTCTTGGTGATTTTTTAGTTATCTAACCTTTTTTTTTAAATGTCTAGATGTCGGGTAATAGTTTTTTGTTTAATCATTTCTGTCTTGTAAGAATTTTTCTGAAAATATAATCAAATACAATTTTTCTTTCCTTATCCTGTTTTTCTATTGCTTTTCTTCCCTTCAAAATTTGCTTTCCCTCTATCTGCGCAAAGGATAATAGTTCAAAGATCTTAGTGCTATAGATTGACTATGGTTCTGCTGCCCTCCTTCAAATCTAATGTTACCCATACTAACTATTACTCCTTCATTGGTGATTTGCACTGTTAACAAAGAAATTTGTCAAACAAATTTGTAAACTAAAGAAAGCAAAACTGTTGTGTTAATCTTAACAAATCCTTTCCGTTGACTAACAGTTTTTCGTATACTTCGTTTTACAAACTACTTTCGTTGACTCTACTAAAGAGTATTTTTTTTTCGTCCTCCATCTCCTTTTTCTTTTTATATATTGTAGTTAGATATATATAAACTTTTTTCTTAATTTCGCATACGTTTTGGAATTTTTATTACAATTGTAACAACTTTCTGCTGCTTTAGAACCAATTCAAGTATTTATTATATCTACGTACATATGTGTTTATAATAGAAGAAATAGCTATAGAAAAGAATGGAAAAGGAGCCCATCGACCAAATAAGGAATTTAATTAAGAATTTCTTTTGTAACATTTGCGTCTTTTAACTCAAATGTCCAAATACTAAAAGTACAAGGAAGTAGTAGTTGAAAAAGAAAGTAGCACGGAAAATTTCATAGCCAACGCCAACAGAGTGAGAAACTTCTTCCTCTGAGGATGAGGGTGTATATAAATATGTATATACTTAAGAGGGTGGTGTCCATAGCAATTGATTTACTTAGCACAAATTCCTAGGGTGGAAAAATATATGCACGCATAAAAAGAAAAGCAAAAGAAAATGGGGAAAGGAAAAGTAAAAAAGGAAAGTTGAAAGGTTATTGACATTTCATCAACTGCTTAAAAGCAGTCAAAGAAATTTTTCATTATCAATTTTAGTAAAATATGATAAAGTTTTAGATACATAGTATGTGTATTGAGCTTTTGGGGATTTAATCTTTTTATGTTAATTTCCATTAGAATTACCTTTTTAAAATAAGCTCTTAAAGTCGACTTTACAACAAATTTGTGAGTATGTAGTGTGAGTTTGAAGTGAACTGAAAATGACCTAGTCCTACTCCTGGTTTGCTTTTAATTCTCAGTGATTGGCCTTTTCCGTTCTACTTATAATAAAAAAGTTAATAGCGAGTTATCATATGCCTAATTTAAAGAAGCTTATCTTAAAATAAAATAAAAATGAATAATGAAAAAGGAAAAAAGGACTTAAATTTTTTTCGAGTTACTATTTATTTATGTGTTAATTTTTGTATTGCTTAGTTAAGTCATATTTTTGTTAGTCACCTATTAGTTACATAGAAATTGAAATTTTAAATATTAATCGGCAGTTTAACGCTTGAGTACTTTCTTTTTAAAGAGAGTATAATAAATAATTCTACCATGTAAATATTCTTCGTAATTTGTGGTGTAAATCCAAAAACATTCGCTTAGGCGCTACTTTCTGGAACTAAGAGGGATATGTATATCTAATCTACATATACAAGAGTGTATAAAAATGCAGTTTTCCATCTAATAACTCTTCAAAATAAAAAAAACACTATAATATTGGGAGTATGAATGTATAAACTTGTATTTTTTTTTTCGAAATTTGGACATTTATTGTGAAAAAGTGATTATAAATTTATTCTTTAAAGTATTGTCCATCGTTAGCCTCAACCTTTTCCCATCTTTCTGGTTGCATACGGATTACGCATCGAAAGAACTCCTCATCTTTTGAGGCTATCCACGAATCGACCCATCAGGTGGGGTAGCACTTCCCATTTCAGCGTTTCCAAGTATGTTTTTACTTGCCTTGCAACATGCGGCCGAGCATTGTCGTGCTGAAGAATAACTTCGTCGTGTCTATTCTCATTTTCTGGCCTCTTATCCTTTAATGCTCGGCTCAAACGCATCAATTGTAGTCGGTAGCGGTCGCCAGTGATCGTTTCATTCGGTTTCAATAGCTCATAATACACGACACCTTTCATATCCCATCAAATACACAGCATGAGCTTGGATCCTTGGATGTTCGGCTTTGCCGTTGATGTTGATGCATGTCCGGGCGGTCCCCATGATTTTTTACGCTTTGGGTTATCGTAACGTATCCACTTTTCACCGCCCGTCACAATACGATGCCGATCAGCAATCAGCATGACATGTGAAAAATCGTCGTTCGACGTCTCTCGGCTTCAATTCGTACGGCACCCAATTTCCTTGCTTTTGAATCATTCCCAATGCTTTTAATCGTTTAGAAATGGTTGATTGATCAACTCCTAAAGATTCTGCAACTTCTTGTTGCGTTTGACATGAATCTTCTTCGAGTAATGCCTTCAATTCTTCATCTTCGAACTTTTTCGGGCCGCCTGAACGTTCCCTGTCTTCAACATCAAAATCACCACTTTTGAAACGGGCATACCACACCTGACACATTCTAACGTCTAAAGCACAGTTAGGATAAGCTTCAGTGAGTAAACGATGTGCTTCAGTTGCGTTTTTCTTTAAATGGAAGAAGCAAATTAAAACTTCCCGCAAATGTTGTTTTGTTGGCACGAAATTCGACATTTCAGCTATAGTAAAACACTTTTGTAAAATTATGAAAATTATTTGACAGATCAATTCTTATAGTATTTTTGGCGTTCTTCGAGATAGAATAGCTGTCAATGTAAAAAAAAAGGCGCGTATGATAGATATGAAGTTAGTCACAATTACGAGTTTATACATTCATACTTTCAATAGTTTGATCTGAAATTACTATATTGTCAGGTTTTCACTAAATAAATATGTCATATTCAATCAAATTCCAAAAATGTTGGCAATTTCGTTTTAGGAAACTCTCTCTTACTCTCTTTTGAGTTTGCCAATAAATATAACATCATACAAGTAAAGTTACATTTTTCATGAATTTAATTATTGTAACAGAAGCTGTGATTGTTTTTTCCGAAGAAGGTATGGCCCCAGCTAGTATGGTGTCAGCCAGGTTGAAAAACGTGGTTTCAAGAAAAATTAAAAAACTTCCAGCACGCCAACATATTTTTGAAAATTTTTTTGATTTTACGGGTTTTCGGGTCACTGATTACGAGTCTGAAGTCAAATTTTCAAAACCTACAATCGTGTAAATTAAACGGGTTGAGTAGCTGAGTAGTAAGTTTCAAGTAAACCACGGGGGGTCGCTGATTACGAGTCTGATATAAAATTTGTAATCAGTCATCCCGAAAATCCCGGAGTAACAATAAGGAGTTTCAAGCAAATCTGTTGAACTTACAAAATCAGCAGCCATACTGGATGTGCTATTTTAAATATCGGAAATCTGACCTCAGATTCGTAATCAGCGACCTTTAAAATTCCTAAATACCAATTAATCAAATAATTTTTTTTTTAAGTTCGTTCGTCATATTGGATCTGCCATTTTGAATTTTGAAGCTCTGGCTTTGGATTCGTAATCAGCGACCCCAAAAACTACCTAGTACCAAGTTTTACGCAATTTCGAATAAATCTTTAGGTTTTGGTTACATTTATGCCATTTGGTCTCACTGTGCTCCGAGACTCTTTACGAAATTGATGTTTAAAAAAAAACGACTTAATAAATATAAAACAAATAATTCCATACGGACCCTTTAACCCGCTTCGATCTTCTATTCGTTTCATCGAACATTAACATTGCCTATTTCCAATATTTTTTTCTCTGTAATAGTAAATGATGTGGCTATTCGAAAATAATATTTACCAACCACCACACTCTACCAATAATGTTGCAGAGTGGGTTGAAAAATAGCCTGCTGATAAAAAAGAAATTAATGATGAAGTCTTATATCCGATTGACTAAGCTATCTTTTATAATCTAAAACTGAACATCTTGACACAAGTATGAGTTTTGGAACCACTTCCTCATCGAACTGGAATTAATGATGTATTCTTACTAAACCCATCCCGTAGAGTTTAGGTATCCTAGCAGATTATTTGGGCTGATTGCCGAGCAATCGGACAAGCTATCGAGGAAATACTTCCGCAGGAACCTATATCTTGTCCTCGCCAAAGCTGGACATTGACAAAGAATATGGGAGATTTTTTCTATTTCATCTAAGTTTCCGCAACTTCTGCAGTGGGTGTTAAAAGGGTTAAAAGCGCAGTTTTTTTGCGTGGATACCTATACACCAGTGATCGGTGTAGACTGCTGTTAACCTAGCAGTGCCGGCACGATCCCTGGTTAAAAGCTCGCGAGACCGACCCTCATTATATAAGGGCCATGTCGCCCGTGAGGCAGTGCAGGTTTTTAGTGACTTCCACCTCCGATTAGCCAATTGAAGACAGTGCAGGTACATGCCTCTCTTGACGACTCTCAAGGAGACTAGAATCGGTACCCCCAAAGATTCTTCAAGAGAGGCTCCTGAGCGCGCTAATTCATCAGCTTTCTCATTCCCTTCACTGTTTCTATGGCCGGGAACCCAGATAAGAGTGATGTCAGCATAATGATTTAGCTCGCTCAGTACCTTTCTGCACTGCTTAACTAGCTTTGATTTTATGCTGGTGGATTGAAGCGATTTTATTGCTGCCTGGCTGTCAATAAAAATAGCGACTTTACACCTGTCTGTGATATGTCGCTTTATTAGCCGAAAAGCCTCTCTAATAGCCAGAACTTCAGCCTGAGAAACCGAGGCATCATTAGGTAAACGTAAACATTGGTTTATTTCGACTTGCGGTGAGTGCACCCCCGCACCCATCCCCCAGACCATTTTTGAACCATCTGAAAAAATGGGAATGTCATATTCTGTTAAAAAGCTTTTTTCTTTCCATTCTGCCCTCGTAGGAAATCTTACCTTAAAATCACTTTTGAAATACAGTTGTGGTTTGATGAAATCTGTTTCTCTGAATACGAATTTTGGTATAGTACCTAAAACTTTACTGTGCCCGTAAGTACGTTCGGCCCAATAACCGGTAGTCTTAAGCCTTACCGCGCTATTGAAGGCAATATTTTTTATGTGAAGATCAATAGGAAGGAGATGTAGCATTACGTTCAGAGCATCCGTAGGACAAGTACGTAAGGCTCCTGTTTTACCAACACATGCGGTTCTCTGAACTCTACTGAGCTTCCGAACAATGTAGCTCTTACCTAGAGCAGGCCACCAAACTATTGCACCTTAAGTTAGTATCGGACACACTATTGCTGTATACAGCCAGTGGGTAATATGAGGCCGCAAGCCCCATCTTTTGCCAAACAGGCTTTCCTCACACGTAACTCTATATTGGGTCTCCAATTTGGTTTTGCGTCCAGCAAAATCTCTAAGTATTTGGCCTGAACTGATAGTGTCACTTGCAGTCCATTCACTGAAGGAAGGTTGAAGGTTGGAATTTTGGTCTTAGTGGTAAAAAGCATTAGTTCCGTTTTACCTGGTATTACACCAAGCCCACATCCCGTGGCCCATTGCATAATTTCGCTCATTATGCTTGGGAACATTCCTAATACTACCAACACCACGTCGTCCGCATATGCTACCACCTTCACCCCCATTTTGTCTAAAACGTTAAGAATATGGTCTATGACTAGTAGCCACAGTAGTGTTGAGAGCACTCCTCCCTGTGGTGTTCCTCTACTAACATGTTTTACAAGAGTGGTGTTCCCAACTCTGAATGAATTAACCTAGATTTAAGCATCCAGCTATCCAGTTTCTAAGTTCCTCTTCTAATCCAACCCTGATAGGAGAGTCTTGGATAGCCCTCGTGCTTACGTTGTTAAAAGCCCCTTCAATGTATAGAAAGGCTGCTAACGAGTATTGTTTGTGTTGAATGGATTTTTCAACAGTGCGAATAACCTCATGTAGAGCTGTTTCCGTAGATCTTCTCTTGAGATACGCGTGTTGACTTTTGGAAATTTGATAGCGTTCTACTATAGATCTGAGATGAATTTCCATGACCTTTCCAACGTCTGAAGCAAGAACGAGGTAAGACTAATCGGTCTAAAGTCCTTAGCTGACTAGTGACCAATTTTCCCTGCCTTAGGGATGAAAACTACTTTAACCTTTCTCCAGCTAAGTGGTATGTAATTAAATTTTACGCATGCCCTATAAAACACCCCCAGCCATGGTATTACTATATCCTGTAATTTCTGTAGCATGATTGGGAGGATTGGGAGGGGAAAAACTGTTTATTGAATATTTGATTTTTTCTTCCGTAAACACTGATTCGCACGTTAGCGCGGATCGGTAGTCCATTACGGATGAAAAAGATCCGATTGCATTGCCATTACTTTCCGGAAAATGTGTTTTTAATAAAGTGTCAAGTGTCTCTGCAGATGTTTCAGTCCATGAGCCATCCTCCTTTTTTAAATAAGAAGGATTGGTACGCTCCTTGGAAAGCACCTTACTGAGACTTGCGGAAGTTGAGGTTGACTGTATTGACTGACAGAAATCTTTCCACGCTCCAACGCTCTTAGCTTTCCCGATCGATTTTTTGTAAGTCTTGAGACAGTCTTTGTAGACTTGCCAATTATTATTGTCCCTATAACATTAGGTGAATAGCTTTCGTGTTCTTTATCTAAGATTCGAAAGCTCCTCATTCCACCATGGTGGAAAGGACCGCTTATCCAGTTCTCCCGTGGAGTATATACGAGTCGTTTTTTTCTTCCTAAGTTTTACACTAGCTACCCTAGAGAATATTTTACTCTCTTTGGGTTCCTAAAGGGGATTGAAACTTTTGGGGTCAGACTCACATTGAAAATTATCTAACTATGTGCCGAAAAGGATTTTTTATTGGATACTTTCCAATTCTCAACCTGAATTGTTGTATTGCCTGACAGAAGAGTAATATCTAGCACTTACCGAGCTAGGGAAGGTAAAAGTAGGCGTAAATAAAATATATACAATAAAAGAATATTATTTAAATTATTTGAATTCAAAGGATGTGTGTATGCATTCTTTTGCTAGGATTAAACCAAGAACACACAGAAATCCAAAGCTCAACCAACTGTGCTAAAGGGAATATTATATTTCTATTACTATCAAAACTCGTATTTTCCGAGGAGTTTCAGATAAAATATGGTGAGTCTACATGGAGCTATTGTTTCCGAACTAAAATCAACTCCTCACAAATCAAAACATATCAGATCTTTATCTTTCTTGCTTCACGCAAAGAAAAAAAAAACGTTTATCGCCCGTTTGTGGAGAATATATTACTTTTACGCTGAACAAAAACGTTTATGAGGAACGTTGCCGTGTTTGCAGAAACCAAACCCGTTTTTTGCAAAAGATTAACAATTTTATGATGAACGAAAATTCGTTCACGATAAAATTAAGGCAATTTTCTTTTCTGGCAAATCGTCGCCTGAGAATTGATTTGGCGTATGTGTGTACAAATTCATATACCTATAAGCCAAATCAATTCTCAGGCGACGAAATGAAAAAAATGTTTCTGCTAACGAAAGTCTACAACTCTCTTCTCTTTTTATTTTCGTTTTCCTCTCATCTCGCTCTCGTCGCAGAAAGAAGCAGCAGCGACGCTTACATTCAAACTTCACACAACAACAAATCAACACAACATAACGGAAAGTATCATTTGTCAACGCATTATTGAAGAATTTTAATTGTGCATTGAAATTATTTTATCACATTTCTTTTTGTCTATAAGAAAATGCGTGGTGTTTATAAAAAACAAATAAAAGTGTGTGATTTATAATAAATAATACAAAAATTGTAATAATATAATTTTATGTAAATTTCATACACTTTTTCTAGTTTTTAATCAGAAAATTTTATTTAAACAAAGACCACAATAAAATGCCAATGTACATATGAAAATTGTTTTTGCTTTCTTTTTTATGTTTTTGAGGGAAATATTGCATTTTATTGCAAACGTTTTTAGTTCATCGTAATTGAACCGTTTATGATGAATAAATCTTCGTTCATGGCAAACGAATACAGTCGTTTATGATAAATAAATGTTCGTTCATCATGAAAATATTCCATGAACGAGGTTCGTTTGGTGAAAATTTCTTTTCTGAGAAACGAATTTTTTCTTTTCGTGTTCCTGAATCAGTGCTGCCTACTATTACACTGCTATGATTATGTATTGCAGACTCCAGTAACCAAGAAAGGCAAATGTCTGAAACATTAAGCCAGCATCATTTCCCCTAAAATGAGAAAAAAATGGCGAAATTCACTAACAGAATCGTCTAAAGCTCATTGGCATACGTGCGTAAATATCAGAAGAATTAATTCTGAAAGCAAAAATTTAAAGAACTATAAACTTTTAAGCTAAATACTTTAGAAAAAAGAAATAAATGTAAGAAATAAATGCTTTACTTTTTTCTTCAAAAATTGCATTAAATGTTATTCACTTCGTTTCTGAAAATTATTTAAAATTCAGTACATAAAACTGTAAAAATAATCAAAAATTCTTTAGCGATTGCTTTAGTGGAAAATTGTGTTCTATCGTTGAATCCATTGTTGTTATATTTTTTTTTTTTGTTAAATTTTTTACGAGGATTCTCTTTATTCATACTAATGGTTACTTAGGTGTACCTTAGAGTATAAACCGAGTATGTAAAGAATATGAATAATGCATTATGCATAAAATGCACGTATGAACATTACATAATTTTGCACTTTTTTTTTAACAAAAGCAAAAAAAAAAGAACTGAAAAGTATATAAGTTTATAAAATTTTGTGTTTTTTTTATACTTGTATGTAGGTATTCATATTTGATTTTATATTTTTTTTGTGTTATTGTTGTGTGTGAAAAAAGGCAATTTAATTTATAATTTATATGAGTTACGTATTTTGTTGTTATTGTTGTCGATACGAAAAAAAAAAAAAAAAAAAAACTGAAAAAAGCAAGGATGCATGAAGTTCCACACCATTTGTTTTCAATACCCGAAGGCAAATCACAAATACATGTATATAAATATTACACAAACACTAATACTAACACACCTCTTTCTATATTTATAGAGAAATAATAAAGAAAAAAAATATAAGGAAAAATTCTTATATGGTTATTTTAGTGTGGTTGCGTGTTAAAAATCACAAATAACGTTTTAATATTATAAAGAAAAAAAAAAACAAAAATTGGAAAATCAAGAAAAATCAGCAAAGGAAAAGAAGGCGACAACAACCATGGAAAAACGGCTTAACAATTTACACTATACACTGGTATAAATGTATAGTTGATAGAGTTGATGTAGTATAAAAATAAAAATAAGAATAAAAATAAACAATCAAAAACTGTTAAAAGGATTTTCAAATACAATAAATCAACATTTGATGCCATTTAACGTGAGCGTATGTAATGCGATAGATACGCCCTAAGGGCCGAAAGAAAAATACATACATATACATACAGCATACCATATGACATAAACACACAAACGCAGACATACATACACTTGAAAATCGAAGTAGTTGTAATCAGAAAACTGCCAAAGTCATAAATGCCTCGCTCACCCGTCTCCAAAAAGTAAGTAGTAAAGTGCAAGCAGAAGAGAATAGGAATTCGCCCTCAGGGTGGCGGAACTTCCTGTGATACACGCACACACCGATACGCAAGCAATAAGCAATTTCCGGTTTTAATGTGCGTATGGATTTTACTTTTAGCTCTAACCCAGTGGTTAGAAATGGACTTAATTTTTCTCTAAAATCAGACCAAAATTCAGTCCAAAACTCAGACCGATATTCAGATAAAAATTAGATCAAAGTAATAACCAAAGTTTAGACCAAAAACTAAATCAAAATTTAGACCAAAATTCAGGCTAAAACACATCAAATTTAAGCCGAGAATCAAATTAAAATTTTAACCAAAATCAAGATTAAATCCAGCCAAAAACTCAGAACGAAAATCAGGCTAAAAATCAGATCAAAAAATTAAATTAAAATTCAGACAAAACTCAAAATGAAATTCATACCAAATTCAGATAACAAATTATTTCAAAATCAAAATTCAAACCAAAACTCAGAGTAAATTTAGACCAGAACTTAGACCACAGTTCACATCAAAATTTAAGTTTAAAACTCAGACCAAAATTCAGATGGAAATTCAGAGCAAAAAGCAGACCACAACTCAGACCGATATTCAGATAAAAATCAGACCAAAAACTAAACCAAAATTTAGTCCAAATTCAGATGAAAACTCAAACAACTTCAGACCAAAACTCAGACCAAAGTTCACATTCAAATTTAAATTCAAAACTCAGATCTAAAATCAGACTATAGTTCTGATCATAATTTAAACTAAATTCAAATAAAAAATTAGACCAAAAATATGACTAAAACTCAGACCGTAATGCAGAGTAAAACTCAGAGCAAATTTAAACCGAGAATCAGGTAAAAAGTTTGAACTAATATCAAAATAAAATTCAAGCCAAAATTTAGATTGAATCCAGCCCAAAGTCCAGAACAAAATTCAGACTAAAAATCAGACCAAAACAGATCAAAAATTTAATTAAAAATCAGACAAAACTGAAACGAAAATTCAGGCAAAAATTAAAACCAAAACTCTGACCAAAGTTCAGACAAAAATTCAAATTGAAAACGCAGTCAATATCATACCAAAATTTAGGCCTGAAATCACATTATAATTATGATCATAATTTTGACTAAATTCAAATCGAAAATTTGATCAAAAATATAGCCAAAAAGTTTTAACCGAAATCAAAGCAAATTCAGCCCAAAAATCAGACCAAAATTTTAATAAAATTCAGCCCAAAACTCAAAATAAAACTCAGATAAAAAATTAGACCAAAGTAGACCAAAAATTTTGTTAAAACGTGGACAAAAATTAAACTTGAATTCAGATCAAAATTCAAAACCAAAACTCAGATTAAGATCCAAGCTCATATTAAATTTCAAATAAAATTCAAACTAAAGACCAGACTAAAATTAAAACCAAAATCAGACCTAAATCCTAATCGGAATTTAAACCAAACTCAGACCAAAATTTAAACAAGACCCAGTTCAAATAAGAAATTAGATAAAAAATTCCGAACAAATTCAGCCCAAAAATCAAACCAAAGATTAGATCAAAATTTAGTTTAAATTCAACCCGAAACTCAGAACAAAAGTTTGACTAAAAGCCAAACCAAATTTTGACCAAAAATTAGACGAAAAATTACACGAAAATTTAGATCAAAATATATGGAAATCAGATCAAAGTTCAAGTTAAATTAAGACTAAATGTCAGACTAAAAATCGAAAGCAACTTTTCTAAATTAAGCACAGTGTCTTAAGTTGAGTAAAGGTTTTTCTTGATCCTGAACTTTAATCTGTTTATCTTAAAAAACGATTGTCCAAAAGACTTTCCGGCTATTGAAATAGTCAGGCCAAGGTGATATTCATTTGATACCTTCCGAAGAACTTTTCAGGCCAGTGGCTAAGTAGCGTATGATTTGGAACTTTTAAGATACCTAAAGTTTCTTCTGAGAATAGTGATGGTTTAGAAAGATCATCTCCATCGACACCGTACGCAGTTTAAAATTTATTCGAGCAGTTTTAAACGAGCTGCCCTAAAAAACGAATATCAAGACCATTTTCATCGAACATATACAGATTCTAGAGATTGGCATTTTCAACTACTCTCTATGGCTCGATTTACAAGTTTAGACCCAGAAATTTTTCTCGAATTAATAAGCCGACAGCCTTGTGAACTAAGAGATAATTATTTCTAGCTTCCTTGACGATTCCTCGGATGAATTACAGATCTAGCGTCATATACCAAAATATACGAAACTGAATATGATTTCGTTCAATTCTACATTATGAACTCAAACTGCTTCCAATCTGCTTTCAAAAGATACGCATTAAAAGCGCAGCAAAATACTAACGTATAAAATTTTACCTTCTGGTTTGCAGTTATTTTGCAATAAAATTTTGCCAAACAATATCTCTAACATTCAGAGTTTGTCTGTCATTGTGTTTTTTCTTTCTTTATTTTTCTGGCAATGATGTCAGTTTTCGCACCCATGCGTTGCCTTTTCCTCTACAATTTTCCTGCGGGACTGACTGCAAAAGAAAAGGAAATAAAAATAAAAGAAGTGCGTATGTTCCTGTTAGTTACAAATACTAAAAATCGTAAAAATACGCACACATACCTACGCATATACGCAACATACTAGCGTATAAAAATACGCAGCACACTCAGGCGGCTGACTGCAACCACCCTTGAAAATTAAGTTTACTGCTGTTGCTATTCGTTTCACTTTTATTTTTGTTTTTTGTTTTTTTTCTGGGTGTAGTAAAGTCGTTAAAATTTTCTTAGATAAATGTGCATAACAGAAACAGAGAAAGAAACTGACGAAAATAAAAAGAAGAGCTAAAGTGATGTGTGGAATATTTTTTTGAAGTTTTCTTTTGCGAAGATCATAGATTTTGAAGTTGACCGAAGATAAATCTAAGATCCTGTATTTTGGAAAACGTTGGATCAAATGTTTCTGTGTGAAGAATTCTACTGAGTTCGGCAGAGAATTGACTGTCTGGGAAGGATCTCTATTTTGAGAGATTTCAGATCGGTTGAGAAAAAATGTGTCTATATGATTCGGGAATTTTTGAATGGTTCAGGCTTTAGAAGGTCAACCCCTGCGATTTTCTTGAAAATTGTTCAAAATTCAAACCAAATTCAGGACATAACTCGATACGAAATTCAGACCAAAAATCAAACTCAATTTAAAACAAAAATCTAAACCAAATTAAAATAAAAAATCAAATGAATTTCAAATAAAAACTCAGATTTTATTTAGATACAGAAAAAAAACAAAATGAGAGAAAAAAATTCCCACCAAAATTCAGACAAAAAATTTGAATAAAATCACACCAAAATTCACGCAGAAATAAAATAAAAATTCAGACCCAAAATCAAACCGAAATTCAGACCAAAAATCAATCGAAAATTCAAATCAAAATACATATCAAAAATTCGGACTGAAAAACGAAAAAAAAAACCGATCTTAAATAAGTTTAGAAACCAGACCATAAAATTAGACCAGCGCCACCTATTGGATTTTAACATAGCTGGGCAGGTTTTTGAGATATTTCATAAAGTAATAGAAATAATAATAAAAAAAGAAATGGAAAACATAGCAGAAAATAGTAGTAGTAAAAGAAATAGAAAATAGTATTAGAAATGGTTGTAAAAAAGTGGTAATAATGGCTGTAAAAAAGAGTCAGAAAAGTATTAGAAAACAGTAAAACACAGTAGTAAAACAAAAAAGTAGTAGAAAATAGTAGTGAAAAAATAGTAGTATAAAAAACACAAAAAAAGTAGTAGAAACTAGTACAAAATAAGAAGAAATCGTAGAAAAATGTAGTAAAAAGGTAGCAAAAAAAGATAGTAAAATAGTAGTAGAAAATATTAGTAGAAAAAGTAACAAGGAAGTACTAGAAAATAAGAAAAATTTGCAGAAAAGAAGAAGTTAAAAAGTTGTAGTAAATAGAAGTAGAGCATGCAGCCACACCCACTAATCCAACAAACTGAAAGAATTTTTTAAATCCGTTATTGGCAAGTAGGGAAATGCTATCGGTACTCGATACTTTGAGTACTCGATACTCTTATCCCGATACCCGATACTTTTTTACTCGATACTTTTATTATGAGTACTTGTACTCATTGAGTACATTGATGCTGGTATCGAAATTCGACCCTTGTCAAAATTTCCGGTACAAAAATTAGTACTAAAAAATGAAAATGAAATTGCAATTAAAATTAAACAGTAGGACTTGTACTTTTGTGAACAAAAGTATGTATAATCAGATGACGCTAATTGATATTTAGAAATACATACTGCAAATCGCTACCTCTATTCTTCAACCACGTATCTCCACCTTGGTCGAAATTTATTTGTATTGCTTACATAGTATTAAATCACCTAAGAATCCAGATAAAAATAAGTTCTCAGCGAGTTTGTATAAAAAATTTTTAGAGCCAGTTCTTCAACCTCGTATCTCCTCTTGAACATGAAAGTGGTTTTTCAAACCTTTAGTTTTTTCCGTTTTCTGCGAAATGGTATTTTTGGAGATACGTGCTTGAAGAATATAGGTAGCGAAATTGTTGAACAGAGGATCGGTCAGTTGAACAGAAGTTGTGCCACTTTTGTAGTTAGGGTACGATATGTATCTATATTAAATAAATAAATACCTTTTTTATATACATAGGTACATATATGTATTCATTATTTATATATGTACTTATGTATAAGTTTCAAACAATTAATAAAAACCAAAAATTTACACATAATTCGCAAATTTGTTAAGCACATCTTATGACATTTATGTCGATACTTTTGAATACCTGATACTTTTCAGCCGATTCTTCAAATGAGTATAGTATCGATACTTTTCCCCGATACCATTTCCCTATTGACAAGTAATACTTCCATACTAAAACTTAGTACCGTACCATAAATGGCTCCTATGATAACCCGTAAAAAAAATTCAGGTTATATGGAAGGTGCCACATCCCCTTTGTCAACCCCAAATGCTATAGCATGGCATTGCTAATTCACGTGCTTGTACCAAATTTCGGTTCTGTGCTATTCTATGATGATTCTTAAGATATTCCCAAAAAAGTATTAGGAGGTAGCACGCCTAATTTCCTAAAAGCTTTTATGAATAGCTAAGTTTCCTCCCCACGTCAAAGCAAATATATTCTTGGAATAAGACTTCAATCCGTCAAGTCGTTCAGAGTTACTCGATTACACACATACGCACCAATCTCTACTATTATATGGTATACCTATATGTATAAAGATGAAGGTGCAAACCCAGTGGAACATGCAAACACGCTGAGAAACGAGTGTTTTGCTATAAAAATAGCATGAACATTTGCTCAATGTTCGCAATCGAGCTCGCAAACGATAATTTTACGAGTATAAATGAGAGGCTGAGAGGAAAAGTGATATAACTTCTGCGTTTAGAAAAAAATGGAATAATTTTACTTAAGAGCAAAAGCAAAACGAAATATGTTCAGAGCAAAAGCGAAAAGAAAAATGTTCAAAGCGAAAACGGAATAAAAAACTATGCTGTTCTTGCTCTGAAAGAATTGTTATACCATTTTTGCTCTTACTTTTAAGGCGTTTCATTTTCACTCTAAACCGTATTACTTATGCTATTCTTGCACTGACACTCTAAATTATTTCACTTTTGCTCTTATATAAATTTTAACCCGCTTTTCCTTTCAGCCTGTCAAATATAACAAATAAACAATAATAAGCAAAAGAGACCACAAACGGTTTCTTTGGCACACGACACAACAAAAAAAAACGAGTACCGCAAGATCATTCGCTTAATGCTCGTAAACGTGCTAGCAAACGACAAGTTTGGGAGCTTTAATATGAAAATGAAGAATTAAAAACAATAGGAGACAACAAACAGCTCATAAAAAGGCTCGCAAAAAACTCACTGATGATATATGTCGCAAGTGTGATTCGTTTTCGTATCATTTTTGGAACCGGTCGCTATAGTTTTGCCCGTAAAAGTTTCGCCATGCTCTCGTAAACGATATCGTTTAGGAAGATTTTGTCCACTGGAAAGTGTAGAGTGTCATACAAAAAGAATTTATCTGAACACTTTGAAGTATACACTGGCGTCCGTCACGACGGTAGCATGAAAGCTCTGTTATTTAAGCCAAAGGTTTTATCGGCTGCTGTGCTTTTGGCAGATAATGAAAAGAAAAGTAACGTTTCTACAGATCTTTGTGGACCACTGTTCTCGCCTAGTAATTGGATTTTCTGGTTATCGTATCCTGGATGTCATGTTAATTGAACGAAGAGTTTGATCGCCTAGATGTTCAGATCAGAAGACAGAAGTGAAAGTCTGTAAGCCACACTCATCGTAAAGACGATATAAAACAAATTTTTTTGCTTTTTGGAATGCCTTTTTGGAACTATTTTCTTTTTCGTTCAACATCCCTGATCAAGGCTAGACAGGAATAAGCAATATAATCGATTTATGAAATCATTGGCTTCACTTATTTTTCTTTCGAGTATTAATTTACTTCTCACAGGCTATTTCAGAACTGGAAACTTAAAAAAACTTATCATGAACGACATCTATACAAATTGTTCTTAATTCTGGATTGAGCTATAAAATCAATATTTATATTAAAGCTTCTTGCTTCATTCACCAATGGATTATTGCCGGCTTCCAGCACTATACATATTTTAGAATGTCTTCTAAGATAACTAATACAAAAATGCATTTTCCATGGACATTAATCTCAGTATTGCTTAAGCTTAAAGCTCATCACTGATCTAAAGCACAGATGCGCATTGCGGCGCCTATGTTCAAAAAGCTTTTGAGCTTCTCATATGAAATACCATTGGAAACTTAAAGCTTGTTATACCATTTTATGCTCTTTGTTCCAAAACAGCTATGACCACTTACACAAGCTTCGTCTGAGATCTTTTTCTATGGAAATGAGATTCGTGCTTTTGTTTCACTTTGGCCCACATTGATCTAAATCCATATTGGGTTTTCTACACCATTGAAAAATTGCAGAATTGTATTCAAAAATTGTTGGTTCTGAAACCTATGCGAAAATAGAGACAGCGTTAGCTAAACAATTTTTTGCAAGCACGTTTTTTATTTCCGAATTAAAGAGCTTAAAGCTTTTGTGCATTGTAGTACATGTTTGCTTCTCACTAATCTAAAGCCTTCAAAACAGACTTAGATTTTTAATACCACTAAAATTTATTATTTTCCAATGAAATTATTCAATTTTGTTGTAATTTTTCTACCTACTACTTACCCAGCAATTTGCCTTTTGTACCACCATAACTCATTGATTACAAATTTCATTTTATTTTTGTTGATGTTGTTGGTTTTTTTTCCGTTTCTGTTCTGTTGGGTAATAAAATTTGCGTTAAAAGTTCTTTAATGCCACTTCAAAGACTTTTTTTTTTACTTTCTTCCTTTACGCTCACGCTGCATGCAGCCCATACACATTTACATACATACATACTTGTATGAGTATGTGGATGTGTGGAAATGTTTGAATATATTTGTTTTGTGTAAGAGCGGAAATTCATCGAATCTAATATGTAGCTACAAGTTGAAGTTTTAACGATTTGAAACGATACGCTCAAGATGAAAATAACAAATAAAAAACAAACAAACAGAAAAAAAAAAACGCAGAAATGTAATGTCGATCATATACGGAGGAAGATTAACATGAATGCGAATACGCTACAGGCGGAATTAACATTTATACCTACATAGGAAATTGAATAGTACAAAATATTGTTTTAGAACAGTGATGGACATCCATCCACATTGAGCTTAATACATATAAAATCTCAAATACTTTTCAACACGTGTGCTATAGCGTGGTCAACACTATTGTGGAGTCAGATTTAAATGCTAGTGAGTGAAAAGCTTTAACTTACATCACTAATATATAAAAGCTTCGACTAAAGCAGCAAAGTATAGTTCGTTGTTTCTGCGAGCTTTTAAAGTGAAAAGCATTTAGAGAGAGAGGAATCTCTCATGAGATTTATTGCTCGCAAAAAGCCAAAGGGATCATTTAAATTTGCAATTGAAAGCTGTAAAACTGATTTTTCTGCTCACGAGCGAAAAGATTTAATGCTAACTAATGATTAATTGATGAGATTCTTATATTCAAAAAAGAATGGGAACAACAGAGAAAGAATTTCTTCTCTGAGCCAGCTTAAAGGTTTAGGTTAGAGAAGTGCTTAGAAAAGTGTGTTCCCTTAAGGCATAAAGAATAGATTCATTATTATATCCGTAGACGTGGTATCTTATTAGGAGTATGAATGTATAACCACGTATTTTTTTCGTAATTTGGACATTTATTGTGAAAAAGTGATTGCAAATTTATTCTTTAAAGTATTGTCCATCGTTAGCCACAACCTTTTCCCATCTTTCTGGTAGCATACGGATTCCGCGTCGAAAGAACTCCTCATCTTTTGAGGTTATCCACGAATCGACCCATTTTTTGAGTTCTTCGAAAGAACGGAAGTGCTGTTCAGCCAGGCCATGTGTCATCGATCGGAACAAGTGGTAATCAGAAGGAGCAATATCTGGAGAATACGGCGGGTGGGGTAGCACTTCCCATTTCAGCGTTTCCAAGTATGTTTTTACTTGCTTTGCAACATGCGGCCGAGCATTGTCGTGCTGAAGAATAACTTTGTCGTGTCTATTCTCATAATCTGGCCTCTTATCCTTCAATACTCGGCTCAAACGCATCAATTGTAGTCGGTAGCGGTCGCCAGTGATCGTTTCATTCGATTTCAACAGCTCATAATACACGACACCTTTCATATCCCTCCAAATATTCGACATTTTCAGCTATAGTAAAATACTTTTGTAAAATTATGAAAATTATTTGACAGATCAATTCTCATAGTATTTTTGGCGCTCTTCGAGATAGAATAGCTGTCAATGTCAAAAAAATGGCGCGTATGATAGATATGAGGTTAGTCACAATTACGAGTTTATACATTCATACTCCTAATAGAAACAGCGAAACAGCGTGTATGCCTTGAGGCCAGGCTATCTAACATCTCACCATCACACAGTTTAAATCACCCAGTTTTAAAAAACAGGATAGATTTTTTACCACCTCAAATAGCAGTTGGAAGAATCATAACTCTTCCCGTTTAGTAAATTTTTTTGAGCCCAAGCTTTTGGACCATACTACTTTGCCCAGATAGAGGAAAAGGAGAAGAGAAAATAGATGAGAAAAATGAAAGAAGAATTTTTCCAGTGAGTAGAATTCAACCCTAAGACATCGCTACCCAGCAGGCAGGCGTCCACTTTCTCTTACCAAGGCGGGACAAGGTAGGAAACACATACCAGACCAACACTGATGCCCATGTTGGTCATATCACCAGAATTCTCAGATCCTTTCTCCCCAGATGAAGAAGAAAGTCAGCTGATCTCCTGTTTACTGAGTAACACTCGCTTACGATCTTCGAAAAATTGGCAGAGTTTTTTAGGGCCTTTACTGCAGCCTGACGGTCACTGCACACTTCTATTCATTTTTCTCACCAACCGTTTTCAATTATCCAGCAAGTTACATTCAATATAGTAAAGATCTCTGTTTGGAGAACCTTTGCCATTTTTCCTGTAGCAAAGAAGCGCATATTCTCCTCGTTCAGGCACCAACCCATACCGATTCCACTGATTGTTTTGGGGCCGTCTCTGTAGTAGATATGTGTAAAATTCCTCAGGATTGCTCTACTACCCGCGCTCAGGATATTTCACATCATATTTCCTGCCGAATTCAATGTGGAGCAAAATACTGTCAAACGGCATCGAAAACAGTGGATCCGGCGGTGAATCCGTCTCGTATCATTTTCATCGTGCCAAAGTCCGCTTGACTTGAGTCGGCACAAATATATAAATCAAGGAGAAACAATTCAAGCCGAGATTACTCTAATACGAAAATAACTTTCCAACTTGGCTGAAGAGGTTAAGGACTGCTTCCCCATCACCCTCTTTCCCTTCCCCGTCATTAATCTAAGCAGTATTAACTTAGTGATTTGCATTAACTGCGAGGGCTTTCAAACTAGAGCACATATGTCCAACGTCAACTTATGGAATTTGTGCGATTGTATTGGGTACACGTACGATCTATCACAAAAGCTATTTTCGCTAGTAAGCTCAAGGGCTGGGCATACCTGATGGACTATGTGACGCATTTTTTTCACCTTCCTAACCGGATGCGTCTCTTGAACTGCTCTTCACTCTTGATGAACTGTATTAGGTTTTTTGGGGGAGTTTTCGCCAGCTCCTCCAATTCTTCTAACAGTTGGTCTCCCAAGCAGTAAAGTCTACAGATCTTAAAATTTAAACATTCACAGAGAAGATGATGGATGGATTCTACGTCTTCTTAATTTTTGCATCTTCTATCTCCTATTCCGCCGAGGAATGTTTTCGCAAAGCTTTTGAGTCTCAGTTTCTTTCGCTATTGGTTTATTTTTTAGAAGAAGGAAGTCCTGTGTTATTTTCTTATCAAGCATGGGTCACATACTTTGGGCCCTCATACTGACGTTCCTGGTTTGTCAAGATTTTTTTATTGTTTACTTCGTTTTCTCTTCTTTTAGTTCATTTTCGGGATCTAAAACTGCTTCTTGTTCAACGGGTGGTTTATCGTTCTTTTTAATATTCCTAAGTCCGGGAATACAACAGAGTTTAACCTATGTACTTTGAAGCATACTAGGGCTGCTTTGGTTTTAAAGTTTTCAATGCTACTTCCCTATTTACAAAGTTGTCGATCCTTTCTTGACCGATCAGGGATTTTTGTGCTTAATTCTTACGTAGCTTTATCTATATCAAATAGTAGATAATAAAGGAGTTTTGAAAGACTTCGTTATATTAGAATCGCATCTTTGAAAAGAAAGTCACTAAGGAAAAGTACAAGAAACTTTATGAAGCTCTCCATACCAACTGGAGTACGACAAGGATGCGTCCTGTCGCCTCTTCAATCCATTGCAATTCTAGACAGCGTTCTAAAGGAAATAAAAGCAGAAGTATCGGATGCCCTACAATGGCGACCACATGAAAAGCTGAGCGACCTCTACTATGCAGACGACATATGCTTCATGCTACATTTTAAGCTTCAAGCCCTGATGAGAAACATTAAAGCAGTCGGACTTAAATTTAACATAACCCAAACTAAACTCATTCACATGGGGACTGATAACCGTGAACCAGTGACCTTCCAGCTTGGCATACAGACATGATGTCTCTTCATTCACTTACTTTGTAAGCAAGCTGACAAAGGATGGTGGAGCTACCGAGAATGTAGCCGCTCGCATTTAAAAGCCCTGACAGTTTTCTACAAATTGAAGAAGGTCTGGAGATCGCGCACACTCTCAAGCAACAAGAAGCTTCAAATATTTAAGATAAGCATAAAATCGGTACTACTTTATGGCGCAGAGACATGGAAAGTTACGAATCTATGCCAAACTCCAGACTTTCGTCAACAGATGTCTTGCGGAACATTTGCTTAATTTAACAAATACCACACTCATAGCTAACGAAATCAAACGCCGAAAATGGTGCTGGATAGACCATACATCGAGCAAAGTCGACACAGATACTGCAAAGATGTCATTTCAGTGGAACCCCCAGGTTACCAGAAGACCAGGCCGTCCTGCACAAACGTGGATGAGAACTGTGTTAGTAGAAAGCAGACACAGTGCATCCTGGAACGAGCTCAGATGCGTTGCACTTGATCGTGATCGATGGAAAGAGTTTCCTGCTGCCCTATGCTCTTAAGGAATTAATAATGAAATTTAATGGTATAAACACAACCAAGGCAGCTGGCCTCTAACCGCTTACTTCTTTTGAGAGAATAAACACAATAAGAGCGTCGACCTCTAGCGTCAAGAATATGTAAAAGGAAAACAAAACAAAATTTTTTTTTTTATTTAAGTTACCAATTATCAAAAAATAAAAGGGAATCTTCAATATTCTGTAATTTGAAAAAAATTTTGCATAAACTAAAATTATTCACATCGTTTATTTGTACAAAAAAGGAAACTCTAAAAAAATACCTATATTTTCGTACTAAAACTTGGCAGCACTTGGCTTTTTTTGAAAAATATGGCAATGTTTCCCCTCTCACAAGAGAGAAAACATTGTGAAGTTGAGAAAATTTGAATAGAATCTAGTGTAGCGTCGTTGAGGCGGTAGCAAGCCGCAGAAATTTGTTCCCATACAAATTCGTAAAATTCTGTGTGTTTGTTGTTGAAGCTGAGGCCGGCTGCTTTGGTTGTGTTTACACCATAAAGCCTAACCGGATGGCTGTTGTCTTGTTTAAACAAGTATCAAAGGTTATTGGGTAAGCTCAAAGTTTCAGTAAAGATAAAATATTATGAATCTGACCAGGTAAAAGTGGTGGCATGACGGTCGGTTCGGCTGTTCATTGGATGGAAGCTAATCTAACTCCCAGCATCTAGTCAGATTTTAACTTGTGTCAATAATTCCGAATAAAGAAATTGACGAATTCTCGATCAACCCAAGTAACTAAACCACGCATAAAGAGAGCTTGAGCTTGAAAAAGAATCAGCTTTCTTCAGTATTCTATTTCGGTAGAGCCGCTAAAAATAAAATAAATTATAATAAATCAGTGACGGATATTGTACACCGTTGGCAAAATTTATATGTGTAAGTGCTCCAAAAAGCTTTTAAACTTAAAAAGAAGCTTTCTGCACTGAAATGTGTGTAATAAATACAGCTTAAAGCTTTTTTGATAGACTAAACTGCACATTTGGCCATCACTGTTTTAAACTCTTTGACTCTTTATTAATTTCAATATCGACATAATTGAGCCATTGCGGTCAAAAGTGGTGTAAGTCTAAATGAGATTTTTGGAAATACATTGGTTTTGGAGATGTGCCGTGTAAAATAGGGCTCTTATAAAATTTATTTTCCCGATGTACAGGCAGCTTTATAGTATACATATTCAACCTAGATGTACACCTTTTTTGTAGAAAACTAAATGAGGCCAAAATTATTGCCTATAGGTGAAAATGCAAATAATAAAAAAACTGACTTACACCACTTTTGCACGCAATGGCTCAATTAATAAATTGCTACATTCTCAATCTAATCGAAATTTCTAACGAGAGCGGGTCTTAAGGTTTCGAATATTTGATGTAGAAAATTATTAGAAGATTTAAAAAAATATGAAAACTAAAATTTCCAAGGTCGTGGTGTTTTCCCCACAACGCTCATGAGTTCTATATCAGTGACGGCCATTTTACACTACTAACAATTTGAATGAATCGCTTATACAATTAAAATGCTTAAAGCTTTTTTACACTAGTTATAGCCGCCAGTGTTCTGCCCCTATTCCCATATACCGATTATAGGGTGTTTAATACAATTGATCAAGTGCAAATAAATTTAAACTTAATTTCCGAAATGTGAACCAAAAATAAGTGGAGAGAGAAAAAAAAAAAACAAAAAATGTAATCGAGTGAGAGCGAGGAAAAGGAGAAGTAAAGCAAACGAAATTGAAACGTGAATATTTCGCATATAAAGGCGTCAATTTAAATCGACATTTGAGTGGAATGTAATTGTACAAGCTTCAGCAGCAACAGCAGCAGCAGCATGTATAATGTAAAGCAGATGATGCATACACAGATGTACAAGCACACACACACACACACACATACAAATATATGCATATGTATGTGAATATTTATTACTGAGGGTTGAGAAATATTGGGTATGGGCGTGGGTGCTATACTTCGCCCATGCCGTCCTTTAAGCTACAGAGCTGACTTGCCTGCCCTTAGTTAATAGTAAATAACACTGGCATTGGCACTCGCTATGCTTATGGTTTTGGCTTTGACTCTGGCTCTGGGTGGTGAGGGGGGTGGTGAAGCTGCTGCTGTTGGTGTTTTGTATGTAGATCTGTGTGTAGTCACTTTTCGAAATGGGCTGTGCAAATAATATATGAGCATGCGGAGAGATACTATTTAAAGCATTAAATGCGATTTTTCGCTCATTATGCGATCGTTTATATGCCAAAAAAGTGTAGAGGAGAATTTATTTTTATTTTTTTTTTATATATGTATGCAACTACGAGTATTTCTGGGCTCTTTTTTTTTTGGTTTTTTGTTTTTTTTTATGCTTTTGCAAGTAGCTTAATGCTATACTCAAATTAAATGACATTAAATTTGCATTTTTACGAGTATCGCGACGTTGAAAACAGCAGCAGAAATTCCAAAAAGGTTTCGTTTCGCTTGGTTGATGCTGTAGCAATAACAGCAGCAAAACCAGCAGCGACAGCAGCAGCTTGACAAATGCTTAAATTGCACCCAAAGCGTAATTTGTGTTAAAGCCGCAAATGTTTAAAACTGATTTTCAGGATTTAAATTAAATCTCAAGTTGAAGTCTCAAGTTTATGCTGGTTAAAGTTTTGTTTAGATTATTAATTTGAAAATAATTAAAATTAAAATAAATTCAAGTTTTAGACCCTTGGTTTTACAAGGAAGGGGGGCGCGGTATCTCTCTATTACCAAACTAAGCATTGACAGGAACTCTAAGACGCGTATTCCGTCGAGAAGGAAGTGGGAAACACCCTTGCCTTGGAGAAGGGGGAAACTTAACTTCAACTCCGACGGATCCAAGCTTGACGACAGAGTTGGAGTTTTCTCAAAAGATCAGGGACTGGAACGGTCTTCCCGACCACTGCAGGTTCTACCCATAAGAGAGGTAGCCGTTTAGTTAAGTAAGTACGCCGTAATAAAAACGATTAGAAATATAAGGGGTGAGATTGAAAAAATCTTAACATATATAAAATTCAATAATTTTTAAACGGTTGATCTTAGAGTTTTGATTTTTTTTATTTAATTGATAATATTTTACAAATTACAGAAAAATATAACTTTTATAGTTCTAATCACTATTTATGAACTCGTGGACCTTTTTTGGTAAACCTTCCATAAGAGATTTGATAGTTTTTTCAGACACCTTTTTGGAACAGTTTGCCCATCTCCTTTCAAAATCTTCGATATTTTGAGACACCTGTTTTGTGCTCTTTAAGTTTCTTTTCACAAGAGCCCAATATCTCTCCACTGGTCTTAGCTCTGGACAATTTGGAGGATTGGTCTCTTTTGGTACAAAAACGATGTTATTACTTTGGTACGACTCCAGAGCTTTCTTGCCGTAGTGACATGATGCCAAATCAGGCCAAAAATATGTGGACACATTGTGCTCTCTTATGAAAGGAAGAAGTATTTTTTTCAAACATTCTTTGATGTATATTTGTTACAGCCCACTGTAACAAATGACTTGCTTCTTTTGCCGCAACTGCATATAGCTTGGCATACCAGGAATTTTTTAGGAAATTTTGTCTGCTTTTGGATTCTAAATTGTTCTTCGACATTTCCTCGGGCATCAGCAACATAAAAATTTTGACCCGGAAGCCGGAAGCTGCGTAAAATCTGCACATTTTGATCAAACTCACAATAAATCAACATGTTTGTCATTAAAAATAACAACTGACATATTTTTCAAAGATAACTAGATCAAAGAAATTTTTAAATTTTACACCCAAAAAAAAATTATTAGGTAAAACGTGTGTTAAGATTTTTTCAATCTCACTCCTTAATTTTCAAATAAACAACAAAGTTTCATTTCTACTGTGAGTGCCTGCAGACACATAATTTTTTATTGTGTGCGGTCGTTATTGGTAAAAATAAATTGCAGATTCAGATTCCTTGTACTCGAAAACTCCCAAAACCGTGTTTTTTCCTAAGCTATGACACTACTAGTTTCGTTTCGAGCTATTATCAATAGCAAGGATTTTAGAGCTGCAAGGCAAAAATTAGAATATTAAGATATGTAATTTGGTAGCTGTGGCACTCGAAAAACCGACTTAAGGTGCCGATTTCCATGAAATGTACTTTTATGAATATCTCAAAAACTAAGAACTTATTACGTTAAGGTTACATTAGCTGCGTTTTATTCGCCATTTGCTTCTAGTTATGTTTAACTAGCAGCGATAATTGTATGTGAAACAACAACAAAGAGGCAGAGATAACACGTATAATTGACAGGCTGAGAGGAAAAGCGGGCTAAAATTTATATAAGAGCAAAAGTGAAATAATTTAGAGTGTCAGTGCAAGAATGGCATGAGTAATACGGTTTAGAGTGAAAATGAAACGCCTTAAAAGTAAGAGCAAAAATGGTATAACAATTCTTTCAGAGCAAGAACAGCATAGTTTTTTATTCCGTTTTTGCACTGAACATATTTCGTTTCACTTTTGCTCTGAACATATTTCGTTTCGCTTTTGCTCTTAAGTAAAATTATTCCACTTTTTCTGAACATAGAAGTTATACCACTTTTCCTCTTAGCCTCTCAATTATAGCTGTTATGTATACTATTGTGAACTGCCAATAGTGAAAAAAGAAGCATGAAAGATTGCAAAAAAAAAAAAAACAAAAAATGAAAAGATTCGGAATGGCTGGCGTTGAAAATAAGTAAAAATCATCGTTAACTATTCTTATAAAGGGTAAAAACTAAAAACAATGCCCACGATTAAGCGCCATGACTGGGATCTATAAAAATATTTCACCTCGAACTGCTGAGCAATTTCATTGTGAATAACAATATAACGAAGAAGAGACTTAAAAACTTGGTCGTTTTATTCGCACAAGTTAAACTAGCTGGCGAATAAAGCACCTTGTCTAGTGAGAAAGTGTTTAATTATGCTCGGAAACAAAAGAGCATTTGTTTTTTTTTTTTCTTTTTATATAAAAGTCATAAGAGGCTTGAACTCGATCACATTTGAACTTTATAGATCCATCATAAATGCTCTCAATATCTGTCTAGATTAGTGACTGCCATTTTATTCGATCGACATGATTTTGTTTTGCAGTTAAATATGCTTGAAAAAAAAATGACGCTGGACAGCTTTTTGAAAGCACGTTAAATGTTTACGTAATTAGTGTTTATTCGATACCCACATAGTATCGATACTTTTACTCATTACTTGCATCGAATAAAAGTATCGATGCTACCAAAAATATCGGAAAAAAGTATCGAATATGTACTTGTATCGAATTACACTTTTTGTTTTAAGTGGCTGTCGAGGGACACGCTCAGGCCAGAACGACCCATTGTGATACCACATGGTTGAACATACAGTTTATACTATTCAACACGAGTTTTTTGCCCATACATTATGGTTTTGAGATTTTTCCACTGGAAACCCATGAATCATATAGAAATGACGCTAACTTCAATATATGATATTTTTTATGTTTAGATGCAAATCGCTAGAAAATGTATAATAGAAGGAAACTAGTTAACAGATTATAGCTTGTTAAAAATATTTTTTATTTCAATGAAAAGGTTTCAATAAACATTATGTTCTACATGCATGGCCGGCAATATTTTCTAGAACTTCAATACTGTACTGCAATATTTTCATACATTGGAATATTGCAATATGGACTGAAATATTTTGAATATGGATATTGAATAATTCTGCAATAACATTTTGAAATATATTAGGTATTGATTGCTGTAAAATATTTTAAAATGATCCACAATTTTAAATATTGTATAGCAGTATTTCAGTTTTTAAAAAAAAAAATATTTTTCAAAGTACAGCAGAATCGCGATAATTCGTACCCCGTTAATTCGAAAATCTCAATAATTCGCAACAAACTGTTGGTCCTTTGAAAAAATCGCTTTAATTCGTAAAAATTCCATACATTTTGGTCCCCTCACTAATTCGTATTTTTTTCAATACAAGGTCTGCTTAACTTCTCATTAATCGAAATTGGTTGTTGACAATATTTTATAATTCGTAATGCAAAGCAACGGTGCGAATACGTAACTGTAAATTCGGCATTCGTAATCGCATCATATTACTCCTTAGTAATCGTTGGATGCTTTCTTTGCCTTGCAAAATCAATTTTGCGTAATTTTTCTATGTTGCGTGAGAAAAGATCGTCAAATTGAAAAATTGAAATCAATTCTAATTTACAGTCACAGCTTTTCCTTAATTAATTAAATTTCCTAAATAAATAAATTATTTTACTTTTGGATTCACATTAAAATCAATAAAATTTATTTTTTCAAATCAATTTAATTTTTATAAGTAAATGAATTATTTCCCATTTTTGTATTTACATAAAAAACAATAAAATTAATTTTTTTTTTTTCAATTAATTTGATTTTGCTAATAAAAAAATTTGTAAATGCATTCATTGGAAAAATCAGTTAATTTTCTTTAGTTAAGTATTTGTATGGAATCTAACCACTTTCAATTCAAATTCAAAAAAAAAAAAAAAACAATCGGTTAAATAGAAATCTCGTTAAATCGAAAACCTCTGTAATTCGTAAAAAATTGCTGGTCCCTTGCGATTACGAATTATCGGGATTCCACTGTATCGAGTATCCGATACTGACCCTTTTTTCCGATACCAAGTAAAATAGTTATGGTATAGCATCGAGTAAAAAAGTACTTGAATCGAATGAAAAGTATCGAGTATTTACTTGTATTTACTTGTATCGAATCATCATTATACGTAATAAGAAGCTTTTTCCTTTTTATGCACTAAAGTGCGAGTTGGCCTTTAGTGATTTGGATTATTACCCTAACTCGAAGTTGTGACATTTTAAATGCACGGGATTTATTTTCACAGCAGGAGAGCTCAGATGCATGTGTGTGTAGCCAGTGGCCAGCCACTATCCTGAGCTAAATACTAAATCAAAAAAAAAAAAAAAGTTCAGAAAAAATAACTAAAACAAAAGCTTTATAAAAACATTAGGCTTAAGTTTAAGGCTTTAAGTTGAATGAGTTTCACTGTAAATCATTATAAATAACTTATGACTGCTATCTTGCAACACTTATCACTTACATACATTCATACATATTTCGTTATGTAGCAGAAATGCTCAACTAGCCGCCACTCAAACTTTGACAGAATTCATTATTTTCATTGGTGTTTTGTTTTTTTTTACAGTTGTTATTGTTTAGATCTTTGGCATATAGAATAATAACCTAACATTTTTCTGGTCTAGGTAATAAGTATGTATAACATGCAACCATTATTATTATTATGTTTTTTTTTTTTTGGACATACTCGTATATCAAGAAGAATACATTTTTGTTGATCTCTCTTTAACCAAAAAAAAAAAAAAAAAAAAAAAACAAAAAAAAATCTAAACATTTGTGTTTTTGGTGTATGTAGGTAGGTAAGTAGAAAGAGTAAAGGGGTCACTCGTTGAGGCTTTCGTTGGCTTTCGTTCTATAAACAAAAATACAAAACAAATGAACTTCAGTGTAATTCGTTAGATCCGTAAAGATAACGCAAACATAGACATATAGCCGCATATAGAGCTATATGTACACCAAAGTGGTCATTCATCAGTTACAACAACAACAATAACAAACTGACATTTCCATAGCTGATGGTTACAATACAATAGCACCATACACCATACAACAATTCATAAGCATACATACACACATCCATTCACCAGGCCGACACTAATGCCAGCGCTGCCTCCATCTTCACCCAAAACCACCACTTAACCTCAGAAGCATTTGAAGCATTCGTTCGTCCATCTATCCATCCATCCATCTAACCATCTCCAACCAGCCAACCGACCAACCATTCATTCATCTACAAGCCATTCCGGTAATCCATCAACATCAAGCTTTGTGTGTGTTTGTTGTTGTATTATTACCTCCTTCTACTATATACTTACATATACACGACTACCACTACCATTTATTCATCTACAATAACAACTCTTACTTTACTCCTTCCTGCCTTCATTTTACTTTCCTTTCCTCTTTCCTCTTTACTTTTATACTAACTCCTCTGTATATTCATTTTAGCCACGCCGCACTTCATCATATCTGAAATTGGTTTGAAAATGCTTCAGGATGTCGGTTAATGGATTCGATGTCAAGAATTGACCAAGCTAAATAAAAATTGTTAGCTCAAACGTAAAAGCTTCAACTACGAACCACAAATACTTTTCTTTTCTTTTTTTTTCTCTCCATTCTTTTGTACACATTTTTAACGCTTTGATTGGTAAATATGCGCGCGTTTATATTCCAGCAGACCGTGGTCTTCACCATCTTTATCCTCGTATTGCGCTTGAAATAATAGCGAGCAAAAGGAAAACGGAAATATCGCAAGTTTTGATAGAGCTCAAAGTTTTTTTTTTTCATCTTTATTTTCTTTCTTTCTTTTTTAATTTTGTTTTTTTTGTTATTTTTTGTTGTTGTTAATGTTAGCTTTAAATCATTGCAAAATAACAATGGATTTACCATTTTTTCTTTTTATGATGGATTTTCTTCCATAGTTTTTGTATATAGCTAGCGAGTATTGCCGTTAAGCTTAAAACCAAAGTGAGTTTTAAATTGTTTCGTTTAAATGTGTCACGTCAATGGTTTTCCTATGGGGTTATATGTCCGTCGAGTACTGTATGTTTGTACATAGTTTGACAGATAGAAATAATAATATTTATTGCTTTTATTTCCTTTTCCTTTTACGCTTGACTACTAATAATTATAATGGTGTATATTACTTTAATGCAATTTTTCAGTTTTTTTTTTTTTTGAAGTGAAACTTCTTAAGCGGGGCTGTAAATTGAAAATTTTGAAATGGAAAAATGCAACGGAATCGAGCTTTCTTTCGAATCTAATAAGAAATGAAGTTATGCTGTTGTTGGTGTTTAGCGAATGAGAGCATATGGGGATCGGCTACATATAACCAAGCAGAGAGTCGACTTCTCCCAGTTTTATCTCATGTACTTTAATGAGAAAGGTTGAATGCATATAGCTGAGCTTTCCTCTCATGTATTACGAGTATATACGTGTACTTCGTCGTGTTTGTGCCGATAAGTGTAGGGCAGCGGTCACGAAAGTTTATACTCGCGAGTAAAAAAGCTTTTAAGCTTTCTCACAAATTTCATTCACACAACAGAAGATCAGTAGATCATCAACATTCATGCTAGCAGGTTGCATTAAAGCATAAATTTTTTAAAAAATTTATTGAAAGTTCGCTGGGATTCAAAATTAATGACGCTTCCTTTTAGAATGGAGCCCGATATCTTCCAGAATCATCACAGCGCATTTTATATCAAATATTAGAAAGGTAACAATAGTGCAAGTCTACGCCTCTAACGAATGCATCTGTAGGAAGAGGGCTAGAATATTCCCGCGGTAAGATATGCCTAAGTGAGGGGCGACAAAAATACCCCACAGAGGTGAAGAGAGTAACCAAAATGTCACAAAACCTTTTTCCATCCCGATGAATGACGCCGCCATGCAGTGAGACCACGCCCGTCTAACCTGAATGATCGAAACAGAAGGATAAAGTGCCACTAATTTCGTTAAGATCGAGACCAGTAAGTTAAAAATTGTATAGCGTCAAAGGCGTACTCTCAAAGCCGCAATATTATCCCCCGCTGCCAGACCAATAATGGCTCTTACGGTTAATCAAAGTTGGCGACTGGAAAGTAGCAGTTTTTAAGCGTTGAACGTAAAAACCGGGGAATCAGTGAACCTACCCCACAGCGGACGACAACGAACTAGACTGATAAAAAACAGACGATTGCGCAGTAATGATATAGATGGCCTTTCAACAAAATACTTAACGGTGGTTTCGGTACGAGCTTTCCGTCGGACAAGAGGAGATGTTTAGCGGGTAAAAGTGCGAGACCTTCGGCTTTCAATGCTTTCACTCCTCGTCATGGGTAAACGTCTCCTGGACCAATTAAATGAAAATTATGAGCTCCTCACTGACTTCTGCAATGCACAGCAGCTTGTAATCAAAAATACATTCTCAAAAAATACCGCAAAGTGACTTGGAGATCCAACAACAACATTACAGAGAATCAGATCGGCCACATAAACAACAGCAAAACTTGGCACGTCAGCCTCCAATGAAAAGGGCTGACGTTGGGAGCGACCATTTTCATTGTCAAGATCAGACTACGAGTGATGGCTATCCGACGTGAACAATCCAAAGGTCCAGCAAAACGCTGCTGCTTTTATTGGTCATATGAACGACAACAATACAACTCCCAACTGCTCGCAACTAACTAGAAGTGTTGAAGGAAAATGGTCGCGTATTAAACAGCTTTACAACGTTTCAGCAAAGCACTCTGCTTATAATGGTAAAAGAATTCCGACTAGATTAGTGATTCCATCCTGAAAGTAATTGAAGATGGTCGCGCTGTAAAATATATTAGTGATAAGGCAAAAACTCTAAATACCAGATTGTGGGTTAATGAAAACTATCGCCACCTCTGCAAACTCTCAGAACCCATTGAGCCCCAAATCGGTGTCAAACACTATCCCCGCCCTCATTTCTAATAAACTTAGACGACTAAATCATGCCTTCGCTGAAAAACACGGTTGGGACTTTTAAGGTCACCTAGAGGAACTGACGTACGCGGAAGACATCGCGCTTTTATCGGTAAAAAATTAGACATACAAACTTAACTTGGTCGTCCGAGCCTATCAATCTGAGCATCAACTTGATATGACTTGATATCCACTTTTGATGTTTGCGGTCAACCTATGGAGCAAGTATCATCATTCAACTATCTCGATAGCACTATAAGACGGTGGATCGAGCAAAGACATCATATCGAGAATAATGAAAAGCAGGAGGTGCCTTCGCTCAATTGAAAAACATTTGAAAGTCCCGCACCAAGCTGGGGATATCTAAAACCAACGCCAAGTTCCTCTTGTTGTACGGCTGTGTATCCTGGGCTCTGACCACTATCGACTTACGAAAAATTCAAACGTTCGTTAATAGCTGCCTCCGCGAAATTCTTCACCTAACTACGACCTCTACAAACCAAACACCCATGGAGTCTGAAATCAAAAGAAAAAGATGAAAATGGTTAGGCCATACTATTCGAAAAGATGTAAGAGTGACATGTCGCACGATTCGCATGATGGAACCCTCAAGCTAGACGAAGTAGGAGGTGCCCAAGGTAAACGTGGCGTCGCATGGTTGACGCCGACTTCAAACGACACAACACATCATGCTCCTGAAGGAGTTACAGGATTCAAAGAAGAAGAACCATACTCTGCCTCAATTACGCATTGAGCCAAAGCGATTTCGAGGAGCAATCCTCTCGCAGCCGCTGAACTATAATACCTTTCCAATATTAACTTTTTATATGCTATCTTGAATCTTGAGCCCCTACACTCTGCACTCACTGATACCCAATAACTACACTAAAGTTTTAAGTTTTCCAATTAGTGAAAAGTAACCAAAATAATTAACACTTAAATTCTTATCGGAAAATATAAAATCCTTACACGCATATTTTCCTTCATCTTACCTTCTCCCATATTCCCAAAATAAAAAGAAGCAGAGGGAGAGGCAGAGAGGTACAAGATAGATAGAAGATCATTAAATTTTTACTACACACATTCAGTCAATTTTACTACTTAAAAAAATATTTGAACAAAACAAATTTCACACACACAAAATTCCAACAAATTCTGCAAACTTCTTCAACCAACAAACAGCACGTGTCAGTCACAAGCCTTAGTCATCAAAAATTGCAAAAAAACAGAAAGAAAGAAAATCAGGGTAAAAATCTACGGCCGCTCTCATTTAAAGTAATAAGTTTACCGCTGCTGCTGCTGTACTGCCGCTTTTACGACTTACCTACTCTACATACTTATTGCACATTTATTTTGTCGCTTTTGTGTGCCTGGGCATCGTTATTACGCACAGTTTTAAATGTAGGGTGCGCGATGGTGAGATTCGTTAGTATTACTGTCAATCAAATGCAAAAGGAAGAAAAAAGCTGAAAACTGAAGACGGTCGAAGTAAAAAGAGACTACTTAATTTTTTGCGTTCGTTCTTTTTAGCTTTTTGTAAATGACATTTAAAAAAAAAAAAACACCAAAAAGAAGATGAAAATCATATACGCAAATACACTCATGCATACATACATATTTTATGCTATATGTTTGTACATAGAGTAGCATCCTCATACGCTTGTTAGTATGTAATATCCTGCAGGGTATAGCGCTTTAATAGATTCTCAAGTGACTGACCAAAGTTGCTCATTAGTTTACGTTGTTGCTCTCCTTCTACCACTTTGCCTCTCTCACTGTACTCACGAATTTGATGAGTGTAGGTGTGTGAGCGTGAGTATACCCATTCCTCGATTTACACGGTAGATATGTAGCGATAGAACAACTCGTGTAAATTAAGACTGTGCCAAGCATGAGAATAAGTTTAACCACTAGCGGATCTGAAGATTTCCGATGGAGAGCGGCGGTTTAATTTGTGCGTCCTTTTAAAACTTATTTTGAACAATGACCAACAACTAAATTGTTAATGGTAAAGGGAGATAGGGGGGGATCCGCTAGTGAGTTCAACTATAAAAAAAGTTATGGAAATGCTTATAATATTCAGGCATTTATGGCTCCAAACCCACTTAGTGGATTGGAGAAAGAATAAATAACAAAATGGCAAACAAAGATCTACAAAAGACAAGAACTCTTTGCTGTGCTTTCGGGACTGAGGCAAGCAAACAATATTAAATTCTGTATGGGTCCTTGATTTTAACTTACAACTTATGTGAGATGAGAAATTTAATGTGAACGGAAGAGCCTCGAGCTTTAGTGATTCTATTATGCACATAAGTCGTCTGGAGTATTTCACCATAAATATAGATCTTTGAATCTATCTTCGAGAGGTTTGAATTGTAGACCTAGTTCCGTTTGAATCTGGGTTTTTAACCTGCAAGTCTGTATGCTGCCAGGGCAGGCGGATTATTCATATCGATACCGATTCCACTTGAAAACTGTTTTCCTATGAGTTTTTACTCATTCATAAATTCCTGTAGTTCATAGAACGCAGAACCTTAAATATTGGTTAGAAACTTGGATCTGATGAACTTTACGTAAATGTACCCAGATCTACGTAGTAAAGGGTTTTTGAGCTTTAAAATTGATTAAAAAGAGTTATGTGTGTACATCCAATGCCGTTATGTTTTAAAAATAATATCATTCAAATGGCCTCCTCGGCTTTGTTTACCGGACTCCACCCGAATAAGTCAGGCTGGATTTCAACAATGATTTGAATGATGTTATTCTCCAGTTGATCAATTTTTGTCGGTTTGTTGGGATAAACCAGCGACTTAATGTAGCCCCAGCGCTAAAAGTCTAAGAGCGTTAAATCGCACGATCTTGGCGGCCTATTCCCATCGCCTCTTCTGAAAATAACGTGTTCTGGGAACTATTCTCACAACATCTTCAATGTAACGCTCTCTGTGCGACACGTAGATCCGTCTATCTCATGTTGTCTAGATCCATTCCATTCAAATGAAGCCAGTTTTACCAGTACTCAGAGGAATCACTATTCAGCTATCCCAAGAAGTGAAATATCTAGGAGTGATTCTAGATACCAAATTTCTTTGGCGTTCTCATGTTGAGCTAAAGGTATCCAAGGCATTGGCAGTTTTTGGTCAATGTAAGGTTATTTTTGGCAAAACATGGGGCTTATCACCTTATAAAGTCTTATGGCTTTATAAGGCTATGATTCGACCCATCATCACCAATGCATCCATAGTCTGGTGGAGCAGACTGAATGTTGACAGCTTTAGAAAAGCTCTTGCCAGACTTCAAAGGACTGTGGCCATTTGTTGTACGGGAGCTTTTCCTACAACACCTGGCCCATCCTTGGATGCATTGCTCAACTTACCACCCCTTGATATTTTTGCTAAAGGAGAGGCTGTCAAGGCCATCTGTAGGCTTAAACGCAATGGATATCGGTATGAAACTTGCTGGGATATTGGTGACATGCTTGAAGGTTTTGATATGGACCTAACAGTTCTATCAATACCTTCCGATACAATGCCAACAATGCCAAACTTGGTTTTTGCCGGGATCTGGGCCGGGAGTTGATTGTAATTCACTGACGGCTCCAGAACAAAATTCCGTACGGGTTCTGGGGTCTTCATTGAAAATTATGGAGTGCACGTCTAAACTGGTTATGCATTGTAAATCCAGGCTTGATTGTGTTGGAAAACACAATAGTCTGCTGTTGATATGGTTTCCTGGACATTCAAGAATTTCAGGAAGTTAAACTTCTGACCTTCTCGCCAGAAAGGGTTCGCAAACTGGTTTCCTGGTCCCAGAACCTCTACTCTCTTTGTCGTCTACAGCCATCAAGACCACCATTAATGTGTGGGTCGACTTGACCCACAATCGTAAATGGGAGGACCTGATGGGCTTTAGACAGACAAAGACCATGTTACCTGTTATCTCGAAGCGTCTAACAGACTTTCTGTTATCACTTGACAGAAAGAGCTGTAGGCAGCTGGTGGGATTATATACAGGTCACTTATCTTGGGCCAAACATTTGCATACGATTGGCCTGGGAGCTAGTGCCTTCTGTGCTTCCTGTGGTTTGGAGGAACTTTCTTAGTGTCTGCCCCGCTTTCTGCCAGATCAGAGTAAGCATATTTGGTACTGGAGTGTTGGGAGACGAACACCTGAGCTCTCTAACATCGCAGGATCTGCTAAGATTTATTAAAAAATGTGGTAGATTTAAAGAATAGCCAAAGGGAACACAGGATATAGTACAATGGAGGTAAAACTTGTCTGAGTGCTGTATTATTGAATACTTCTTTATTCTGTTCCAACAAAAAAAAACGTTCGCTGTGCGACACGTTGCACCGTCTATCTCATGTTGCCTAGATCCATTCCATTCAAATGAGGCCACAAAAAGTCAGATATCATGGCGTGATACCGTAGCGTGATTAACAGTAACCGTCTGGCCATTCACGTTTTGGAAAATGTATGAACCAACATTTTCCGGATTCAATAGCGACTCTTGATACTGTTGTGCTTTATGCTCTACCTAAATGCTGCAATTTTGCTTGTTCACGATGCCGTTCAACCAAAAATGTGCTTAATCACAGAATATGATTTCGCCAAAATTTGGATTCGTTTCTAATTTATCTAGAACTCAATCCGCAAATGTTCGACGAGCTTGGTGGTCTTGGGGTTTCAGTTACCGTGTCAATTGAGTTTTATACGAATACATGCCCAAGTCTTTTTGCAAAATTCGCCAAGTTGAGGTCACAGAAATGCCAACTCCTTGTGCACCACAAGAAATCGAGGGGTTTGGGTTTGGGCAGCAGCAATATTCTCGCCACTTTCCAATTTTTTTTTAACAATTTCGACGCATTGTTTAATGGCGTAGCCCTCCTTGGTAAAATGGTGACTATGACAGAACTTAAACGTTGAAGAATGACAGTACTATCACCTGAGACGTCAGAGCAATAAGCTGTCGCTGTCGCTTTATTATAAAAGTCCCCTTTAATCTGTTAAACAGGAGCCTTTTGCAGTTTCTGGTCCCGAGAAATATGCTGCGTTTGCAGGGAGTTTTACGTCTACGAATTTTGGGTGGGTCCTCAAATCGCATATGACGGAGAAGCTTCACCAAACCTTTTCCTTTCTTGGCTCTGATCATGAGGGTTGGTTACCCATTTTCTACTACGGTTGGTGAGATTTCCAGGAGCCAGCAACTAGGAAAAGAGAATAGAAATTAGAGTGGTAGATTGCTGATTATTGCATTCTCAGGTTCTGAAACTTTCCCCTTTGAAGTTATCAAAATTTGAATTCGCTTTTCGATTTTTAGACAAGTTCGCCCAAATCGTGTTAATTGAGGACTGAATGTATTTCCTCGTCAGTGTTTGATAGAAAGTAGCAAACTTTATTTATTACTGGGATGTTTTTGTTGCATACGAAAAAAGAATATGTAGGCTGGCAAAGATTTTAAAATGTAGTAGAAATATACCATAACCAAAGCTGAATACGAAGATAAGTGCGGGCAAGACAGCGTACCTTTTACTTGTTAGTTGGTTTTATATTTTCATTTTATATTTAGATATTATTTTTATTTTCTTTTCCAGGTTTGTTGTTTTTTGTTTTTTTTTTTGTTTCCTTGTCCCTAGGGGTTACTTATCAGGTTTGCTGTTATTTCCTTTTTTCTCAGCTTGCTTCAGCAGGTTAATGAACACACAACGCATTGACCAGCGTCATAGCTCGTCAAAATGTTTTCGTGCTATTATAATCATCATCATCATTATCAACATCGTCAGCGTCAGCGTCAGCGTCATTGTCATTTTTTCCCATTTTTCCCCCAAAAATCACAACTGTGACAGTTCACTATTGTTGTTGCTTTTGGACACCCACTAGCCCATTCAAAATACTATACGATCTAACATTTAATTTCAATTTGTGTCTCGTATACGTTTTGACTGTTCTTATTATATTTATATACAGTTGTGTTCATAATAATAGAATAGCCATATGGTAAAAGATCACAAATTGTATTATAAATTATTTTAATGGCATTTGAACAGGACTAGGATACTCAATGAATAAATCTTTTGAGGGTGGCAAAAAAATTTCAAAAACTTCAGGATATAATCTCCATTTTTTTTTTTTATCCCTACATATTTATTATTTCCCTGTTTTTTTCTTATGTCTTTGCTATTTTTATGAACAGCTCTGTGTATATACCAAAAATGCATACAATAATTTCTTTTTATTTTATGGAAATTTTTAAATATTTTCTAAAATTTTGCAGTTGACAAGAGGAAAAAGAATTAATTTAACTTTTTTCTGCTTTCCTTCTTTCTTTTGAGATATATTTAAATAAAGTAAAGTACTTTTTGTTGTTACTTCAATCTAAGTACCCAACAGGTTGAAGCAAGCAAAGCAATACCAACCAGCAATAGCAACAACAAAACTTTTAAACGGAAGCTGCAAAAATTGTTTAGAAGGTTTTTTTTGAAGTACCTGCTGATAAGCAAATACTTTGGAAAGAAAACTTTTTTTTTTTTTTTTGTCTTGTCATGTTAAAATAAAAAATAATGATGCTGAAATATTCAATAGGAAAATTATAATGCAAGGGAAATAAAAGCTTTTGTCAAGATATTTATTTATACAGGTAAATATGCGAGTACTTTAAGTATTTATAGATATTTTTATGAATATGAAAATTTAAAATCTACATATACATATTTAAATATTCTTAATTCAGATTGTTAGTGATTTATACTTAGCAGTACTTATGAATACAAACTTTTTAAATTCACTTTGAAAAGCTCATTAGAAATCTGCTTAACTTCTACATTATAACATTTTACAATTGCAATTATGTAGTAATGTGCTTCTAGGGTATTAGAAATGTCCTCATTCTTCTCATAAAATATACAATTTTATATGAAAGTTGGTACTTTAGAGTTCTTTCTCAAAGAGAGAGACAGAGAGAGCAAGTTGCTGTGGTTGCTTAACGTAGCCAGCGTGACCGTTGATAAATTTCAAAAAGTTGCAAAAAAAAGTGTCACTGAGAGTAAAAAAGTCTCATCCAATTTTTTTTTGATGTGTAAACATTTTAGCTCACGGTATGGGCAAAATTTCAAATGTGTAAAATGTAACAATAACTGTATCGTAAGATGTAAGATAACTGTAACGTCCAGTTCCCTTCTCGCTCGCACTACTGCGCGGCATGACTGTGCTACTCTAAACAACAAAGAGAAAAGAGAAGAGAAGAAGAGAGGGAGAAATTAAAATACGAGCGGAGTTTGTTTGTTTATGTTTCGATCAATTTACTCACACATATATGTACATACGAAAACTAAATGTGTGTGTACATTTATTAGTGGCAGAATTATTTGTTGGTGTTAAACGTGTGGAGATCGACTGTACCATACAAGCAGAGAAATCGCAGTAGCAAACACAAGCGTTTGATAGGTTTTGAATTCGGTTAGTTAGATTGGATTAAAATTCAATATTTTTTAAAATATAAAAACAATACAAAATGATAATAATAAAGAATCTAGGTTTCAATATATATATAAACCAATTGTAGTAATAATGATAGCAAACAACGGCATTATAAAAATATTGCTTTGTACATTAACCTTAGAAAGGCAACACTATCTATCTATGTAAATAGCAAAAATGTTAAACAGAAAAAATCAAACTTATTTATTATAAAATCACTTATTTACTTCAAAGTAAATACATTGATTATTATTTTTATTAAATGCAGTTACGGCAAATCTCTTTGCGGTGCTTTTAAAAAGTAGTGGAGTGACTGGTCACCCCTGTTGCTTTTCTAAGGTTAAATGCGGAAAGCATTTATCGTCGCCTGAGAATTGATTTGGCGTATGTGTGTACAAATTCATATACCTATACGACGTTATGTAAAATTTTCAAATCTAATAAAATTTCAAATCGACAAGAAAAAAAACTTAAAGCACGGAAAAAAAGATGCAATTGCAGTTGCGTATATGCGAGCATATCGTGCCCGATGCATTGAGTAAAAGAAAAATAATGCAACTACAACATATCAGCCCCATTCATGATTTGGTGCAAATGCAAAATATTTCTGCTATCACAACAAATGCGATATGGAATAAAAATTTGCAATAATGAAAGACCATTTGCAACTTATAGTGAATTGGGCTATTATATATAAAAGATAATGATATCTAATAAATTTTTAAGTTTATAAAAGAATTGTTTTAATTTGAATTATTTACCTAAGCATATAGATTATACATCAAATCCCTATAAATGGCTATACATATGTGAGCTTATGTATATGGCATTCAGTTGGTTTAACTGTTAACACATCAAATTTCTTGCGTGCCTTGCACGCATCCATTGTTTTTTTAAATATTGGGAGTATGAATTTCTAAACTCGTATTTTTTTCGTAATTTGGACATTTATTGTGAAAAAGTGACTATAAATTTATTCTTTAAAGTATTGTCCATCGTTAGCCACAACCTTTTCCCATCTTTCTGGTAGCATACGGATTCCTCGTCGAAATAACTTGAGGCTATCGACGAATCGACCCATTTTTTGAGTTCTTCGAAAGAACGTAAATGCTGTTCAGCCAGGCCATGTGTCTTCGATCGGAGCAAGTGGTAATCAGAAGGAGCAATGTCTGGAGAATACGGCGAATGGGGTAGCACTTCCTATTTCAGCGTTTCCAAGTACGTTTTTACTTGCCTTGCAACATGCGGCCGAGCATTGTCGTGCTGAAGAATAACTTCGTCGTGTCTATTCTCATATTCTGGCCTCTTATCCTTTAATGCTCGGCTCAAACGCATCAATTGTAGTCGGTAGCGGTCGCCAGTGATCGTTTGATTCGGTTTCAACAGCTCATAATACACGACACCTACCAAATACACAGCATGAGCTTGGATCCATGGATGTTCGGCTTTGCCGTTGATGTTGATGCATGTCCGGGCGGTCCCCATGATTTCTTACGCTTTGGGTTGTCGTAACGTATCCACTTTTCATCGGCAGTCACAATACGATACAGAAAACCCTTTCTTTTCTGTTGTTCAATCCGCAGTTCACATGTGAAAAATCGTCGTTCGACGTTTCTCGGCTTCAATTCGTACGGCACCCAATTTCCTTGTTTTTGAATCATTCCCAATGCTTTTAATCGTTTAGAAATGGTTGATTGATCAACTCCTAAAGATTCTGCAAGTTCTTGTTGCATTTGACATGAATCTTCTTCGAGTAATGCCTTCAATTCTTCATCTTCGAATTTTTTCGGACCGCCTGAACATTCCCTGTCTTCAACATCAAAGTCACCAATTTTGAAACGGGCATACCACACCTGACACATTCTAATGTCTATAGCACAGTCAGGATAAGCTTCAGTGAGTAAACGATGTGCTTCAGTTGCGTTTTTCTTTAAATGGAAGAAGCAAATTAAAACTTCCCGCAAATGTTGTTTTGTTGGCACGAAATTCGACATTTTCAGTTATAGTAAAACACTTTTGTAAAATTATGAAAATTATTTGACAGATCAAATCTTATAGTATTTTTGGCGCTCTTCGAGATAGAATAGCTGTCAATGTAAAAAAAATGGCGTATGATAGATATGAAGTTAGTCACAATTACAAGTTTATACATTCATACTCCAAACAATTACCATTCCATTTTGAAAAAAAAACTTTAAAAAATCGCATTTTCTCGAGTCTGCTAGCAGATTTAAAAAAATGTGTATGCAGAACCCTAGCATTTTTCAGTATCTATCATTTGTGAACTTTTAATTGGCCAGAAGAAATACAGGAAAGATACCCGGAACAGAAAATCTATAATTAAATCAACAACGAACTTTTTTAAGAACCTATACTCAACCTCGCTACCTAAAGAAAAAACTGTATGCGAAATGCCAGCAACTAGAAACTATAACCATGCCGTATTATTTCTTGATGAGGAAATTGAGAAATCTATAGACGAATTGAAAAATGAAAAATGTGCAGGAAATGATGAAATTAAAGCAGAAATGCTAAAGATTGGGAAGCCAAGTGTACAAGTGTGATACACAAAAAAGGAGACAGAAGCAGTATTAACAACCACAGGCCAATAAGTATTACCTCAACAATATACAAGGTTTTTGCAAAATGCCTTCTGAGACGGATAGGTACGAGTATAGACGAGAATCAGTCCCGTGATCAAGCAGGTTTCAGATCAGGCTTCTCAACAACTGAGCATCTACAGGTCCTCAACCAATTCATCGAAAAATGCTCGGAATACCAACAAAACTTATATTTAGGATTTGTAGATTTCACTAAAGCATTCGATACCATAGAACCACAGTTGCCACTTTGGTACAATTCTACCAAAACTAGTAAATTTTTTTTTCCATTTTTCTGCGCTTGGTACATTGATACATGTTTTCAAAATTTGGTACATTCTGTGGGCAAAGTTAGCTTTTATAGTAATCAAGAATTGTAAACATATTTTCGAAATACTTTGAAAATTAGAAAATTGTTCAGAATTAGCAATTTTTGGCAAAAAGTAAGTTGTATTAAAAATGGAGTAGACGAAATGTTGTTTGAAGAATCAACTAAACTTATAGCTCAGCTGCTGCTGAAAGAAAATTTTGTTGACTTGAGTCCAATAAAAAATCAAATTAAGTAATAAATTTGAATTCAAAACTCTTAATAATATAATGCTATATAATAAACTGACAAAAAGCTCTTAATAAAGTTATTTATTCTATATAAAAATTTGGTACATTTTTTCCCCATTTGGTACATTTTTTTGTAATTATTGGTACAAAATAAAATGAGTTCGGAATCGGCGTTAAACTGTAGGTCCAACTATGTGGTATCACAATGGGCCGTTCAGGCCTAAGTGTGTCTCTCGACAGCCACTCCAACCTAACCTAAAATGAGTAAGTGACAACCGTGCCCCTGCTTTCGAGACGAGTGTAACTGCAACATTAACTTGAGCGCCGTTTCGGTTGATTTTCATTCCGCAGAGCTGCCGATCCAGAGATTATCTCGTCGACCATGTTGGATACAGGAACTTGCTCCATAGATCCGTATTCATTAACGGTGTCATTTAGAGATAGGGGGCGCTTACCCAAAGAACCGTACCTATTCCATCTAGCACAGATCTTCGCCGAGTAGTGTGGCCTTGTTGAGCATACCTCGCACCCCTGTGCTGTAAACTAAATATCAAAATGTATGGAGGGAGGGATGAAGGTGGGGGGGGGGGGGAGGTTGCTTAGCCCGCTTGTGATTGAGAGGATATCGCGCGATGTTCGCTCTCTGAACAAACAATTGAAAACGAAACAACGCAACACTGCAGTGTCTCGTTGCCATATTTCCATTTCCCATTGAAAGCGGATGTTAAAACATAATTCCTTATTTTTTATTTCCTCTGACGTGTTTCATTGAGAAAAAAATGAGAAAGCACCACGTGCCAGAATGTAGGTGGCGGAGGCGATATGACCATGACTGTGACTACACATGCCTCAAGAAATTGCATCATTATGACAAAAACTTGTACTACTAAATCAAATCAAAGGAAAATTAAAAATTTTTAACAAACATTCAGACAAGAAAATTTTATAATTAATTAATTAATTAATCAAGAATACGTCATATGTATATTACATACCCGTACGGAAAATGGGTTTTTCACACATATTTTCCTGTTTTTATTTTGTTGTTGTTGTTTTTTTTATTTTTTTTTTTTATTTTTTTTCACAATGGAAATGCAAATTGAACCTTGAAAAAACAACTTAAAAAAAAAGCAAGACAAAAATTTTGCACGTGTATGTTTTTAATAGATTAAAAGAGATTTTTCATTAAAAGCTTAAAACGCTTGCCGAGTAAACAGGGACGCCGCCAGTCACACAGAATTATAAACAAGACATTTAAAAATATATAGTATATTTTTATACTATCATATATATATATGTATGTATGTATGTATGCACATAAAAATTAAAAATAAATATTTTAAAATTCACAACATCAACTTAATTTTAGAAATATTTTTAATTAAAAATGCACTGCGTTACGCTGCGCAATTGACAAATTATTTATGTATGTGTACACTCAACGAAAATTCTGCTAATTATTTTGGGGTAAAAATCTTAAAGTGTGCCGTAAATGAAGCAATAAACTACGGAACAGATTTTTATTTTTAAATACATACATTTTTAATTTAAATAAAAACGTTTGTTTATTTTTTTCTCTGTGTGCATAAATATTTCACATAAAATCGTGACATATTTTAGAAAAAAAATTAAAAAAAAAAAAATCTATGAATATAAAATTTTTGTGTTTTTGTTTACAATAGCAACTAATTAAAAATGTAGTGAAATATAAATTACAACAACACCATAAAATCATTCAAAATATCAACAACAACAACACCAAAAGAGAACGCTCTCAAAATGCGACAACAAAATTCGCCAACCATCCATCCACATCCATTGATGTTGTTGGCGATGGCGATGGCGATTGGTGATGGCGATGCTCTGATGTTGACGATGATGGAAAAGTGTTGTGGCATCGCATAAAATATTCATAATGCGAATATTTTCTGTTTGTTTACAAACATAATTTATGTGTTAAATGACAACAACAACCACAAAAATAAAAAAATATTGTATAATTATATAGAATCTCACAAAAAATACAGATATAAACAAAATTAAAATATCTAACAAAATCACAAACACGAAGGCTTTTACGAATTTTAAATACCCTATAAAATTAAAATATTTCACAGAATTATAGTGCATGCTGAGAGGCACTCAAAATATTGAGATTTATTTGCTTTGGTACCTTCAAAAATGCGGTTTTTCAATATGCCAAAATTCAATGTTGTTTTTGTCTATAGTATAGAAATGTAGTGAGCATAGAGCGAAAACAAAGAGAGTGAGAAAGAGCGTGCTGTTGCTGCACAACTCAGGTCACGTCATACTTTAGACATTTGTCAACTCACTCTGCGGATTTGGTAGGGTCCGCGAGGGCAATGTCGGATCTAGAATTTGGGTTTGGTGATGGTTGATTGATGAAATAATTATTAGAGCAATGACTTGACTAAAATCCAACTCCAAAACTCAAATCCAGACATACCACCAAATTAATCCTAAAATTTGATCAAAGTTCAAGCTAAATTGAGACTAAAAATTAGACAAATTCCTCAAAGTCAGATAGAAACTTAGACCAAATTCGGAGGAAAACTTAAAACCAAACCAAAGGAAAACCAAATTTAAGTTAAAAATCAAGCCAAAATTAAGGTAAAAACTAAAACCAAATATGAACCAAACATCGGAACAAATTTAGGAGTAAAATTCAACCCAATAACCAGACCAAAACTCAGACCAAAACTTAGATCAAAAATCAAGCCAAAAATCAGATCAAATTTCAGTCTAAATTTAAAGCAAATACAGACGAAAATTCAAATGAAAACTCAAACCAAGTTCAGAACGAAAAATGGGCCAAAATCCAGACCGAAAATTCGATCAAACTTCTGACCAAAATTCAGAAAAAATTCAAACTAAAAATCGGACTAAAACTCAAACTAAAATTTAGACCAAAATGCGAGACGAAAATCAGATCAAATTCAAACCAAAAATCACTCGAAAATTTAAACCAAGTTTAGATTAAAAATCAAACCAAAAAGCGGACCAAAATTTAGACTACAGATTTCTATGTAATTTGTTAAATTCAGGACGAAATTTAGATGAAAACTAAAACAGGACCAAAATTCAGAGCAAAGATAAATCAAATTCAGATGAAACCCCAAACCAAATTCAGATTAAAACTCTGACTAAAATTTAAATAAAAAATCCAACCAAAAAAGCGAACAAAAAATCAGATCAAAATTCAAAACGAACTCAAACCAAATCCAGATAAAAAATAGAAACAAAATTCAGACCAAAATTCAGACGAAAATTCAAATTCAGATCAAAATTAAGAAGAAAACTAAAACCAAATTCGGATCGAAAATTGGACCCAACTGGGAAAAATTCAAACTAAAATTAAGACTAAAACTCATAACAAATTCAGACTAAAATTTCAAACCATACACAGACCAAACTTCAGACCAAAATTCAGAAAAAATTCAAATCAAAACTCAAACTAAAAGTTAGACCAAATTCAAGCCAAAAATTTAAACTAAGCAGACAAAAAAAAATATAGGCCACAGATTTCTATCTGATTTGTCAAATTCAGACGAAAACTCAAATCAAATTCAAAACAAAAATTCGACGCACGCCGCTTGTGCTCCCTTGGGTAACCTTTCCCAGTCGTTGTCTCCGTAGCATTAGCCGCTGGTGTTACCTTTGCTAAGAAGTTATATCGTGCTGAAACTTCTGTATGAGCTGTACTGGATACGATGCCAGTCGCTTGTATAGTTACCTCGGTCGCTGGTGCTATTGCACTAGTTTCCGCGGCTAGGACACCAGCGTAAGTCATTGTAGAAGACTTAGATATCGGTGCTCATGCACTAATAACTAGCACCTTGGCATTGCTGGTCACCGTACGGTTCCCATCAGAGCTAAATCTTCGCGTAGGTGCAGTTATTGCCTGACACTCTATTGACCCTTTCGCTCTAGGTGAACTCCTACTTGTAAAAGCTCGCGGGTGTTTGAATACAAACGCTAGCCTGCCTGAGCGGGCTTGGTAAACAAATGGATTGGGTTGGTTCACCATAGCATAGCCGGTAGGTTACGATCAAGGAGGCTCCGTTCGAAAACAGCCTAGGTAGGTAGGTAGAGTGGCTACTCCCTCTAACAGAGAAAGCAAAATTAGCACTAGAGCGCCGTTTTGATACCACAACTTCATTTATTAATAGGTGTTTGGAGGAGTTTTCCAATTTCGAGTTTGGAGACCTTGGTTATGTCGTCTAGAATAGGTTAGTGGAATAATTTTCGTCTGGTTCTAGCAAGATCCGACAATAACAGAGAAAATGGGTTGGAGTCTCTCTTTCTTCAAAGTTATTGCAGCTTCTACAGTGTGTGTTTTGAGGGACGCAGAGTCTGATCGCATGGTCCTCTATTGCCCAATGTCCCGTCAGTCTGGCTACATCTGATCGGGTGTGCTGAAGAAGGTCCCTGGTTCTGCTATGATTGAATTTTGGTCATGTTTTCGTGGTTACGTCGCATTTGGAAAGGCTTCTCCATCTGCTATAAGGAGGTAAGAGAGTATATCAGCCTTGATTTTATTCAGGGGAATTGCTATAGATTGCGCCTGAGTTAAATCCAGAGCTGAACCTCGCCTCGCTAATTCATCTGCCCCTTTATAGCCTTCGATGTTCTTGTGATCAGAAACCCAAATAAGGCCAATATTTAGCCTATGAGCGAGCAACTCCCTGCATTGATTAAGTAAACTAGAGGATATTGTCTCAGCCTAGAGCCTTGATTGCCACTTGGCTGTCTGTGGAGATAGCTACTTTAGGCCTCCTCTGAATTTTGGTCAGTTCTTTGCAGGCTTCTCTGATCGCCAGAAATTCGGCCTGGAAAACACTGGCTTCATTCGGAAGTCTAAGAGATTCAGCAATATTGAGGTGTTCTGAGTAGACTCCCGCACCGACCCCGCAGTCCATCTTTGACCCGTCTGTGTAGAGTTCTATCTCAAGACCAGTTCTCACACACGTTTTCTTCTCCAATCGGCTCTTGTGGTAAACAAGGTGTCAAAGCCCTTCTTGAAGTTTAATTTGGGTATAATGTAATCAGTGTTATGTTAATTTGATGTATTCGGTACTTGTCATAGAATTTTTTTTGTGTCCGTAGTTTTTGGCAGTCCAGGAACTTATTTCTTTGAGTTTGACTGCACTTGAGGCTGCGGAAACATTGGTATGTTCTAGTTCCATAGAAAGTAAGTGTACGAGCACGTTTTTGGCCTCCACCGAGCATGAGCGGATAGCACCTGTAATGCCTATGCATGCTTACCTTTGAACCCTACCTAGTTTAATTTGATTATATCCCTTCTTCATACCATGCCACTATACTAATGATTCAAACGTCAGGATTGGCCTTATTATGGATATGTATGACCAGAGCGCCACTATTCTCAACATTAGTATCAGACGCACACGGAATCCATGTGCTGATAAACTACACTTCCAACAGATCATTCCATTATGGCGGTTATCGAAATACATGTTGGTCCCCTTGAGTGACTGACGGCGCGACAGCCTGAGTTAGTTTTTAGTGTTAGTGAGCAGGTTATTGACGACCTCGATAGTCTAGTGGGTAGTGCACTAGACTTTAATCCGGGAGGTTCGGGCTCGATTCCCGTCTTCCTCTGGTGGTTAATTCTTATAACCATTTTTTATTCACTATCAATATGAAGTGGATGAGAATTATAAGAAAATGTACAAGTACACATCTTGGTTGGAAATGGAAAAAATCACCGAGCTGATGAAAAATTGCCACACCTCCGTTCGGAATCACCGTTAAACTGTAGCTCCAACTATGTGGTATCATAATGGGCCATTTAGGCCTAAGTGTGTCTCTCAACTTCAACCCAACCTAACCTAACCTAGTGGGCAGGTTAAAATCTCAAACAGAAGATAAACTTTGGTAATTAGATGATAACAATATCTGCACAAATCCATTTGGCAGCTGATGGAGTGTAGGGTATTAAAAAACGTATAAAATAATAAAAAAAAAACGTGAATTGAAAGCACTCCCAAAAAGTGTAAAAAGCATTTTAATAGTTTTTTTTTTTTGTTTGGTTTCGAAATAGTAAATACATACAACTAAATTGTTTATGAAAAACTTATGAATTGTGAAGGAGGAGCAAGAAGAGTGAAGGCAACCGCTGAAAAAGAAGGTGAACTCAGAATATCTTTAATTATATGTTTTTAGTGTTTTTTTTTTATTTTTTCATTTATATTTTAATGTGACGCTTTTTACGCATTTGACATTTTTGCTATAGCAAGCTTGCTTCACATAGTATTTAGTAGCAAATATATTTTGTAGTCAAATGCTATTGCCAGTTGTTGTTGTTGTTGATGTTGTTGCTTTTGTATTTGGTTGCGCTATTGTAATTGATCAATATGCTTAACACGCGCAAACGCCTCCACAATTTAAAGCAAAATGGCAATAGCAATAGCAATTCGCTTGGCATCGTCGGCGTTGTTGGTGTTGTCAATGTCCAATGTGTAATTTTTGTTGTACCTATAGAAAAAAAAAAACGCGCGCGCAACTTGATTGCGATTTAGAATTAAATGTTCTATACACTCAGTAGCGTATTCAGGGGGAGGGCTATAGGGGCTGAAGCCTCCCACAGAACCCGACAATCTCATAGTAAACAGTCATTTTTGAGAATTAAAAAATATTTAGATTTTTCCAAAAAAAAAAAAAAGCCATCAGCAGTGAAAAGTATATACTTTCAACAAACGAAAAACTTTAAGATTTAAAATATTATTTTATATTACATTTTATTTTATTAATAATAATTTAATATAAATATTAAAATGGGGTCGGATACTTAAATCAATTCTGATTAGACGCCATGCTGGGCGTGCCAATGGGATGCAAGTTCCAGTGCAACTGGTTATTAATTATATTCAAACTACATTAAATCTACAATTTCAACGCCAGCTTATAAATGTTTTACTTTTAGAAAGCTTGATAATGGTCTAGTTTTTGGATTTCATTTTGTACTGAATTTTAGTCTGATATTGGTTTAACTTGTCCGTTTTTGTCCGTTTTTGATCTAAATTCTGGTTTGATTGTAAGTCAGAATTTTGTTTTATTTTAGTTTGAATTTGAATCTGAATTTGGTTTGAGTTTTAATCCATGTTTGGTCTAAATTTTGATTTGCTTTCCAGCGTTTGCAGACCAGCGTTTGATCTGATTTCTGGTCTAAATTTTGGTTTGCTTTTAATTTGTGTTTGTCGTCTTTTTAGCCTCAGTTTTAATCTAACTCTTAGTTTGAGTTGTGGTTAATATTTTCGTCTGAATTAGGTTGATTTTGATACTATTTTGGTCTGAATTTCGGCCCGAAATCGGTCTGAATTTTGTTTTAAAATTTGGTCTGAATTTTGTTTTAAAATTTGGTCTGAATTCGTCTACTTTTTGTTTAATTTAAGTTAAAAATTTTTGATGTAAATATTTATTAGATATTACCCCTAGTTTTTGTCGGAATTTTGGGTTACTTTCGTTCGGTATTTGGTGTATTTTTGGCCTAAAGTTTTGTCTATCTATTGGTCTGAGTTGTGGTCTAAATTTTTTTTTGAATTTTGGAATTAATTTTAAAACTGATTTTGGTTTTGATTCGGTCTGAATTTTGGATTTTTAGCCTGAGTTTTGACCTGAATTTGATCTCCTTTTGGTCGATTTCTGTTGAAATTTTACTCCGATTCGTTGTCTGAACCGGTTGTTGCCCGGTACCTGAAAACGTGTACGGATCTCGTTGAAATTTAAAATGTATTGGTTTTTTGGTCAAATTAAGATATATTTACATTTTAAGTAAGGTATAACAGGCTTAAAGAATTTATTTAGCTTTTCCTAAAAATTAACTGCTTGGTTATGAAGTCGTGAGATCGTAAACTCACCACTAGGCCAATATTAATAGTGATATCGATGCTAAGAGTGATATGAATATATATTTTAAAAATTTGTTTAAAGTACTATCCAAATCAACTGTTATCTTAATTTCATTTTTTTCGGGTTTTTGTTTCGACCACAAATGACCCAAAATATAGAGATGTATCAAATTGTTTCTTCAAAATTTTTACTCAAAGGAAATTAAAATTAGCTTCAAATTGTTTTCTCAAAAAAGATCATTTAACAATATAAATCCATCAGAAAAGTCATAATAAAGATTTTGATCTGAATTTGGTCTCATTTTGATATCGATTTTTGATCTGAATTTGTTTTTTTTTTTTGGTTTGAACTTCGATCTGAAAAAAGTATTTAAATTGTAGTTTGAAATTTGGTCGAAATTTCCGCCTAAATTTCTATCCGATTTTAGTTTGAATTTTGGTCTCAGTTTTGTTCCAGTTATCTTTTAATTTTTAACTTGTATTTAATAAAATTTTTGCACCAGTTTTTGGTCTAGGTCTGGGTTTTGGTCGATAGTGAGTCTGATATTTATCTTTTAATTTAGTAAAATCAGCCGCCCCCCCCCCCCCCCCCCAAACCCAAATCTTAGAACCGCCACTGTATACACTCACTCACAAGCTACTTGTGCGCTCGACGTTTTTGTTGTTGTTGTTGTTGTTTTTGCTGTTCAGGGTCTGTCTGTAATAGTTAGACGTCGTAACATTTTTATAGTAAATATATCTTTATGGGATTGTTATTGTTAGTTCTACATACGATTACATATATTTATATGAATATATATCAATTTTATTGTTGTTGTTGTTAAGTGATGAAAAACACTAGAGCAATACAACAACTATTACATACATGTGCCATGAACGTGATTTTTTATTAATTTTAATATAATCAAATGCAATAGTATTTTAGTTGTTGTTGCAATTATTATTGTGTAGTTATAAAGTAGATATCCAAGCATCCACCCATACATCCATCCATCAAACCAACCATCCACACTTCCATCCATCTAACCATTCAACCATCCATTCATCTATTTTCATATTTATCTACATACTAAAAATTTCAGCTCGTTTCGTAAATGTAACGTAGAAAAAACGAAGAAGAACAAAAATCTAATATCTACATTAAAAATTCTGGCACCGATTTCTGTTTGTTTGGTTCTGTTTGTTCTTCGTCGTACTATGAATTGAAGATGATGATGTCACAAGAATAATAATTTCACTATTATAATTATTTTATTTTATTTTTATTTTAGTTTAATTTTGGTGTGTTTTCATATTTTATTTTCTGCTCGAGTGCTAATGAAATTTACATATTTTACATTAGCAATTCGACATACATACATATATCTACATGCTCGTGTGTATTTATACAAAATTTATAAACATTTCAAAAAATTTGTGCAACTTAATTACAACCCACCCAAAAATATAAACAAAACTGAATTGAAAAAAAAAAAAAATAGTAAACAAACACATAAACAAAATATTTGTATTTTTATTTTTAAAATAATTATTAAAACTAATTTGCAGCACTTTTTAAAATTAAAATAAGAAGATCTTTAAAACCTGTTTCGGGATTTTCTTTTCCCCTCTCTCTCTCTATTCTTTTTCTATTCTACATATGCTTGCATATAATATTCTATAAAATCAAAGTATTTTCACCGCTGACGAGGGTGGAGCTCTAATTGAGACCCTCAATTAAATAGAGTTAGACACAGTTGAGTAAATTTGTTCAGCTATTTGGGCGTATTTTACATACATATATGTGATGCATGTAGATAATTAATATCTGTATGTAGATAATACTTTTCTGTGTTTTAGTGCATGAGAGTAGGCAAAAAAAACTCAAGATAGGAACGTTAGGTAATAGTTGAACAAACACTTTTATTGATAAATTAGAAAATAGAAATGTAAAAAATTATTCACATGTGGGATAGTTTTCAGTTATGAAGTACGTATATATATATAGTTAATATTCAAGCTCAGAAAATGTACATAATAATGTAGAAAATAGATTTTATAAGCTAGCAAATAGAAAATGAACATAATATTTTAGAGCTTACCAAGGGGGACTGTGAAAAATTCTTGAATTCACACATTTCCCAGATGAAACCAAAATCCAGCGATGTAAATTGAATTATTGATGATAAAATCGATTGAAAGAAATACAAAATGGAAAAAATATCAAATTTTAGAAACTAGACCACTCTTCGGATAAATAAAATGTAGATATCAAAAATCTATTTCAATGAACGAACTTTCAAACTTAACTTAAATCAAACTGCACTAATTCTATCTCTAATACATATTAAAAATGTGTTGTTAAAATATGAAAAATATTGGATACGCAGCATAAATTCAATTAGACCACGAGCGCGACCATTTAACCACATTGTTTTTATATATGTATATTTTAGTTTTATCAACAACTATCCACAACGTAGTTTTTAAAAGAAAATACTAAAATTCTTTTCAACAATGAAAAAAAACAAACAATTTATTTTAATACGAATATTCACTAAAAATAGCACAGAAAAATATTGTATTTATCAAAATTACAAAAAACAAAAAAATAATAATAATAAAATAACCTTTTAAGGAGCTGAAGAAACGATTTAGCAAATATAATTAATTCTTGTTGATCAGAACTATTTAGATGAAGTTTTCCTTTTTTGCTAATTCCTATAACGGGTGATGAAAATTATTTTCACCAATGAAATTTTATCAAGATCCTCTAGTTCTCCTGTACTTTGCTGGGTTAAGTCTTTCAGTCCTATAAATTACACTGTACAACAAAATGGGCCAAACAAAAATATATCTGAAATTTTTTTTTATTGAACGATGTAAAAACTCATAAAACGTGTAGAAAACATAAAAAATCGAAAATACATTTTTTTTATGTTTTCCCCCGTTATGAACTTTTTGAAAAACTTAGGTCGAAAAAAATTTTTTTTTTTCGAAAATTTATTTTTTGTTGAAAACGTTGTAAAAACTCATAAAACGTGTAGAAAACATAAAAAATCCTAAAAAAAAAATTTAAATTTTCCCCTTTTGAATTTTTTTAAAATTGAGGTAAAAAAAAAAAAAAATTTTTTTTGTTGAAAACCTTGTAGAAACTCATAAAACGTGTAAAACACACAAAAAATCGAAAGAATCGAAGAAAATTTTTTTTTCACGTACCCCTACCTTACCATTTTTTAAAAAATCATGAAATCACCCATATCCTAATTTTTGATATTGATTGGCAGTGGATGGGAAAAAAATTCAAAATAAAATCTATTGAACGATTTTTAAATATTTTTTAATCGGTTTCTTTCTAAAAAGTCAAATAAAAGAAAAAAATTTAAAAATAAATTTGAATTGAAATGTACGAAGTGCTCAGGGAACCCGACTCGGAAGATTTCAATGCTGTGACTGCACGAATTTAGGGAATATATACCAACCTCAGCCGGGCTCCTCATCATTGATAATGACCCAAATTCCCAATGATAATCATTTGAAAAAAATTAGTCTCTAACTATTTTTGGCATTTTTGATCATTTTTTTGAGGTTGGATCATTATCAGTAATGGCAAGTCAATAAGTTATCGAAATTATGTCTTTCACGATAAAAAATGTATTGGAATCCACATTGAATAATATTTATTTGAAAAAATTTAAAATGATTATTCTGTGAATTTTATTTTGTCATTTTCGGCCATTTTTTTAGGTTAAGATTAAGAAAATTCGGAAACAAAGATTTTTCCTAAAGCTTTAAGACATTTATCCACTTTTCTCCCTAGTCTGATAGGGTCCATCAAATGCATCATCGTATTTAATTTATTGTATTTAAACATCGGTTTCATAAAAATTTTATATTAATATTTTCGTCGAATGAAACCCGCCCCCCCTCCCCCCGAAAAAAATTCTGGCTACGGCCCTGGTTTATTTGATCCTTCATTTTCAATATGGTGCCTTAGTTTAGGTTTTTCATCGCTACTTTTACTAATTTTTTTCAAAATGTAGAGCTACCTCGAACCACACTTCCAAAAAAAGGTAAGGTAGTGACCGTTATTGGTAAAAATAAACTGCAGATTCAGATTTCTCGTACCCGAAAACCCCCAGGAAGACTTTGTAATGGTAAAAACAGTTGCATTTAAATGATACTACTCCGACGCAACCATAGACTAAAGTAGCAACTTCAAAATGAAAAAATCGCTTTAAATCGCCAACCTAGGAAAACTGAGAAATTACTCTGCTATATACAACCAAAGCTTTCAGAAAAACTAGGTTTCATCAATCAAAAAACCCACAAAGACCACATAAAACTGGTTATATCTTCGAAACGACAAAAGTTAAAAAAAAGTTTGTTGACATGAAATATAGGCCTTAAGCCCTATATTGTAAAATATTCCGACCATCTTTGGTATCTTATCTCTTTTTAAATTTCGACTACTTCGCGTGAGTCACAGAGTGACGACTACGTTTGCCCGAGACGCTGTGACCGATCGCTTCTGTTGATCTCTATACTGTTTTCGGTCTACTTAACTTTTCGCCGACTTTTGAGAATTCTATTCAAAACATTGTCTGGCTTGGTTACCTTAAATTCTGATCTATCCCAGCCCACATACGCCGCCAGTTTTCAACATCCAATATTCTTTTATTCTAAAATTCCTGAATTCAAAATATCCATTCGTTTATATTCGTCGCTCCTTTCTCTTTACTTTATATTTATGACTCTGGTCGAAGTTTAGATTTAATTCTATAGTATACTTTACAGAATTTCCCAAACTCCACAAAGGTGTAATTTTCTAAAATTTTTAGTTTGGAAAAAAGCTTAATACTGAAATACTATAGAGCTGAAAAAAGCGGACTTCTGTGGATTAAAACTAAAATAAAACGATAATAAAATTAGAAAAAAAAACTAAGTATAATCTACAATTATAGATAGAAAAATTCTAATAATTTTCAAGCAGGTAGCATGTGGAGAAAAAGAAGTGTCTCTTATTTAAGCGTAAAAGTTTTTTCTTTTAGAAAATTATAAGTTTCGAATAATATCGTGAGAATGAAAAAGGAAAACCTAAAATAACCAAAATTGGTTTTTATAAAGAAAAAAGAAAACATATAGTATACCTATAGTAATTATATACTTTTCAGTTTATATATCTTTACATAATTATAGACAATAAAATTAAAGTAAATAATGAAAAAATTATGTAAATTTGTAATTTTTCTTTTTCTCTTACTTTTTTTGTTTTTGAAGCGCCATTTAATATGCTAATTAACTACTAAAATAAAATTCCCATTCAAGTATTACGTGTAAAGGAAAAAAAGGGATCAATTTAAAACAACAAAAACAAAAAATGATCATAAAATAAATTAATTTAATTTGAGTAGGTATTAGTGAAAGAAATCAATTGGATAATTGAAGTATAAGACGAAAATATAAACCCTAAATGCAATGGAGTAATTAAGTAACTACATAAGAAGAAAAAAAAGGATGTGCAGCGGTGTTGTGCAATATAATCTACACAAAAGAAATTATGGTAACTACTTACCAAAGAAAATCCATTCAGCTGAGTTAAAAACAAGGACCGTAATCATTATAAGCAATAACAAAAAAAATCTAAATATTATAATTATTTTATGATTATAACTTTTTTCAATTAACGATAATATTTACTGCCTGGTTTTTATTTCTTCGCTCTGGTATAAAAATTATTATTTGATTTTTATGTTTTTGATCAACCGGAAAAATCAATTTATGATTTTTATTTTTCTCAACCGAGAATAAAAAATATTGTTTGAGTTTAATTTTATGAAACGTCGTTTATCCATGCATACCAACAATAACTCATGGATAAGTTTTTTATTGCAATTTTGATTTATCATTATCCTCACACGTTTTCAGTTTTTTGTTTTGAAAAAAATATAACTCGAACATGAATTTCTATTCGCCAGCCAGAAATTAAACTAAAACATTAATTTCAATTCTTAACTTGGAAAATAAAACTTAAAAAAAAAATTACTTCTGAGTCAAAAAATTAAACTTAAGAAAAAATTTTAAAATAAATAAAATAATTTTTTGGTTGAGCAAAAACATAAAAATCAAATAATGATTTTAATACCAGATCAAAAAAATTAAAAATTCATAAATGCATTAAAATCAGTTTTAATTTTGAGAGGCTTTTCAGTAAAGCATTGAGTATCACTTTGAGATATTCAACTGTGCTCTCCAACATTAGGAACAAGTAAATTTTTTCACTACCTTTTTCATCATTATTTTCGGTCTCTAGTTAAAAATCCTAAGCTCACGCAGAGAGAAAACATTTTTGACCTCGAAAAGATTATAAGAAATATAGTAATTAATGAGGTAACTTCGATTCGTTGGGAAGCTACGAAACTCTAAGGAGAAAAGGAGAAGTTAAATGTTAAGAAATACTAAACAACTCCTGCTGCTATTTCGTCGGGAGGCAATGTAGAGCATTACTGCTCAATCGTCTGTTTTTTGGTTTTTTTGGTAGGTCAATCTTATTACCGTGCTCTGTTAAGAAGGGCCACTGAGATCCTGGTTTCCACGTTTCAAATATCCATAGCGCTCAATGAAGCGAAGAGGTTTCATCATTTTCGGTGCTGCTGCTTGTACAGATTGCCACTTCTAAGACGTGTCACACATATGGGGAACCATATTCGTTATCGAATGCTTTGGTGATTTCGGTTCACTCGTTAGTGAACCGGGTATAGTATATAATTTCGTATAAGCAATTAGGGCAGAACGGATCGTTCTCGTGTTTAAAGCGGCAGAGATAAAACATCCATGTCCACTTAGTAGCTGCGTCAGATAGAAGCCGATTTCTCCATGTTTGCCGTCTACCCATCTATTGAGAAAAGGAATCAGGGAAAACGTTCATCCCCCTTTTTCTGATCTTTCCCTCCTTTGCTGCCATTCATATATACTGCATATTCCTTTATTTATTAACGATGCGCCTGGATCCGTTGGGTACATGCGCTCGAGTTCACTCGCAAATATATCTATTGGTGGCATACCCGCAATAACCAAAATATTGTGTCATCAGACACTGTACGAAATCCGCTGACCACTCGTAGTATGCCCAAGCGATATGTCGCCTTAATGCCAGACTAGTACGTGGCCTCAACCCAAATCGGCGAGTCGTAGAGAACAATAGAAGTTATCACTGCTGCTCACAACTTCCGTTTACTTGCACGTGGTCCACCTAGATTCGCCATAATACGTGATAAGGCTCCATTTACCTTTGCAGCTTTGTCATTAAGCAGCACTCTATTTTCAAAGTAATTTGCAATAATTTGCTCTAAGTACTTAGCTGTACGCATATTTGTGAGTTGCTCCTATAAACCTTGGTTAGCTTCACGTTCTTCAATTCCGCGCAGCACTTCTTGTCGCCCCACCTCCATCCTGTTCCACTTATGGCATCGCTCCCAATATCCGTAACCGTAATCCGAATTGTGCATCAGATAAGCCCTCAGTGCTTTCAAGTGTTTCTTGTACGCAGTTGAGGATTATCCGCTCAAGTATCCTGCTCGAAGAATCGAGGATGCAAAGCGGTCGGTACGCAGAAGGATGGTCTGGTTACTTACCTGGTTTGAGTAGCAAGACAAGTCTTTGTCATTTCCATACTGCAGGAAAGGCGTCCTTTTTTAGGCTCGCTGTAAACATTTTTACGAAGATTGTAGGTTCCGCTCGGATCGGTGACCGATACAACCAGTTCGGACTGCGTTGCGTTAAATGAACAAGTTGGCATGAAGCGCGATTGAGATCGTCAAAAACAGCTACAGATTTGGCTTATCAACAGCTGCATTAAACATGTATTACTAATTTAAGTGAGATAGAACAGATTTAACGCTAATGCTTTGTTGTCTTCCATTTTCTTCAGTGTTTGTAGAACTCTTCTGGTGTTACGGCCGATACTTTGCCCATTTCCGTGGGCTGGTATTCTGGACTCTCACCAAGTGGTGGGACAGTGTGGTAATCACCTTTTCCAGGAGTATCGGATCTGACAGTTATGCTGCTCTAGCACCCCCTAACTCTCCTCATGACAACAATGTACGCTTTGCCCCAAGGATCAATGTTTGCATTTTGCCGCAGGTCTTTGAAGCAAGCATCCTTAGTTCCTGGAATCACATTTTTCAGGCGACTGTATACAGCTCATCAAAGGTTGGGCGATTTCGCGCATGCTGCATTCTTCTGCGCGCTCGATTGCAGCACCTTCTGCACTCGGCGATTTTTTCATTGCACCAGTAGAGTGGCTTTCTATTTCGCCTTTGAGTTCTTCTGGCATCGCATGCCTTACGGAGACGCCTAGTAATTTCTTCTGCCGTAATAGAGGTTTCGTAATCAGTCATGTCGCCCTCCCACTACACTTGCAGAAAAATGTCTTTATCGAAAAGTCAATGCAAGGTGTTAGACCTTGCCTGTGTCATAGTTATAGGGTGTCGATTCACTGTCTTTAGTTCGGTGATCACTGTGCGTATAGAAGTCGGCAACACTCCACTTGGTGAGACACAGGATAGTGCTGTGTGCAAATGTCAGGTCTCTTTTCGGAGAGGAAAGGTGTATCGAAGGGTATAAGAGAATTTAAGATTAAGTGGACTGCAGAACTGGTCAGGCCAAAGTTTACAGGGGACTATCATGTATGGTATACAGATGGCTCCAAGACAAACGAAGGAGTTGGGGCAGGAGTGTACGGAGTTAGACCAAAAAAATATATTTATGCCGGTATGGGTACAGGTAACTCAGTTTTCCAAGCCGAGGTGCATGCCATCGAGCTTTGCCTAAGGGACTTTTTTTTTTTTAACGAGGAGTAAAAGCATTAAAAGCCAAAAGTCAGTGCGGGACTTTCACCCGCCAAACATCTCCTCTCGTCCGACGGAAAGCTCCTCCCGGAACCACCGTTAGGTATTTCGTCGGGAGTATGAAAACAGATCTGTGCACAGCAAGAACATTTACATACACTCTGACAGCAAAGCGGCTCTTCTTGCACTAACTGCATATAAAATTACCTCCAAACTAGTTTGGGACTGCCTACAGCTCCTAATTTGTTCAGCTTCCATTCAGAGTAGAACTCATTTGGGTGCCAGGGCATAGAGGACATGTAGGCAATGAAATGGCGGACAAACTTGCAACGAAAGGATCATCCAGTGAATTCACTGGACCACGACCATTCTGCAATCTACCATGGAGTTCCGTTAAAATCTGTTAAAAAAATTGGCTGGACAGTAACACGCAACAATACTAGAGGGAAACCCCCGGTAACAGACAAGCTAAATCATTCATGCCAAAGATCTGTCAACGCAGAACTAAACAACTGCTTAATTTAGGCAGGAACCAAATCCGAATTGCACTAGGGTTCTATACAGGGCACTGTAGGGTCAAAAAACACCTATCGAACTTGGGTCGAGCACAAGATGATACGTGCCGAATATGTAACGAGGAGGAAGAAACAGCAGAACATATTTTATGCCACTGTGAAGGTTTAATGAGGACCCGACTTCGTTACTTGGGAAACTCTATCCTATAACCGCAAGACATTGCGGATTGTTCTCCTAAAGAGATATTAAATTTCCTCAAAGGAAATAAACTCATAGGAGAACTATAAACACAATAAATCTTTGAGGTATATCACCTAGATGCCCGCAGTGATCTGGGAAATTATTGCCCACCTCCGTATTAATCTAATCTAATCTAGTGGACTGCAGGTTCCAAAAAGCATCATAAATGCCTGTACAGATTTCATTTCCATAGAAAAAGACCTCAGTCGATCATTGTGTGTGCATGTCTATAGAGTAGGTGGCCATCACTGCCGTAAAGAAATTCATTTATGAGAAAGAGAGCATGTAATGCTCAGATAACTAAATCAATTTGATTGCGACTCTCTTACGCTGAGCAAAGTCTCTCTAGTTACACAATTGCACTGTTATAGACTATTATGCAAAATATTTCTCTTTTTCTGTCTGATAAGCTTTCTACTTATTATAAGATAAGAAACCTTCACTTTTATTTGTTGTGCTAACATTATTTTTTTGTTTGTATACATTCAGCTCAGTATTCATATTAAAATTAGCTAAAGGCGCACATGGTTTTATAATATGAAAAATTAAAAAAAAAAAAACAGCAAAAAAATAAAAATACAAACAAAATAAAATAATAAAAAGAAACAAAAAAAAAAAGAAAAATTTGCAAATACGAAAACAAAACAAAAACAATTTGTGGGCGTTATACAAAAAAAAAACGCAAATTAGGAAAACAATAATACAAAACGAAGTGAAAAAGCGGAAAGAAACGTTCGCGAAATGGAAACAACATGTTCAAATGATTGAGTAAATAAATAAAGTATCCATAAGATACAAATATAACGACATACAAAGCAAGATAGATACCTACTTAGATACACTTATCGTCGTCGTCGCCGTCGTTATTCGTCATAAAGATATATAACGACAGGTATATTCGATAGAAGAAAAACAAAAATTTTAAATTATTTTGTTTTCTTATTTTTCGCAAATATAAATTAAACCAAAAAAAAAAAAAAAAAAAACAAAACGTGGCGAAAAAAATTCAACTAAACGAAGCAGAATCCTAGAATTAGGTCAGTTCTTATGTGCTTTTAATAGTTTTTTTTTTTTAAATTTTTTTTTTTAGTGATTTTGATAAATATTTTTTTTTAATGCTATTTTTAGTACATATTCGTATTAAAATAAATTGTTTGTTATTTTCATTGTTGAAAAGAATTTTAGTATTTTCTTTTAAAAACTACGTAGTTGATAGTTGTTGATAAAACTAAAACATAAAAACAATGTGGTCAAATGGTCGCGCTCGTGGTCTAATTGAATGTATGCTGCGTAAATATATGGCGCCATTTTAGTGAAAGAATTAGTGTAAACTATTCTAAGTTGAGCTTCTGGGAAGTTGCATCCAGAATTCGAAGCCTAACGGCCTAACATAAAAAAATGAGAATTTTTTTAGACTATTGTAATTTGAAATCTATCGCATCGAATTAGTAGGCGCTGATTTTTTTTGTTACCATGGATACTTGAATTATTTTCTTATTTTTGAGAATTAATCATAGGTAGTTTGCATAAAAATTCCATCGAAGCATCATATCCTCCGCGAGCGCGTCGAGCGCGTTTTACAATTTTATAAAATTAATAAAAAGCTTGGCGAGAAATTTACAGTGAATCATTTTAAAAGCGAAGGTGGTCCAAAAGCTTCTTTATATAGAATTCTTAAGACTATGAAAGCAAAAAGAAAATGTGGAAGTGGAACGATTCCATCAATAATGACTAAAAAGGCCCTATCTAAGCTTAAAGCAAAATTTAACAATTCGGATAGCATAAGCCAAAGTGACACATCTGCAGAGATAAAATGCGATCAAAGTTATATCTGCAAAATATTGCAAAAAAACTTCAAATAAAGTGTCGAAAAATAATCAGATCGCCAGAGTAAACCGTTGAGCAAATATCCACTATAAAATCACAATGCCGTTAGATGATTAGAAATTATCACAAAAAAATCATATGTTTTGGGCAATAATAGTTATTTCCCGCTCAGCAAATCTCAAGTGCATGGAAACGATAGATTTTACTGAAATGATGTTTCTAAATGTAATTTCAATGTAAAATTAAAGTTCAAGCATAAATGTGAACCAAAGGTTCTGCAATTATGTGTTTTGGCCTGACTAGGCATCGTTATATTACGCCGTAAAGTCGCAAGATTTCTCAAATAAGCAAAAAGTGAGTTTTGTACCAAAAGAGCGAAATCTCATAAACTTGCCTCAATGTCGTCCAATCGAAGATTTTATTTTGGGCATTTAAGTTCGTTGGTATACAATAACAATTGGAGAGCCAAAAACTGTCAAGAACTCGAAACAAGAATTCATGCATGCATCCGTAGAATAGACTAAAATGTTGTCCAACGGTTCTTCAGAGGTATCTCAACAAAGCTATGTGTACGGCTGAACAAGGACCGTGGTTCCTGCTAGTCGAAACCCCCGAAAAGTGGATTGGATACTATTCGGTGAGCTGGTCGAAGAAAGTATTTGCATCGTTCCCAAACTCAGAACAATAGACTCAATCGAGGAAGCCTCTAATACATTAGGGCGAATCTTGGTTGAATGCTATGAGATGGTGTGCGCGAAAGATAGGAGTAGACAAGGTAAGGCGATCCCTTGAAAAGCTTCTGAATCGAGCCATTAAATTTCGGTTTGGAAGCGGACTGGACTGCTTATCATCAGCTGAAGGAATATAAGAAAAAGATTAAATATTCCAAACTGGGCTCTTATAGGAGTTTTTGCAGTGAAACGGTAGATCAGAAGAGTTCGACGAGGCAATGAAAAGTTCTTCAAAAAGACCGCACGGCTAAGCTGCACTTGCTTCTGAAGCCCGATGGCTTCTACACCAACTCGAGGTCAGACGTTAAGGATGTACTCCTTGCAACGCACTTTCCGGGATGCAAGGTAGCTGCTGCTTCTCAGGTCAGATTGGCTCCAGTACCAGAAGGCTAGATTAGTATATAGCCTCTGGGATAGTCACTGAAGAAACATTAAGATTTGTCTTTTCGTCATGCGATGAATTTAGGTCTCCTGTACCCGACGGCATTTCCAATCTAATCATTCTAAAGCGGGGAGAGAAAAATTTTATGAAGAATCTGGAAAGAATCTTCATGGTTTGTCTCGCTCATAGATATATTCCACGTCTTTGGCGCTCGGTTAAAGTTGTATTTATTCCTAAACCGGGAACTAAGCTCTATCGAAAAGTTTCCAACCGATAACCTTGACATCGCTACCTTCGACTCGATGTGCTCTTCGGCCAGACAATGTTATATTTAAGAAGTCGTCATTCGATGGATTCGTGCCATGCTATCCTAACGGCTGCTTATCACGGGGGGAGAAAACGAAGGCAATGTCGCGGTCGAGGTTGAAGGGGGCGTACTCTCTCCTCTTCTACAGTGCTCCGTGGTGGACTCGCTTCTTAACGATTTGCAGAATTTTGGAGTTCACATCTAAGTGTTTGCTGACGATATGTGCGTACTAATCTCGAGACGGTCTTTACAGACGGTGTGCATTAAAATGCAAGAAGAAATGGACAAGATCGAAGTTTGATGCGATCTGCAGGGTCTTTCAGTGAATCCCGGTAAAAGCACCTTAGTGCTCTTCACTAGGAAATGCAAGAAGGATGGTTTGTTACTACCAACAATGAAGGGAGTAACACTGCAGTTGTTTTTTGAAGTTAAATATTTAGAGGTAACCTTAGATAGCAAACTGGATAACGCACGTCGAGCTGAAGGTCTCGCGTGCACTAATGGTTTTCTGGCAGTTTAGGCGAGCTTTCGGCAAGACTTGGGGTTTGAATCCAGCTCTGGTATATTGGTTATACATTGCTCTTGTGAGACTTAATGTCTCGTATGCCTCTGCAGTACGGTGGAGACGAACTTTGATTAAGTCCAATTGTGCTTGGGTATCACTGATGCAATGTTTACTACATCTGGCGATTCCCACAATGGCTTGCTTGACTTGCTTCCTGCGGATCTTCAAATCCGCAAAGAAGCGACAAGAGCTGCCTGCTCACTCCGGTTAAATGGAGTCTGCCATGTCGAAGCAGATATAGGGCACACTCAGATATACCACCAATTATCAGTACATTGCCCACAGTTCCTCATGCTCGTGAAGAATTATGTGCCTTGTATCCGCTTCGGAAGAAAATATGATGTCAGGTTCCCGGAATGAGATCAATGATTAAGTCTAGAGGTCGTACTCCGGGGTCTCTGACGGAACTAAAACCTCAAACGATATTGAATCCGGTTGGTAGCGGGATAATGAGACAAAGTACACTTTTTCCACGGGACAGATGGTGAACATCTTCCTAACGGAGGTTTTCTATATCCTGGAGATGGCATGGGAAGTGCATTGGCATTTGTAGTGATCGCCAAGCTGCACTGAAGGCCCTTGCTGTCAATATGGCACCGCTTTCCTTTTTTTGTATGCCTCTTTCTTTAGCCTGCTGCATAAAAATAATTAATATATTTTATTATTTAAATAATTTCAAGTACAACAACAACAGTGCAGTGTTTATTATTTTCCTTCAATCTACTCAAGTATTACTACTAACAATTTCCATTTGGGTGTTTTGTGGTGGCGCATGTGCCGCATATCTGTGTCAAATTTACATATTAAATGAAATTCATAAAAAAACAATAGCAAAAAAATTTTATTTTTTTTATTTTTTATTTTTTTTTTTTTTTTTTTGCTATTGTTGTATAGTATAGTAAAGTATTATTGTTGCTGTTGTTGTTTTTTCTTTTATAATAAGTATATATCAAATCAAAATACATAACAATAAAGCTTCAAGCGTCTGTCTATCCAACTGTCTGTCTATTTCTTTGTATGTATGTAGAGCTGAGTGTGTATATCTCTGAACGAACTGAATTGTACAACTGTTGCGGCTAATCAACTCTCATTTATGGCAAAACAAAACTATTTTTTTGTATATAGTTTGTTTGCAGTTTCATAGTTTTCTATTTTACATATTATTTTGAATTGAATTATTTTTTTTATATTTTTTTTCTGCATAATTTATTTTACATTTTTACACACTCTTATGCACAGCAAATACTAATTCATTTTTGCAATCGCATTAACGCTTGAATTTCTGCATTGAATTGCACTTGTAATGTTAAAGGTGATATGCGTATGTTTTTCTTGTTTTTTTTTTTCAGTAGAGAAATATCAAATTACTTTAGAAAAAAAGGGATGGCTTCAACTTGAATTGAATTGATTTAGAGCTGTTTCTTTATCATATTTCATGTGAATACACTAATCCCTAGCTGAGCAATTATATTTCTAATACAATAGTTTTCTACAATATTTATGTATCCATTAACAATACCACAATTTTTTCTACTCAAAAGTCTATAGAATTTTATTTGCACAAGTGTTCAAAAAAAAAAAAAAAAAATGTAGCAAACAATTGCTCCTTAGCAACAGAAATTGCTACTGTCGTTGTATAGTCAACAATAATATAAATTATCCAATCGACAATATCGAAAAATTGCAATTGCTTGCAAACACAATTGCTCTCAAAAAACTCAAAAAAAAAATAAATAAAAGAAAAAAATGTGTCAAAAAAATAAATAATACCACATATAACCTTTTTTCTTTGGTGTCTTTACGAAAAGGATCATCCCTACTAAAACTATAGAAAAATCATATGTAGTAAATTAAAGAGAGACAGCAATAGAAGTTGCTGTCATGCCTGTCTAAGCATAATTAATTTAAGCATTATAAAAACTTTTTTTTTCTTTTTTTTTCTTTTTTTTTCTAACTATTCAATCAATATTTTCCAGAAAAAAATACGAAAAGGAGTTCCTCATGATCACTCACGCACAGTCACGTTGAAGACCAATCGCACGTACACATTGACGATCAAGTTGACGATCACTCACACAAATCTCTGATCCTTTTCAATTTTGTCAGCCTATTCTTCTCCTCTTAGTATTTAATATCACTACATTGAATTGATTAAATTGAGGTTTTTCATTTATTTTCTTTATTGCTTCAAATTATCAACAACATATGATCATCGTCGTCGTCGTCGTCGTCGTCGTCTTCATGAGCGTTAATGTTGAGATCTTGATGATCATGTGACAATGAAGAATTAGTGTATAAAGAAAGGTAACCTTTTTCTTTTGTTTCTTTTGGTGCTTCTTTTTTTTTTCTTTTTTTTTGTTGTTGTAATTTTGGCATCCCACTGTGAGGTAAGATTTCTTTGTTTTGCTCTGGTTTCTTTACTTTTTCTTTTCAACTTTTTATTTTTATTTTATTTTTTTATTTTTTGTCTGTTTATTGTATAGTGTAGTGATTTTATTTCAAATGAGGGTTTTTTTTTGTTTTTTGTGTTTTTGATTTGAAGTGGGTATGTTGCATGTAAATAAACACAACATGATCAAGATCAAGATCAACGCAGCAAAGAGCATATATAACGAAAACCAGTGGGAATTAGTTCGAAGCGTTGCACAATGAAAAGCGTCACTAAAGTGCTCCTAAATTATGGCAAGGCTGTGAAGCTTTTGGGGCTAAAGAAAATAATGAATTCAGAGAATTCAAAGAAACTGAGATGATGGACTAATTAAGCTATGAAAAGGATGAAGGGAGAGGTTGAACTGGGCTTACAGTAGAATGAATTGAGGAAAGAACTGAAGTGAGGGAAGAATTGAGTTGAGAATAGAATTGAATTGAGGGTAGAATTGGGTTGAGGATAAAATTGAGTTAAAGGAAGATTTGAGCTGAAGACAGAATTAAGTTTTGGAAAGAATTGAGTTGATGGGAAGAATTCAGTTGAGGATAAAATTGAATTGAAGGAAAGAATTGAGTTGAAGGATGAATTGAATGAATTGAATTGAGTTGAAGGAAGAGTTGAGGAAAGAATTGAATTGAGGGAAGGATTGAGTTGAGGGAAGAATTCAATTTAGGATAGAATTGAGTTGAGGGAAGAATTGAGTTGAGCAAAGAATTGAGTTGAGTGAAGAATTGGGTTAAAGAAAGGATTGAGATGAGGAAAGAATTGAGTTGAGGGAAGAATCGAGTTGAGTAAAGAATTGACAATAGAATTGAGTTGAAGGAAGAGTTTAGTTGAGAAAAGAATTGAGGGAAGGATTGAGTTGAGGGAAGAATTCAATTTAGGATAGAATTGAGTTCAGCAAAGCATTGAGTTGAGTGAAGAATTGGATTAAGGAAAGGATTGAGATGAGGAAATAATTGAGTTAAAGGAAGAATTCAGCTGAGATTAGAATTGAGTTGAGGGAAGAATTGGGATGAGGAAAGAATTGAGATGAGGAACGAATTTAGTTGAGGGAAGAATCGAGTTGAGGAAAGAATTGACAATAGAATTGAGTTAAAGGAAGAGTTGAGCTGAGAAAAGAATTGACGGAAGGACTGAGTTGAGGGAAGAATTCAATTTAGGATAGAATTGAGTTGAGCAAAGCATTGAGTTGAGTGAAGAATTGGATTAAGGAAAGGATTGAGATGAGGAAAGAATTGAGTTGAGGGAAGAATTCAGCTGAGGTTAGAATTGAGTTGAGGGAAGAATTGGGATGAGGAAAGAATTGAGATGAGGAACGAATTTAGTTGAGGGAAGAATCGAGTTGAGGGAAGAATTGACAATAGAATTGAGCTGAAGAAAGAGTTGAGTTGAAAGAAGAATTCAATTTAGGATAGAATTGAGTTGAGAGAAGAATTGGATTAAGGAAAGGATTAAGATGAGGAAAGAATTGAGTTGAGGGAAGAATTCAGCTGAGGTTAGAATTGAGTTGAGGGAAGAATTGGGTTGTGAAAAGAATTGAGATGAGGAACGAATTTAGTTGAGGGAAGAATCGAGTTGAGGAAAGAATTGACAATAGAATTGAGTTGAAGAAAGAGTTGAGTTGAGGAAAGAATTGAATTGAGGGAAGGATTGAGTTGAGGGAAGAATTTAATTTTGGATAGAATTGAGTTGAGAGAAGAATTGGATTAAGGAAAGGATTGAGATGAAGAAAGAATAGAGTTGAGGGAAGAATTCAGCTGAGGTTAGAATTGAGTTGAGGAAAGAATTGGGATGAGGAAAGAATTGAGATGAGGAACGAATTTAGTTGAGGGAAGAATCTAGTTGAGGAAAGAATTGACAATAGAATTGAGTTAAGGCAAGAGTTGAGTTGAGAAAAGAATTGAATTGAGGGAAGGATTGAGTTGAGGGAAGAATTCAATTTAGGGTAGAATTGAGTTGAGGAAAGAATTGTGTTGAGGGAAGAATCGAGTTGAGGGAAGAATTCAATTTAGGGTAGAATTGAGTTAAGGAAACAATTGAGTTGAAGGAAGAAATGAGTTGAAGGTAGAACTTGCTTGAGGAAAGAATTGAGTTGAAGAAAGAATTGAATAGGAGAAAGAATTCAGTTGAGGGCAGAATTGAGTTGAAAGAAGAATGGGGTTAAAGAAAAAATTGAGTTGAAGAAAGAATTGAGTTGAGGATAAAATTGAATTAAAGGACGAATTAAACTAAAGGCTGAATTTAGTTTAAAAAAAGAATTTAGTAAGACAAAGAATGTAGAAATGGGTTAAAAAAAGACTTGAGTTGCTTAAAAAATTGTGCTAAGAAAAGAACTTAGCTTAGAAAAATATAGAAGAGTGTAGAGAAAGAAGAATTTTGTTAGGGAAAGAATTGAGCTTGATATAGAATTGAGAGAAGAATTATGTTAGAAAAAGAATTGATCTCGAGAAAGAATTGGGTTAAAAAGATTTATTTGTATTGAGATTTATGTTAAACCAAGAATTGAGCTTCTGAAAACCTATATACTCGGTGGCCATAACATAATTAAGGAGATAATCTGGAGAAATGTACAAATACAACTCTTGGTAGACAATGGCAAAACCACCGAGTGATAACAAATTACCATAACGCTGTTTGAAACCGGCGTTATACTATAGGTCCATCTATCGCCTTTGTGGTTAGGTGGCAACGTGCTACACTCTTGTATCTGGAGTCCGGGGTTCGGTTTGCGGCTAGGGTATGGCTTCTCATCTTCTTTCTTCCTCCCTTTCTTTTTTTCATAACTTGAGGCTTTAGTACAATAGATCTTATAGATCGCAGTACTTACTTGACTTTCGGAACGTCCCATCCTTCAAATAATAAATTATAATCGTCATGAGGTAAGATTTTAATTGAACAAAGAAAAGTTTTTGAAATTAAAATTATGTTGACTAAGGAATAAAAATTGAAAAAAAAATTAACAGAAGAAAAGATTTCAGTGAATTTAACATAATTAAAGAAATGAGTTTAGAAAAGAATTTGATTAAAGGGTGGATTGAGTTAATGCAAGAGTAGGAAGAATGAAGTTGAGGAATGAATTAGGGACAAGGAAAGAAATTAGTTGAAGGAAAATAAAAGTTAGAAGAAGAATTAAAATTAAGAAAAAAAATGTGAAGAAAAATTGAGTTGAGGAAAAAAATTAAATAAAGAGAGGAATAGAAATCTAAGTAAAATTCAGAAGTGAAAAAAATTAAGTTAGTTGAAGAAACTAAGTTGGAGAAGTTGGTGAGCTGAGATAAAAATTTTGAAAGAAGTAAGTTGGGGAAAAGATTGGGCCGAGAAAATAAATAAATTCAGAGTAAAGCTTAGTCAAGATAAAAACATCACTGAAAGAACAATTGGGTCAAGAAGAGCATTGAGGAGATTTAGAAGAAAAAATAATTAAACTTAAGCATCAATGTAGCTGTGGACCAAAACAGAGTTTAAGGAAGATTTGACGGGAAGAATTAACAGGATATATCAAGAGTTAGATTTAAGACAAATTTGGTTGAAGGGAAGTATTAGGTTGGTAAATAAAGTATCTCAGTATTTCATATATTTCAAATAATGGAACGACGGATTTTTCGACGAACTCGATGCACTACGCAATAGACAAAATCTAGATATGGGTTTCAAGAAGTATGTTATGCTAATTTCTAATTGATTTCGAATCTGTAATTGGGTTTTTGTAGCTCCTTGATCTTTTAAAACATGGTTTCTTAAAGTGGGATATGTCCATGAAAAAAAAACTTCTTAAAATAATATTAATTTTAAGTATAACATATCTGATGTCTTAGAGAAAGTTATTCGTTAGAAAATGCGAAAAAAAATTTTACCTTACAACTACCGACATCATATTCGCTTTTTCTTTTTCACCTTTTTTTATAAAATTCCTTTTAGCTCGAGGCTACAAGACAAATGGTTGAGAAAAGTAAAAAAATTTGGTGGAATATTCAAACTATAGATCTATTCAAGGCCCATCATTTTGGGGTTAACGACTCGACAAATAAAATCCCTTCTGTGTATTTTTTTTTACTGCACCTTTAGATATAAAACACCTCCTGATCTAAAGGCGCATGAGAACAATTTAGCTTAGAGCTAATTTGAAAGGTTATGATCCAGCCTTTAATTTCTGGTATTGGCGAAGTTTGTGGCACGTCAGGATTCAGCTCTACAATTTTTCAAAAATGGCCAAAAACGCTATTTTAAGGTTCTCACCGCTTTTTTCAAACATGACGTGATGGATGGGAAGTGTTTGACATCAGATTCGCGTTCAGGATGAAAAATTTATTCAAAAACACTAGGAATCATCTTATTCGGAAATCAAATGCAGGGCAGCGTTTTCAAATAGAAACTGAGACAGTTGGGATTCCAGTCTAGCACTTCAAGTCCTGCATCCTAGCATTAAAACAAATATTTGTATAAACTAAAAAATGTGGACTGTTTCAGGTATTGACATAGATCAGAAAGTAGAAAATAAAATAGATAAGAAAGTAGAACGATAAAATCTTAACCCTTCCCCTTCCTTTTTCTCCCCACCATAACTTCTGTATCCATCAGTGGATGCAAGAGATATTAAGCTTATGTGAAAAAAGATCTAACTATCAGACACTCAAAGAAGCTTGCTACACCCCGAGAAATACTTACCTTGTTTGAAGAAAAACGGCTATCAAATTGAGGAAAAATGGGAATGATTTGACGCCATAGAAACGGTTTTCTCGTTTAGATATACAAAATTTCTTTGAATTGAGGAAATATTTTTTCTTTATTTTAGAGAAAAATTTCTATGAAAGAAGGAAGTTTTCTATAAATTAAAGAAATATGTCTTCAATTTGTAGAAATTGCGTTTTTCAAATGAATAATATTTTATTTCAATATGAGAAATTGTATATAATTATATAATTTAGGTAAAATTTTCCTCAGTTTGAGGAATAATTTTCAATAAATTGAAGTCAATTTACTACCTTTTTAGAAAAAAAAATCCTCAATTTATGGAATATTTTCCACAATTTTGTTTTAATTAAAAGGCATCATATTTTTTTTTTACTTGTATTCATTTATTTTATTTTTAATAAGTATTAAGGTTTACATTCATACGTATTTTTACATACACTACAGGCGTCGTCGCCTTGAAATGATCAAAAGTTCCTTATGACCATCAAAAAATAATAAATTGAAGTTATTGAAATTTATATCTTTTCAATATATTTTTTTTTTTTTTCACAAAATATATCAACAGCCACAAACACAACCGCTTCGCTTGAAATAGAGACGCCCACTAAAAAATTCAAAAGAAAAACAAAGCGTACGCGATTGTCTGCTAAGGCCAAAAGAGTAAAGCTAGTTTTTGTGTATACTACAATTTTGTATGGAGAACATTTTTGGTATATTCGTCTCTTTCTTACATTTTCTATGCAACTAAATTTGTAAAAATGAAGACATAACTTACTTCAAATTGAACACCATGGCTGCATGAAAGGAGCACATTTTTCTTCATTTTGAGAAAAATTTACTTAAACGAGAGAAATTTTCGTTGATTCAAATTGAGGAAACTTTTTCTTTGTTTTAGAGATGGGTATTTTTCTGGGTGTATATTCGCTCTACTGAATCCTAAGTGCTTCAGAAGACTTCATGGAGTCTCACACTTCCCACTGGGTCAAAACCTGATGCCATATTTGTGGCTAAATCAACTACGTTCGTTCATGCTTATTTTGTGCATATGGAATACATGCATACAATATAAAGAAAAAAATATCATATTCAATCTTCAATTTACTTCTTGTGGCACATTTCAGTCGATATACTTTCCATATTTGCTTACTTACCTCCACTTCTTCTGCTGCTGCTGCTGTTCTGCCGCTGCTGCTTGGTTTCGAGTTGAGTTTCAATATTAGAAATCTTAACCTTGATGTGTACACGTCGATTTGATGTTTATGAGGCATGAGTGGCATACAAATTCACATTTATGTATTTATTATTATTATTTTTTTTTTCTTTTACTTTTATTATTTACACCTTGTGCTTTCTAACTCTATACTCGAGCACAATAGCTGAGGTTTGTTTTTAGTTGTTGTTTTTGTTGTTTGCTGATATGAATTTCTTATCATTTTTTTTTAGTTGTGCTTTTCTTTTTCTAATTTTGTTTGTTTACATATATTTGTGAGTATGTGTGTTTGTGTAGAGTTTAAAAATAAAACTTAAAAAAAAAAAAAACGAAGAAAAACATTAGATATTTAATTATATTTTGTTTGTTTATGGTTGAAGTCCATAATTTAAATGGTGTCAATTATTAATAATTTTTTTTTTTTACTGTATTTATTCTGCAATAGCTTTTGTAGGCTTAATGAATTTAAAAGCGTGTAGAAAATACGTAAACAACTTATAAAAGAATTAAAAATTTAATGTAAAAACTTTCTGGTTTTTAATTTACATAGAAATTATTCTGTTTTTTTGTTTTTCTAAAGGTTTGTGAACCTGAGTGAGTTTTTAGCTATAGGTTAATAAACTCATATGCTATTTTTATAAATGCATATAAATTTAGCGATTTGAACTTCCAGTAGATGTCACCAAATGGACAGTTTTGAAGCTATTGTGAATGAAAATGAAACGTTGTTTTGTTATTATTTTTGAATTTTGGCAGACTCGTTAATTTCTAACACTATGGAGATGTTTAATTTCTAATAATAAAATTCTATATCAGTCAGGGACTTAGAGAATTCATTGGCAATGGATTTTACAATCAAAACTAGTAAACAGTCAAACTAGTTTTTAATACTATAAAAGTTGAGACTTATCAATTTGAACATAGAACCTCTGATTGTAGGGGAATATAAGTATTAGGATTACCAAAAATTCTTCCTCTGAGCCGAGCCAAGGCCGGACATTCACACAGAATGTGAGGTATCGATTAGTCATTTTCCAAGCATAGACGACACTCTGTCTCATTGTGCAGACCTATTTTGTTTAGGTGATATCTGAGCCCATAGTGTCTAGACATGTAGCCCACCAATAGCGTAAGGCCAGGTTTGGAATAAGAGATGGGCTGATTTTGGGCAAGCGGAATGATAAGTGTTTTTGCCTATCTTAAACCTGGGATAGAGTTCCAATACTCTAGCCATTTTACCTTAGACCACTCCTCAACGATAGAATTCGTAGAGGCCCAGCCGACTCCTCAGAACGGATCGGGGCCAGTGTGCTTGGTAGATGAATCTTGCCTAGCCAGTTCAACGGCGTCCTCATTACCAACAATGTCAAAGTGGCCGGGTACCTAACAAAGCGTTACTTTGTTACGGGTAGACAAGCGCGGGAGACTCTCAAAACACTCTTTCACCTGTTTAGAGAAAAAACTCCATGAAGAGAGTGCTAAGAGAGCCGCCTGGCTGTCGGAAAAAATTAAAATATTTGCGCTTTTAAGACCTTTATACAGGGTGACAATTGTAAAGTGACGCAAGTTTAATACTCTGCAGCAAGCTTTGCCATTTACCGTTATTTTAATTTAAAAAGCAAATTCATTCATCATTGGCTTTGCTTTTAATTTCATTTGAATTTTTGTTATTACATTTTGAAATTTCCATAAAAATGGACAAGGAAAATATTCGTCGTGAAATTATGAAATTTCATTTGGCAAATTATAGTAGCCGTCAAATTGCAAAGGCCCTAAATTTGTTAAGTCGTACGGTAGACCGAGCTATTATTCGATATAATGAAACTGGGGGTTTTGGAGATAGAGACCGGGGAAAATTTTCAACAGTTGCCACTACTGGTTTAACAGAAAAAATTCGTAAACGAATCAAGCGAAATCTAAGGCGCTCAATGAGAAAAATCGCTAAGGAAGTGGGAGTAAACCGTTAAACAGTGCGAATCATTGCAAAATCAAAGCTTAATCTTAAGCCGTACAAGCTCCGAAAAGCTCAAGATCTGACACAAAAAAAGAAAGATTTGCGACTGCGAAGATGCAAGGCGTTGCTACGCTCCTCCGTGTTAAAAAATGTTGAAAATATCTTGTTTACAGATGAAAAAATGTTCACGGTTGAACAACATTTCAATGCGGAAAATGACCGAATGAATGTGGCTAACATCATCATCGCAACAAAATAGGACTGTTGGCCGAGTTCAAAAGCCAGCTTCCGTTATGGTATGGGCTGGAGTTTCCGCTAATGCCAGAACCCCTCTAATATTCGTTGAAGAGGGTGTTAAAATTGACCAGGTTTTTTATCGGAGCATTTTAAATGAACATGTTCTTCCCTGGGCCCAAGATACATTTGGAAATGAAAACTGGACTTTCCAGCAAGATTCTGCACCTTCCCACATGGCAAAATTAACGCAAACATGGATAAAAGACAATTTTTCTGGATTCATAACATCTCAAGAATGGCCACCATACTCCCCAGACTTGAATCCAATGGACTACTCTATTTGGAGTATTTTAGAGAGTAAGGCTTGTGCATCTCAACACCACAGTCTGGAGTCACTGACAAATTCATTAGAGAAAGCCTGGACTGAAATTGATCAGGAAGTCCTGAGGCGAACAGTCCTAGGATTTCCGGATCGATTGAAGGCATGTGTGCAGGCTAAAGGAGGTTATATTGAATGAGGTGGGGTTCAAATGAATGCTTATATATTCAGCGTTGTTAACACTTAATTGTACTTAATGGAAGTACGTCCTTTTGAAAATAACTGCTGAAATGTGTGCGTCACTTTACGATTGTCACCCTGTACAGGTTTATATTAGCGCAGGTCTCAATTGCGTATATTTCGGCTTGAAAGACACTGGGCCAAATACCCAAAGGGATTGAGATTCTAGTATTGGGTCCTACAACTCTGGCACCAGAACCACAGTCCATTTTCGAGCCGTCTGTATACCAATTGAGAGCAAAGGGACCGAAATCGGGACACTGGCCATCCCATTCGGACCTGGAAGGAAGAATAATTTTGAATTTCCTACCGAATCCTCCCCCATATAATTTCAATATTTTTTTCAAAAACTTAATGTACATATATGTAAATTTCATTAACGCTTTACTGATGCGCTGACCGCAGAAGTAGCTTGTTTTTTTTATAAAGTAAACCAAATGCGAGAACGAAAAGAGGAAATGGGTGTAGGAATATATTTTCAGGTTTACGACTTCACTTCACAAAAGCTACACCAACTAATGTTAAAGAGAAAGGGGAAATGAGTATATATGACATTAGTATGTCAATATGGGCGTACATATTTTAAATAATACATATTCGTAGTTGGTACCTGCCCACTGCTACACTGTGCTACTGTGGTTTGTTTTCGTGGAAAATGCAGCCAGGTAAGTAAAGCAACAAAAAACAAGAAAAGAAAAAAACTATTGACAATCATTTTCATAAATATGCAATTTATTGGGCTACCTATTGTCTGTTTGTTTATTATTTACTATTGTTGTTATTTTTTGCATTTCCTGTTTATAAAAAAAAAAATCAAAAAGAAAATACAGAAAACAATAACAACAACATTGCGATAAATTAGCTTTTTTACGCTCTGCGTGAATGCCTACATACAACAAAATTATAATAATAATTTCTATTGAGGCTTAAATTTATAAATCAAATATAGCAAAATAGTTAGGGAGAAAAGAAAATCACATCAAATGTGAAAATAATTTTATGTAAGTGAAAGCACTACAAATTATTGCAAGGAAAAAAGAAAAAAAAAAAAAAAAACTTTAACTAATGTACAAATTCAAAAAAAAATCTTTATGAATGATATTGAAAATTGATGATTCTGTAAGATTTTCCTGTTGTTATGGTTGTTCATCTTTGCCCCCTCCCCTTTTTTCTCCTCTCTCCCCTTCTTCAGACATCAATTTTAGTAATAGTGATGATATTTTGCTTTTGGTGTTGATGGTGGCGCTTCAGTTGGTTCTGGTGGTGTTCTGGTTTCATGCATGGATTACACTACATTGCATGTGAATGTGACAACTTTTTAACCTTTTTTGCTTGCAGTTATTTATTAAAATATTTCATTTTAAAAGGTATCGTGAACGGAAGAAAAATGTATAATAACGTGAGATTTCTTGGACTAGAATCCGGAACCCATAAAAAATAAAAATTGTCTTTTTTCTTGCTACATATTTTTAAACCTTACTCTTAAATATTAAATTATTTTAGAAAAAATTTAAATAAAATCGAGTTTAAGTACTACTGGCTGGAAGTGTTTAATTGTGAGCAAAAATTAGTCCTGAAATCTGGGACTGTCCCGGACAATCTTGGATGGGTAGTCACGTTATTGTATGATGAAATTCTTAGTTATATCAATAGTGATTACATCTAAACCAAATAATAATATTCGCGAGACGATAGATAAGAGTGTGATTTTTTTAAAAAATTTACTTCCTGATTAATTTCCCAGAATACAAAGAAATACTGTTATAGTTTTTGTTATGCATAGCAATGGTAGAAACTGATGAAGTCCGAAGTTTATTATTTTTAAGTCCTGCAATTTGAACCCCTGAGATAGAGTAGTTGGTTATGAAAAGTCAAGCCACCTACCTCTCCTTTTAACCTTCTTATCGGGGGGTTTTCTTTTAAAGTTTCTGCTCTCTTAGTGTTTATGGAAAATTTCTAATAGTTAATACAAATTTTAGTAGAAGAAAAAAATTGTTAAATGATTTCACAGCCACACAAAACAAATGTTTTTTTTTTTAATTCCGGGGGCCAGACCATGCCTATTACATGTTTTTGGGGTCGTTGAATCCGAATCCGAGGATAAAAAAATCCGAGCACGCCAGGGTTTTGACATAAACTGAAAAAACCTAATACAAAACTTTTTTTTTTCAGATCTAGAGATCAGACAATGTTTACTATAAGTTTTTGGGATCGCTAAATCCGTATCTAAGGTCTTAAATCCGCTAGCATGCCGGGTTTTCGACTTAGCTTAGATAACGAGGTATTTTGCAGGTTATGTCAAAAACCTGACATGCTGAGGGGGCTTTTTAGACCTCGGGTTAACATTCAGCGACCTCAAAAACATATAATAAACATGGTCTGACCCCCGGGCTAGAAAAAAAACATTTATGAGTTTTTCTGAGGTTATGTCAGAACTCTGACGTACTAGGGTTTTTCGGACCTCGGATTCAGCAATCCCAAAAACATGTAGTAAACATGGTCTGACCTCCAGACTCGAAAAAACTTCTTTTTTTTTTGTGTGGCTGTTTATTTCGTAATTTAATAAGCTATAATTTTTTTCAGTTTAAGTGGCAAGAATATTTGTATTCATAGGGTTGGGTTTTCTTAAAAATCGGATCAAACTCAATCTTGTTTGAGAGAACACTAAAAATTGCCTTCCAATTAGAAATGCGGAAAGGAAAAACAGAAATGAATCAGACAAATTCTCCGAAAACATCACGATGATATCATCAGAATCTCAATCGACTAGAATTCATAAGCCGAAGGAAAAGAAAACCTGTGAGCATTTGACAGAGAACGAAAAAAAAAAACGTCGAAGTAAATGTGGAATGAAATCAAGCTAGTTGCATTGGACAGAATAAAGTGAGCCCATTACTGTTTTTCAAGTTTTTTCGCTGTTCATTCCAGTTAAGTTTTTTGTTAATTCTCCATGGATTCAGTACTTCCAGGAAGAAAGGGGTTGGAGGACAGAAAGGGAGGTAAGCCCAATCTGACAAAAAAAACTATACTTTGAAAAGCTCACATACTGGTTGATTTACTCTTCATTTGAACTTTTTGCAAGCATCCATTTTGTGTTAGTTATATTTGTACACGATTCTAAGAGAACTACTCTATTATGCCGAATCCGATCGGCGAAATATAAAGCTTTTCTTCGGCTATTTTTACTCATAGAATTTGCCATTGTCAGCCAAGAAATGGTGCCGTATAGAAAAATTTTTAGTAAATAATTTTGACCGAGCTGAGCATCAAACCCGGACACTCTGCATAGCAGTTCAGTACACTAACCACTACGCTTTGGCGACCGGCACTAGACTTCTTACTTACTTAATTGTAGTGCCAACTAATGATCTCCTCAACGAAGTTTCGCCAGACGCCTCTGCTATGCACTAGCGGCAGTTGGTAAGGCTATGTGCAGTCAGGTCCCCCTGGCTTAAAAAGGACACTTTCCTAGCTAGAGCGTTTTCTTTCATTCGATCAATATGCCCTAGCCAGCGTAGCTTCTGGATTTTTATCATCCTTTTGAACGCACCTAAGTGCCTCTCATCATTGATGATTAAAGTCAACGTCTCAACGCCATATATTAGGATGGGAAGAATGGAAGACCTATAAAGCGTAATTTTTGTCTGCTTCTCAATTGACTACTGAGCCCGTAGTAGCAACTGTTGGCATTAGCCAGTGCCAGGCAATTCCAGCGACTAACTAAATGCCTGTACTCGGGTTTTTGATTTGGAAAATTTTGAATGGCAGTCATGGTTGCAACTTATGCATTTTATTTTGTTCCAATATTTAAAAAAAAATGCATCAAAATAATAAGTAACATTAATGAGTTATTTTACACACCACTGGCTCTCGTAGGTAGTAGAATTGTTTATTTTTAATCATTATTTACCTCGAAGTTAGTCTCCGAATGCCGACTATCTCTAAACAAGATATCTGAGCATTTCAAGGTACACCTGTATTGGGTACCAGGTCATAGTGGCATTCCGGGTAATTGTTACTTCTCGCGTAGACCCAGGTATGCCTATGGCAACCTGCAAACTGAGCATATATAGCCAAATGATTGACATAGCTAACATAAGGTGGAGAGAAACGTACACGTGCTCTCACACAAAACTAATTTGGCCCTCCTACAACCCAGGAAGACATACAAGCAGATTGGGGCTACCATCTTATGACTTCTGCAGAAGCTGCCTAGACGAGGAAGAGGAGGAAACTACTCTCCACTTTCTCTGTAACTGTCCAGCGCTTGCCACATGTAGACTAAAATCTTTAGGTCGACCCTTTTACAGCAATCTTGCTGACCTCGAATCTGCTGACATCAGGGATTTAGATAGGTTTATTAAAACCACAAAATGGTTCAACTCTACGTAAGTTATCTAGCTTACTGTGTTTGAATCTCAGGGATTCTACAGTTCAGAGAACCACAAAGTTCATTGTAAGATTAGGGAATTGTGGATAAGCCACGTGGTATTACAATGGGCCTTATATGGCCTAAGTAGGTCCTATTATCATAGGACAACCACTCTAACCTAACCTTACCTAATCATTATTTCCAATTTCTTACAACGATTTTCAACAAGAAAACCACGCGATTTTTGAAAAAAAATTTTGGAAGTCCGCCATTTTGTTATTTTTTAATCAAAATGTTTAAATCTACTACCAGCTAGAATGACAATTCTACAGAACAATAATCTATATAAATTTTTTGTTTAAGATGACTTCAAGTACCGAAATCACCCGGGCCCGTCCCACACAATTTTTTTTTGGTGCCCACTTCTAACGTAAAAAATACTAAAAAATATCGTAAACTAAACACCAACAAATTTTTTTGTACAGTTAAAGATGTCAGTAAGAACATATAATAAAATTTAAATGATTATATTTTATTTTGTAATAATAAAAATTTCCAGAGTTAATAAAAAGCACCACATTAATTGAAATATATTTTGTATTTTAAAAATAGTCTTTGGCCAACTACGTCCGGCACAAAATTCTTTTGAAAGCATTATATATTATATAAGTATATTTAAATTTTACCTTTTTCAACAAAAAATATTTTGAACATAAGTTTACAATTATTAATTATTATAAAAGCCATCTTTGAACGCAGAATGTACCAAATTTTAAAAACATGTACCAGTGTACCAGTTGGTATGGCTATGTGTACCAGTGTACCAAACGCAGAAAAATGGGAAAAAATGTACCAGTTTTGATAGAATTGTACCAAAGTGGCAACCGTGATGGCAGTACCCTCCGCCACATAGTTTCAAGAGGTTAGAATTGTTGAGTATACAGACGATGTTGCGGTCATCCAGTTGTGTTTAAATTATTAAAGTACTGGCTGTTAAGTAATAATCTAATAATTGCGTATAAGACACAAGCAGAAACTACCGCAAAAATATGTAATCAAACATAAATGGACTCGACAAGTTCAGCTGGCGGATGAAAATTGCACACAGCTTAATCGTTGACCATGAACCCCATGTATCAAAAAAGGTTTTAATGGATATTTCTGGAGCCAGACTCTCCTTTCGAACTCATACAGAAACTGATGGGCAAAGGCAATGAGAGTTTACTCAACCATTCCCAGATAATGGCCAATATTAAAGGTCCAGCAAAATACTTCTGCTCTGGAAAATCATGTTTGAAAAAAACATATAAAATATATTAAATTTTAATATTATTTGTTTTCAAAAATCTTACTGAAACGGAATACTTGATGAGTTTTTGAGGAATCTAGGGCTAAAAATTATATTTTTCGAATGAAGATTAAATTAAGAAAGCTTGCCAGGTAAAAAAATATATAAAATTTAACTTTTCAAGGAAGCTCATGCCCATTCGATGCCAAGCAATTGTAACCATTTACTACAGTAATCGGACTCATTTATATGCGCTGTAGTGTAACTTCACTGTTCTATTAGTATATGTATTGTATGACATTTATGACTGCAATTTATTTGATAAATTTCACTTTTCGTTATCTTTAGCTACAGTTTTCTGCTACAGACACGCTATTATCATCATTATTATTATTACTAGTATATGGATAAATAGATGGATGTGTATTTTCACTATCGTTATGATACTAAATATTTCTTGTTCTGCTTTCTTTTTTATTTATTTTTTCAATTTTTTTTTTTTGCTGTTGCCGGTTGATAATAAATAGTTGCGGATTAGAATAACCCTCCGTACAAAACAAACAAACAAATAAACAGAAAAAAAATATGAGCAGATATGGATATAAACTAAACGATTACCGTATAAATAATAGCAAATATTATTATTACGTTTTTTTTTTTAGTTATTTGCAAAAATCAATTTTCATAATATATTACTAAGCGACATAGCGTTCATTTAGAAAAAAAAAAAGTATAGCATAAGTCTTCTCTTACACGATGAAACTAGTTAGTGTCATGCAATTGTCACAAGTGGAGAGATGGGAGGTGAAGTGGCAGGGGGATGCCAGAGAGCGCTTTGATGAAACTTTTTGATGTTTCTTTTTCTTATTTTTTTGGTAGTTGCATATTTTTCTATAGGGACTAAAACTATAATGAAGTAAGTTTCATTGCAATTAAGCTTCATCGTGTAAGAGCTGAGTAAAATTTTAAAAGGGAATGTCAAAAAATCGCATGTAATTCATTTGCTCTTGGTGGAAATGATGCTGAGAGAGAGTGAGAAAAATTTGATTAGTGTTCAAGAAGGAAACTAATTTCTGGCGTTAGGTAGATTAAATTGTTAAGGAGGTTAGCATTATGCAGTGTTGCCAGAATTTTTTTTTTTTTTTTGGAAACGTTCAAAACAACTTTGAAAAGCGTCATTTGACCGTTCAAATCGTCATTTTAAGTAATAAAACAAAAACATGATTTAAAGGTATTTTTATTAATTTCAAAATATAATAATTTATTTAATTTTTTTCTGCTATTACAAGTATTAAATTTATGTATCTTTTGTAATTGAAAAAAAAAAAAAAAAAAAAATGGAATGCGTACTGTGTATATGCCTCTCGAATTTGCTATGTCGGACTAGACCCGCTTTACCTTAAAAGTAAGTTGCATATTTTGCAAAAACCTGCATGCTTTTCATCCGATTATTTTATTTTTTGCAGCCACGTTTTCAACTTTCATCCTTTAGCCAGGAATCACAAAAGCTGTGAACACGTTTTTTAGGCACCTACAAATATAAAGATGCAACATTTTAGATTATCTAGTATTTCTTCCTCAACTACTAATTCCGTATCTTCTACCAAGTCTACTTCATCTGCACATTCTATTTCACCCGCTCATTCTGCGCATTTTTAGTTTTAGCACTTTTGAGTGGTTTTCTCTTTCCTTTTTTATTATAAAAAATCAAAAATTAAATTAAATCAGTTGTAATTTTTAGTATAGTGTTTTATTCCTTGTCACATATTTGTAGGTATTCTTTTCAAGTTTCCTTTTTTCAAACTTTTCGTTAAACGTTATTTCGTGCTACGAAATCGTCCAAATGACGTAGCGGTCGTCCATCTGGCAACGCTGGCATTATGATATAAACACATAGAGAACTACAGGCTTGCGACTGCATAATTAAAACTACAAACTCTCTCAATTGGAGTTAAAGAATGGAATTAATAAACGACTGCAAAAGCAAGCGGCATCTGTTGAATTTCAAAATAAAATCAGTTTTATTTCTTCATTCTTCTTCCTCTTTTTTGTATTTCTGCTCTCTTTTTCTGTTTTGCTGCTGTCAAATTAGAAATAAAGCGCGGTTCACGCCAAATTGGCACGCTTTGTTGTGGTCACCACGTCGCCCCTAGTCATAAGAACAACAAATTTTTTACTGGGATTTGTTTACAATACCGTTACCGTTAGTTGATAAATTTTTCATATTAATTGATCGCAAGTTGGTGATTGTGTGCACAATGGAAGCTGCAAATAGAAAATTGATTGTGAACAAATTTATTGAAAATCCGTCGTGGCCTGACCACGACAAAGATTGCGAAAGTGTTAAATATCTCCAAAAGAACGGTATGTAGAGTTAAAAAACGATATAAAGAAACTCTTAGTGTTGAAAGAGCTAAAAAAGTTGTGAACAAAACGGGAACCACCAACCTAAAATTAAAGGCAAAGATCTTGAGGTCCATCAAAAGCAATCCCGGACTATCGGATAGCGATCGTGCCAAAAAATTCAATACCAGCAAAAGTACTGCTAGACGAATACGCATAAAAGCTGGTCTAAAGTGCTATCGTGCTATAAAATATCCAAAAAGAACAGACAAACAGAATTTGCTGGCCAAAAAACGTGCTCGTCTTCTTTATAATAATGTTTTGACCAAATTCAATGGATGCATTATTGTGGATGACGAATCATACGAAAAATTTGATCTTGAACAGCTTCCAGGTCAAAAATTTTATATGGCAACGAATCGCGGTAATGTACCCTCAAAATTCAAGTACATAAAAATGGATAAATTTGCAAAGAAAGCAATGGTGTGGCAGGCTATTTGCAGCTGCGGTCTTAAATCCAAGGCATTTGTGACAACCTCTTCTATGACGTCAGATATTTACATCAAAGAGTGCCTTTTGAAACGACTATTGCCATTTGTTCGTCACCACCATTCGCGAGTGAAGTTTTGGCCTGATTTAGCCAGTTGCCACTACTCTAAGAAAACCATGGATTGGTATCAGACAAATAAAGTAGATGTAGTGCCCAAATATATGAATCCACCCAATTGCCCTCAGCTTCGACTGATCGAAAAATACTGGGCTATTACAAAATATAAGTTGAAGAAAAATGCAGGTGTGATCAAATATGTGAATTCAATGTTACTAAAATGGAACCAAATAGCCGCAAAAGTATCCAGAGCGGATGTTCAAAGGTTGATGGGGTCCATTAAAAGGAATACCCGGAACTTTTTGCGCAACAAAGAAATTTAAATCTTTAATTTATTAAAAATACAGCAACTTTCCTGCGTGCCAATTTTGCGTGAATCGCGCTTTATATTCTACTGCAATTGCAACTACAAATCGCTCATTTACTAAAAGAATGTCATAAGTCAAAAAAACACGCTTTTTGAGTTATTGATGTAGAATTATTCATTATGTCACGCTTCATATTGTGTAACAATTTCATATTAATATCTTGTATACTCTACGCGTGAGAATTATACTAAGATTTCTTCTTTTTTCTGCAAAGTGGCAGTCAATTGAAAACTTTAAACGCGTTTTCTGCTAAATCGCGTTTTTTGAGTTATGACAGTCTTTTAGTAAATGAGCGAAATGGAGTTATGCAGTCGTGTAGTTGCCAAATTTTGGAGTTTCATTAAAACTTGACAGATGCAGTCGCACGCCTGTCGCCCTCTATGTGTTTATACCATTAAGTTCCCAGATCATTGCGACCAACTAAGGCCTATTATGATAACCCCCGAGGAATTTATTGTTAATATACATAGTTCTTCTAGGAAAACTAACCGTTATAATATAACGCATTAAGGAATAACAGCTAAACTCAAAAGTCGAATAAAAACCTGCTGCGTATTTTATATTATAAATCCCAAAATGTTGAAAGTTTTCAAAAAATTTTTGCAATTTAGCAGTCTCCATAGTTTTTTATTAATTAAACTCCAATAATTATTTAAGAACTTTTAATATTTTGGGTTTTATAATGAAAAATACGCAACAGGTTTTTAGTCGACTTTTGAGTTTAGCTGTTATTCCTTATTGCTACAGATATCTTGCGGTTGGAGGATAAAATCTCCTAAGTAACGAAGTCTGGTCATCATTAGTCCTTCACAGTGGCTTAGTATATGTCAACAACAAACTCTTTCTGAGTGTAAATGAGGACTAAGATCTGGTCAAATATAAATAAATTCATTATATGAAATGTATTGCAGTTTTTCTTGCTCACTTCAGCTACTTGAGTATAGAGTGTTGAGCTTTTCAATGAAGTACTTTGTACTGTCTGTTATTTTAATTGATGATGATGATGGTAATGAAGGGTGCGCTATTGATGGGTGATATATTTATTAAACATGCCCTAATTATACTTGAGCTTTATTACTTAGATATAAAAATAATTTTTTTTTTTTTTGCTGCACACTTAAATATTTTATTTTTGATTTATTAATTTGTTGTTTACAAAATAATTTTATCATTTTTTTTTTTTTTTTTTTCATTTTCAATTTAGTTCTTTATTATAGCTTATTTTGCCTATGTATGTAAGTTTGTCATTTATTTTTATCAACATTTCAAAATTATCCATAATTTTATTATTAGTATTATTAAGTATTAATATGCTTATCTTATCTATACATGTCTACTCTACTCTATGTATGTTAATAATATTAAAATTAATTGAAAATGTCAACACAACAACAATAATAATAAAAATAAAAAAAAAAAAAACGATCAAAAAACTATCGCACTTAAGTTTTTCAAGTACATAATGTGGTGAGTATGCGTTTAATAATAAATAGTAAAATACAAATTTTTAAATTAAAAATAGTAAAAAATAAGTAATAAAAGTCAAAAAAAAAATTTGCAAAAAAAAAAGTATTTTGTTGTTTGTCTCATATTTAACCCCACGCACCACCCCACCCCATTCGCCCGCCGCCTTCACCTTGCTGCCGTTTGAGTTATATTAATATTCGCTGTTGTTAGTTATTTTTATCGCAATACATTCCGATTCGCATTTCTTTCATATTTTCTGCGCTCTTATCAATTGTTAAAAGTGTTTCAAGGTTGTTTTTGAGTTTTATGTATGTATGTGTGTGTGTGTGTGTGTTTTAAGTAAACAAATGAATTTGTTTTTTATCACTTTTTTTTGTTTTTTTTTTATAATTTAAACAAATTCACAACAAATAATAACAAAAATCCGTATGAGGACAAACCGCAGAAATAACACGGGTCTGCGAAATAAAACTTTTTTAAAATGATTGTAAATCGAAAAACATAATTTTTCTATCACGTCAGGATCTCTTAACCCAAAAACTGCGAAAAGGATGATTTTGCCATTTTCTGCAGCCTCTAAAATCTAGAAGCAATTTTTCAGAAATTTAGTAATTTCTCCAGAAACTGCCATAAAGTCGTTTGTCTTTTCTACTGTCTATAAAATCTAAAAACAATTTTTTTTTAGTTTCGCTAGAAAATTTAAGTTCCTTCCTTATACCAAAGATGAATTTTTTATTCATTAGAATTTTGTAAAATTCAATCCTAAATATATTTAAATAAAATCTGAACATTCAAATCAAAAATTAACGATTCAGAATAAACTGAATTCAGTGGTAGTACTTGATTATATTAGTTAAATAGCATAATTCGAATATAGATCTTATATATCCAAATAAAACCGAAATCGGAATTCACATTTTAAGCTTAAAGTTTTTTAAAATTGTAATGAATTTTTAGGTCGGATTAAACCTGCTCAAAAAGGGAATACTCATAAGTAATAGCAATTAATAACAAAACTATTTTTAATAAAAAAAATTTTAAAAATTTATTCCTGAATTTTAAGACTTTAAAAAAAATTACCATAATTGGCAATTTTTCAGTTTTGGATTATAGTTTTTAAAAATTCTGATGATTTTAAAGATAGGTTCAAAATAGACCAACGCACAGTGGTATGCACAGGGCTTTTGAGCAACCGAATTTTGAGGTTGCTCCGCTCCACCTCCATTCCGACCTCTTTAGTATAGCTCCGACTCCGCTCCGTGCTCCGCTCCGAGCTCCAACTATATATAATTTTCTGAATAAAAATCATTTTTTTTATTTTAAATTTGTTTATGTATATCGCTAACTTGATTTGCTAAAGCCCTAACACCCATTTTCCGAGTTATACAACAACTATATTGTTTTGAAGGCTGCTGTGATAGCAGTAGAACCAGTTAAGATTGTGAACTCCTTATTCTTAGTGACATCTTTTAAAAAAAATTAGGAATTATTAACACACATTAACCATATTCACGATTTTTATTGCATATCGCATATATTTGTTATTGTGATAGCAGAACTATTTTGCATTTGCAATGATGCAAGACCATTTGCACGAAATCGTGAATAGGGCTGTTGTAATTAAAATTGTACATTTCACAACTGCAATGGAAATGGCACTACTCAGTTCAAATACCTTGCAATGAATTAGTAATTAATCCAATGGATTTGAACTCAGCATTGCCATTTGCATCATTTGCATTGATTAATGGAGATGGTAATGGAAAAACGTCGTTGCCTGGAATTGTAATAGTGTGCAAGTTTTCAAATATAATGTCAAGCAACAATAGTTGGAAAAATTATGAATCGGAGCAGGGGAGCGGTTAAATTTTCATTGCTCCAGCTCCAGCTCTAGCTCTGGTCAAAACAGAGTGCTCCACAGCTCCTTGCTCCAGCTCCGCGCTCCGCTCCAAAGCCCTTGGTATGCAATCCCAAAAAGCTAGCCATAAGTCGAAAAATATAGTTTTTTTTGGGAGGGTTCTGACATTTCAAATAGTTGCAGTGATAACTCTAGCCTTTTTTTGCCTTTTCAAGTCTAAGTAAAAAAGTGTCGAAACGTGTTGAATTTTCATGTGTGTTATTAAAAAGTGCGTAGTTTTTGAACTGTTTCGCCGATTTTAATGAAACAACATGCAATCAACTTGTAAGTGTAAGTACTTTTCATATATTTAAATAAAAACATTATTTAACTAGAACCAAACAATAAATAAGTAATGAATTCACCGGTGTTTTTATCATGTAAGCTGTTTTCAAGGCTGAAAAAAGAGTTTTAAAAAAAATTCCCAAGGGTTCCCGCCGAGTTTTTAGGTTTAAATGATTAATTATTCATTTTTGTAAAACATATAAAAATATCAGTTGCCGGAATGGATTTTACACAATATTTTCAATGCAAGGTACAGATGCGCTATATTCTATGTCCCAGCAATTGTAACATCAAAGAAGTATTTGTACATATAATAGAAATTTGTTCGCGTAAAATTTGTATAGATGGGGGAGAGGAAGGTTAAAGATTTTTGCGTCCAATAACTGTTAATATTTCCTTGAGCTTACATTAGCTGTATTAGCCATCCTCCTCTATTATCTCCTTTCATATTGACAAAAATCTACCACCTTGAATACGCTATTTTTTTTTTTTTTTACAAATTAAGAACGGATTCGTAATTAGAGATTCCAAAAACCCCCAAATGTCTGGTTTCGTCAAAATTCGATATTTTTTTTTGGAAATGGTCCACCATTTTGGATCCGCCATTTTGTTTTTTTTTTTTTAATGAGATCGAATTCGTAATTAACGACTTCAAAAACCCCCAATTGTCTGGTTTCGTCAAAATTCGATAATTGTTTATTGCAAATGGTCCACCATTTTGGATCCGCCATTTTGTTTTTTTTAAAACTGAGATCGAATTCATAATTAACGACTTCAAAAACCCCCAAATGTTTGGTTTCGTCAAAATTCGATAATTTTGTTTTGCAAATGGTTTACCATTTTGGATCGGCCATTTTGTTTTTTTAAAAACTGCGATCGGATTTGTAATCACCGATCCTAAAAACCCCCTAGCACAAATAATCATTACAAAAGAACGATTTTTTCGACTTATGGCCAGCTTTTCGTGATTCCAGACCACTGTGCAACGTCGAAGAAAAAAGTTAAAGTTTTCTAACAAAACTAGTAAAAATTTTTTTCTAGATTTTATAGAAAGTAAAAAATGGCCAAAACGTTCCATTTTCGCAAATTTGTGTTAATATTTCTCGTAATCCTAATGTGATTGAAATTCAAAATTCAGAACACACATTCAATCATTTGAATCGTTGTAGGCCTGTGCAATCATTGAAAATTTTATTTTATAGGTTGTGATTTTTATGTGGATTGTAACATAAGGTTATTTTGATAATAACCGTAGCACCTTAGGCGAAATATGTAAGCTAGAGTTTCATTTATTAATTGTCATAATTGTTGCTTATTAGCAAAATTCTGTTTAGCCAAATTGATTTTTAAATGACCCCACAAATGTTCAAGGGGATTCAGAACCGGTGATTGATTTGGCTAAGTGAGGAGTTTGACTTTGTGGCTTTCAAAGCATTTCTTGACTAGCCTGGACGTATGCTTTGGGCCATTATCCTGCTGGTAAATCCATAGAAGAAACATTTACTATCAAGGCCCAATTAGTGATGATTCGATACAAGTAAATACAAGTAAAAACTTGATACTTTTCATTCGATTCAAGTACTTTTTTACTCAATGCTATACCATAAGTATTTCACTTGGTATCGGGAAAAAGGGTCAGTATCGGATACTCGAATCTTTTGGAAAATATTTATTTAAAAACTGAAATATTGCCATACAATATTTAAAAATGTGGATCATTTTACAAAATTTTATCTAGCTTTAATATGTTGATTAGTTTTCCTTCTATTATAAATGTTCTATCGATTTGCTAAATTAAATTAACGTCATTTCTATATGATTCACGTGTTTCCAGTAGAAATATCTCAAAACCATGATTTATTGGCGAAAATTCGTGTTGAGTAGTTTAAACTGTAGGCTCAACCATGTTGTATCACAATGGGCCGTTCTGTTTTCCTTGACAACCACTTAAAAAAAGAGTTATTTGTGTCTTTAAACGAGTATTCGATACAAGTACATATTCGATACTTTTTTCCGATATTTTCGGTAGCATCGATACTTTTATTCGATACAAGTAATGAGTAAAAGTATCGATACTATGTGGGTATCAAATCAACAACAGGCAAGACCAGTGAATTTTTTTCCCGAACCAAACGAGCTGCTGAGAGTTTCCACTGACAAAAAAACGACAAAAATTTAATTTTTCTTTCTTTTATAAGTATGCAAATCAATAAAAATTCTTAAATCAATTCTCATTTAGTATTTGGTAGTTTAGATCTAATGTGAGATGGAAATTCAGATGGAATACAACACTCAACAGTCTGCAATGAACAATGTCTGCCCTGCTCTTCGTATGTTAATGCAGTTAATGGTTAGTTTTACTTCTGTTTAAGCAGCTTCGTTCGGATATATTCCGGCAGATCTAAAATTATTTGAATAGTTTTTTATATTATTTCAAGTGGAAGGATCGAATTTTTGAAATTTCTGTGGAAATCTCGAGAATTTCAAAGAACCGCATTGTTCTAGGAGTTACAAAGTCACGCAAATATTATTTTGTAAGTTAAGTACTTGAACTCTGCTTCGCTAGCTTTGATTCGTTTGCAATTCGCTAGATAAAGTCAAGCTTTGCAGTACTTATGTACTTCTTTTAATTTTGTTAAAATACAAAAAGTCTTCCTGTAAAGAATTCATATTTTTTTAGAACTGTGTCGATTAGAAGGAGTTTTAGTTAATTTAATTGTTTGGCTCAATTGTTCTACCAGAGATTCTAAATAAATAAATTTTATGCCGCTGCGCATGTCGTTGTCTGCGTTAGATGTTGAATTTCTTCAAATACAGCGCTATCGTTTGTGAAGTATGTGATTTCGCTATTAGTGAAAATTTATTGATTAATTTTAATTTCTGTATGATATGTCAAACTAGGGTTGCCAGATTTTTGAATCGCGAAATCATTACATTAGACGTTAAAAAGCAGTGAAAATCAGTACAAATCAGGGCAGGTTTTTCATGTTTTTAATACCTTGTAATTTTAATGTAATATAGTGATATAAACGTTCTGAAACTTTTTCTCCGATTTTGTGTGTTCATTTTATATATTTTCTTCGTCAGTAGACAATGTTGATTACGTATCAGTTTCCATTAGAGAATTGTGAGAGCTGAGGACAATAATCAAATTCAATTAATTACAAATTCATTTCACTCATTTTAAAACTTACGTTAATCGAATCGACTTTTCTTCAAGAAAATATTACTTTTCTCCTCTTGATAGCAGCAACGCGTATGTATTTTATTTTGTGAACAATTAGAAAAAGTAACAAGCAGGATGGGACTGTCTGCAAAAACGATTTTTAGACCATTAAGGTTAAGAATTTGAGAAAAGCAGTACAAAATCAGTGATTTTGAGATTTCAAAAAATCAGTATTTAAAAAAAAATAAGGATATGTACTGATAAAATCAGTACGTCTGGCTACTTTATGTCAAACTGACAGTACGCTGCATATGAGAGCATTGCGTGGCTTTCTGCTTACGCATTATACATAGTCTTACATTCTTAGGTTGGACTAGTAATTTTAGTACGTTTTGCGTGTAAAATAACGTCAGGTGTGGTCGGCGAATAAGGTATTGTATTGAAATAAAATTTAGATTTTAATTACTCGAACATATCAAATAACCGTACTGAAATAACCGGTTCGGTTGCATTTCAATTCTAGCCGGTTATCTGGTTAATCGAAACCGGTTTTGATCAGTCTAAATAACTACGAAATATGCAAAATTTTAAAAGGAAATAATTTCTTCAGTTTGGGCTTATATGGACGTACCCCCACAGCTTGTAGCATACTTGAATTCAAAGAGAAGTGGAACTATTAGAATAGCATCAGTTTTGCTAGACGAGAAAGGTGTAAAACAGTAATTTAAGCTTAAAAAAAAAATTAATTTTATTATTTTTTTCTGGTTGGTGGGTTGGAGTGGCTGCCCCCCTTGATTTATTTTTGGAAAGGACATACTTAAGCCGAAGAGCCCATTGTAATATCACATAAGCTTTCCTAGCAACCGACAGAGCTGTAAAAGATTGCAGTCTTTTTAGGTTTGAAGACAACTGACTTCAAAAAAAATGATTGCAATAATCCAGTCTTTTTGTGAATGCGGAATTAAGACTTTGAAGTCACAAGTCATATTGAAGTCAATGACTTATCCTTCATTTTTGAAGGCATTTTTTTGAAGTCATGAATGATCAGTCTCTTATTTGCAGTCCTAATCTCAACAAAGTATTAATTGACTTGAAGTTATTCATTTTGAAGTCATTTAAAGTGAATTTAAGTCATTTGAAGTCAATTGAAGTCATTTGAAGTCAATTGCCTTCAATTTATTTCAATGAAGTCAATTGACTTCACCGAAATAAATTGAATTCGTGGAAATAACTTGGAAGTCATTTAAGTTATTTTTTCAGAATTTTACACATTTTCATGTTCACACTTGTTTCGAATTATTTTTCTTGTTGCAAATATAAAAAGTCATCGAAATCAAAGCTGTGCTTCAAGCAACTTTTTTCGAAATTTACTAGAAATACCAGTATAAATTATAATAATTTCAATTTTTTTATTTATTTAAAAAAATTTGTAATAAAATTTGTATCTAATATAAAAACTTGGTTATTCGATGTTCTATTTGTGTATGTAGTTGCTTATATGTATGTAGTTGCTTATATGTATGTATGTATGTCTAAGATGATATGTATTATATGTTTTTTCACAACTGTCTTATTGTCGTTAAAACCGTGAAGAGCTTTTTTGTTTAATTAAATAATTATACTACTTATAAATACTGTATATTTTTTATCATTCAATAACAGACTTCACTCAGTGAAGGTGAAGTCTCAAATGATTGCAAGACTTCAAACCAATTTGAAGTCATGAGTGTGACTTCAAACCAATTTTAAGTCATGACTGTGACTTCAAACCAATTTAAAGTCATGACTGCGACTTCAAACCAATTTAAAGTCATGACTGCGACTTCAAGTATAATGTGAAGTCATGTGAGTGATTGTGACTTATTTGCGTTGAAGTCTCAAATTGAAAATTGATTGCTATAATCAATGAGCAGTCATTGCCTTCAAAAAGACTGGTGACTTAATTTTTTAAAGTCATAAGTCTCAAATGAAATCAAAGACTGTAATCAGAAAACGTAATTCATTTCCAGTGACTTCAATGAATGCAGTTCGAAATGACTGCAATCTCTTACAGCTCTGGCAACCGAACTGAGTTGTGTTAATGCCGAATTTGTTAAAACTTGGTAGTTTTTCCATTGCCTACCAAGAGGAGCACATGTGCAAATTTTTGCAAATTAAAATTTTTTTTAGGCCGCAGCAATTTTCGAAAACAGTATGTATCCAGACTGGGCTCCAATAAAACTTTGTTGGGTAATAAGCCTTTGCGATATCAAAGGCAATGAGTGTCATTTATATTGGCCAGTGCCCCACTTTGGCGGGCCCCCTTTGGAATACCCTTCCTATTTTTCAGTGCAACTCTCGACTTCAAGCAGCACAACTCGATGTTGTGTTGAGGTTCGGTACTATATTCGTATTTTGTTTAGTTTAAATAAAGTTTTACTATCAGATATTAAGTTTCTTGCTTATACACATAAAAGTAGTGATTTTATCTCCTGAGCTTCATACTTAAAATTGAATATATCTGCTTATTATGATTTCTAACTTCATGTCACACTATTCTATTCTCAGAAAATTCACGAAAATAACACATTAAAATAAATTTTAGATTCATATCTTTACCCAAAATTAATACCTTTAGATATACACTCATGTAAACACGTTGATATGTTTCTACCTACTATATATAAGGAGTGAGATCGAAAAAATCTTAACATATATAAAATTCAATAATTTTTAAACGGTTGATCTTAGAGTTTTGATTTTTTTTATTTAATTGAAAATATTTTACAAACTACAGAAAAATATAACTTTTATAGTTCTAACCACTATTTATGAACTCGTGGACCTTTTTTGGTAAGCCTTCCATTAGAGATTTGATAGTGGTTTCAGACACCTTTTTGGAACAGTTTGCCCATCTCCTTTTAAAATCTTCGATATTTTGGGACACCTTTTTTGTGCTCTTTTAGTTTCTTTTCACAAGAGCCCAATATCTCTCCACTGGTCTTAGCTCCGGACAATTTGGAGGATTGGGCTCTCTTGGTACAAAAACTATGTTATTACTTTGGTACCACTCCAGAGCTTTCTTGGAGTAGTGACATGATGCCAAATCGGGCCAAAAATATGTGGACACATTGTGCATTATGCATTGAAAGGAAGAAGTCTTTTTTTCAAACATTCTTTGATGTATATTTCGGTATTTATAGAGCCCACTGTAACAAATGACTTGCTTCTTTTGCCGCAACTGCATATAGCTTGCCATACCAGGAATTTTTTAAGAAATTTTGTCTGCTTTTGGATTCTAAATTGTTCTTCGACATTTCCTCGAGCATCAGCAGCCTAAAAATGTTGACCCGGAAGTTGCGTAAAATCTGCCAGTACATACATTTCGTCGTCCATTACACAACCTGAATATTTTTGAATGAAATTCGATTTTAATTTCCGAGCCCTACTTTTGGTGTCTAAATTTTTTGTAGCATTCCTGTCTGGAACTTTTTGGACTTTGTATGTTTTCAAACCTGCATTGGCTTTAACTTTTCGCACCAAATCGTCAGAGCACTGGGTTAATCGGGCTGCTTTTCTACCAGACGAGTTTGGAGATCTTTTCAATATGCTTTCTATTTTCTTGGCTTTCCCAATATCATGTGGTCCTTGTTTCCTTCCTGAACCAGGTTTCCTATCGATGGTCAAATTCTCCTGAATCTGTTTAATAACATTGGAAACAGCTTGACGGTAGACCTTAAATTCTTTGGCCAATTTTTTGCAGGACCAATCTGGATTTTTTGAAAATTTTTAATAATTTTAAGACGTACTTCTTTTTCTTCACTCATTTTGATCAAACTCACAATAAATGAACATGTTTGTCATTAAAAATAACAACTGACATATTTTTCAAAGATAACTAGATCAAAGAAATTTTTAAATTTTACACCCAAAAAAAATTATTAGGTAAAACGTGTATTAAGATTTTTTCAATCTCACTCCTTATGTTTGAATGTGTGTGTTCGTATTTGTTTATATGGATGTGTGTGTAGTATACACTTATTTATACACTCATAACTTGACGTTTTACATTTTCAATTCCTTTTATTGTATTATACATACATATATGTATGTATAGGCGAGTAAGTTTTTCCCTTGCATTACTTTTCTTTACAAATACAAAAATTTTCCATTGTATTTTATACCTACATAAAAACATTTTCACATATTTCGCTGTATGAAAGATAATAATAAATACCCTCCCTTTTCCCCACTACCCCTCGTCACATACTTTCGTTACTCCTTTTCCTTTTTAGATGAGTTTTTGGGTTTTGATGCTTGCTGCGTTTATGCTTTACCCATGAAAAGAATGTGATTATGTGTGAACATACTTAAAAATATACGCTTAACAATTTACACACACACATGGAACAGGTAAATACAATAAATATGAATACCATCATATGCTCCTTGCACTCCTTACCCTCTTTTGATCACACACACACTCTCTCTCTCGCGCTTCTGGGACTATGTTTGTATTTCATGCGTTCATTCACTCACTTTTGCAGGGTAAGAGCTTCTGCTGCTGCTGCTGCTGTTATTGTTGTTGTTGCTTTCATATGAGTAGTAGTACAGTGAAGTGAAGTATATCTCAGTATCTTTCAAGTACTAGAAAATTCAAAAGAAATCTGCATATACATACATACATACATACATACATACATACATACATACATACATACATACATATATACATTTATACATATATATGCACTTATGTAAGTATGTTTGAAATGAAATCTTTTGTTTGTTGTGAAAGACACTTTAAACGTCATCATTGTCAGCACACACAGTAACAACAACAGCAACAAAATATCTTGAGTTTTGGTTTGCTGCATTTGCATTTGCAACAACAGCAGCTCTCAGCTAGTAGCCGCAGCATATATAAAAGGGCTCAAACAACAATCAAGTAAGTCAGCCAGCCAGCCTGCCAGTCCGCCAGTCAGTTAGCAACCAACGAACCACTACAAGCTTAAGCTGAATACAAATAAAAAGTATCTAGATACTCTTCTTCTTCTTCTTTTTTCTTCATAAAAAAAAAAGTAACATGACAACAATAAAGTATGCTAATATGTTTTTCTTGGTAACAGGGTTTTCTTTTTTCTTCCGCTGCTTAAACATCATCAGATCAGATATAGCAACAATAACAACAACATCAACACCAATACCACTGGATACTACACACAAGAAGCAGCGCAAATAACAAAAGCGAAAAACATCAATAGAAATATGAAAAGAAATTCTCTGTTAGGGTTAGTAGATACTAAGGAGCTATGTCCATTGTATGCACAACCCAGTGGAGAAAAGGCTTGGAAATTTCATCAAAAATAAGTCGCATTGGTAACTAACCTGAAAGACAGAAAAGAGAGAAACAAAATAGCATTTTCTGAGTTATATATATATCCCACTCAAGCCTCGATAAATCGATAGAAATCTATGGGAACTAATCTCAAATTAGCTTAAGGTATTCTGAAAAGAATGTGGTGATCTTATGGGGCATTTATAATTTAAAATCCTCCTTACCTATGAAAATCTCACACATTTCGACCATGGATTACAAATAAAAAAAAAATCAAAATCAAAAAGATGAGAAATTTAAAACTCCCCCTTAAGAAATCTCTATATCCACGAGTATTAAACTTGAGCTTAAGCTTTTCAGGCTCCACATCTCACAATTGACAGACTGAAAACAAATACGATGTAAAATATTGTATTTAGTGAAACTGACCTAAAAATATTTGAGAGCAAAAACGAAATAACAATAACTGAGAGCGAAGTGAAACAACGCCAATTAGGTTCAAAAGTGAGAAAAAAATTCAGCGCAAAAAACGAAATTCAAGGTGTTCTCTTTCTGCTCTGAGATATTGTTATTCCGTTTTTGCCCCCAATTTTTCATTATTGCGTTTTAGTGCCCATTTTGAAATTCAGGGAATATATGGCCCATTTAGACGACCTCGATTGCCTAGTGGATAGTGCACTAGACTTTCATTCAGAAGGTTGCGGGTTCGATTCCCGTCTTGGTCTGGTGGTTAATTCTCATAAACTTCTTATATTCACTATCGATATGAAGTGGATGAGAATTATAAGAATGTGTACAAGTACACACCTTGGTCGGTAATGGCAAAACCACCGAGCTGATAAAAAATTGCCACACAGCCGTTCGGAATCGGCGTTAAACTGCAGGTCCTACCATCGCCACTGTGATCTAGTGGCAGAGTGCCAGACTCTTATCTCTGCAGACCTGAGTTCGATTCTCGGCTTGGGTATGTTTCTTATCTATCTTTCTTTCTCTCTGCCTTTCTTTCTTTCTTGGGGCTTTGGTACAATAGATCTTATAGGTCGCAGTGCCCGACTTTCGAGTCGTCCTCTTTCAAATAATAATAATAATGGCCCATTTAGGAATATATGGCAACTCCACCCAGATTCTCCACTATTTTTGGGTTTACTCTATTGATTGCCGGGGTACAACTTAGATTTTGGCCACCGGGAGGAAGGCGAGAGGGGAAAATGTGGCACATTTAAATACAAATATTGGAGAAAAACAGACCAATCTTCACATTATGGAATTTTTTTCTTTCTAGGTAAATGCTAGCGAATCATTTCTATCTAGGGACGGATAAATACCTTTGAGTTTTAGAAAAAAATGTTTGTTTTCGAGTTTCTTTCATCCCAACCAAAAAAAATTACCGAAAATGACAAAAAATTCACTGAATAATTAATTAGATTTTTTTCCCAAATAAATATTATTTCATGTGGACTCCTACATAACTGCGGTGTCAATGGTGAATGTGTGTCATTGTTTTCTGTTTCTGGAAACAGCCTTCCACTTGTGCCATGTTTTCCGACCGTTTTTCGCGAGATCTGCCTGTGAGCCTCATAGAGGATTATTTGACTTTAAGGTTCAAAAATTCCTACAGCTCATAAATTTCAATTGATCTGAAAAATCTAAAGTTTAAAAATAAGCTTAATAATTTCCTTTGAAGATTTCCGAATACTATTCTCAATAAAAAAATTTTGCTTGCTTTGTTAGTTAACCCATTTTGGCCTGCTACCAATTCCCGTTAGAGCTTTTACAAAATATTTTTACAAGTGGCGGGGAAGAAATAATGAAAGAGCGGAGGTCAAAATTTTATTGGATTTTTAAAAGTCGAAATATATTTGTTATATATTTGTAAAATCAAAAAGATTTTGTATAAATCCTATAGTTTCTCCAGGACATTAATAAAACCGGATTGGTCAATTCGTCGAATATCAGTCCAAAATGGGTTAAATTGAAATTTGGTCCAATCCTATTTTTTTTTTATTATTTGATCTAACAAGTTTGTCTCATTTATCGAAATTTTTTTGAAAATCATTTGGAGTTTATAAGTTTACATTCTGTGAATCCGAATCAGGTGTTGAATTTTTACATATTGGTAGGATCCATGTAACTAGTCCCTTATTGCATTGAGAAAATTTTATCCAATACATTTTCGACAGATTTGTATTCAATCTTTTGAGAAAAGAAAGATAAAATTTAAAAACATTATAAATTTTCCCATTTTTCTTTTTCGAAATCACAAGAAGAAATAGTTTTGACTTTTTTTCATTAGAGGAACTTTTTTTGGGGGGACTTCAAAAGAAAGCTCAGTCTCTTCCGTTCAGAACTCTTTGTGCAAGTTTTGGCCCGTTCGTTTTTAAAAGTGAGTTCACGTGATATGAAATCCCCCATAAGGAGGGAAATCGAAAAAATCTTAACATATATAAAATTCAATAATTTTTAAACGGTTGATCTTAGAGTTTTGATTTTTTTTTTTTATTTAATTGATAATATTTTACGAATTACAGAAAAATATAACTTTTATAGTTCTAACCACTATTTATGAACTCGTGGACCTTTTTTAATAAGCCTTCCATTAGAGACTTGATAGTTGTTTCAGATACCTTTTTGGAACAGTTTGCCCATCTCCTTTTAAAATCTTCGATATTTTGGGACACCTTTTTTGTGCTCTTTTAGTTTCTTTTCACAAGAGCCCAATATCTCTCCACTGGTCTTAGCTCCGGACAATTTGGAGGATTGGCCTCTCTTGGTGCAAAAACTATGTAATTACTTTGGTACCACTCCAGAGCTTTCTTGGCGTAGTGTCATGATGCCAAATCGGGCCAAAAATATGTGAACACATTGTGCTTTCTTATGAAAGGAAGAAGTCTTTTTTTCAAACATTCTTTGATGTATATTTCGGTATTTATAGAGCCCACTGTAACAAATGGCTTGCTTCTTTTGCCGTTACCGCAACTGCATATAGCTTGCCATACCAGGAATTTTTTAGGAAATTTTATTTGCTTTTGGATTCTAAATTGTTCTTCGACATTTCCTCGAGCATCAGCAACATAAAAATGTTGACCCGGAAGCTGCGTAAAATCTGCCAGTACATACGTCTTTCTTTCGTCGCCCATTATACAACATGAATATTTTTGTATGAAATTCGATTTTAATTTCTGAGCCCTACTTTTGGCGTCTAAATTTTTTGCAGCATTCCTGTCTGGAACTTTTTGGACTTTGTATGTTTTCAAACCTGCATTGGGTTTAACTTTTCGCACCAAATAGTCAGAGTCAGAGCACTGGGCTAACCGGGCAGCTTTTCTACCAGATGTGTTTGGAGATCTTTTCAATATGCTTTCTAGGTTTCCTAGCCATGGTCAAATTCTCCTGAAACTGTTTAATAACATTGGAAACAGTTTGACGGCAGACCTTCAATACTTTGGCCAATGTTTTGTAGGACCAATTTGGTTTTTTTTGAAAATTTTTTATAATTTTAAGACGTACTTCATTTTCTTCACTCATTTTGATCAAACTCACAATAAATCAACATGTTTGTCAATAAAAATAACAACTGACATATCTTTCAAAGATAACTAGATCAAAGAAATTTATAAATTTTACACCCAAAAAAATATATTGGGTAAAACGTGTGTTAAGATTTCTTCAATCTCACTTCTTATAACAAAACTACAAAAACTTTTTTTTTTTAAAACGGTCAACACAAAACATTTTAAGAATTTATTGAACTTTCATACAGTTAAAAAAAACAAAAATTTTTTTTACTAAATTTTTAAAAGATTCTTGTTTTGAAGTTATATATAAACAGGTTAATGAACAAATGTAGTCATCACAACAACAATGTATATAGAGACGGGCAAATCAGACGGCCGTTTCGGAATCCGCCACAATTCCTCATCAGTGTTCTTAGTGATAGTTCTTAATCTTTCAATATTCTATATAAGCTACTAATATTTGAAATCATAACCCAGAATTACGGATTTGATTTTGACTTTTAATAAAAAAAACAGACTGATGTCTGATATTGTTATTGTCGTTATGATGAATAATTCAAATCTAATAACTTCATTTTTTAAAATTTTTTATTTGGGATTGAAATAGGTAGGAATGGTACCAAATATGTCATCACTTAGGCTAACTCAAAGAAGTGGCAAGGCCTTTTTAGAGGGAGGTAGTAGATGATATTTCACGGAAAATCAACTGAGATGATTTTATTTACTAAAAAAAAATTATTCTAGATTTGAAATTAATATTAAAAACTTCCGTCAAAATCGAATTTCATGGCGAGGAAAAATTCATTGATCTTTTGAAACAAAGTTCAGGACCCAACTGTCTTATAATGAGTTTTTCAGATATTTTTGCGTTTTTTTGTTTAGTCAATACTTTAATTATTAGTTTTGTGTAGAATTTATTAAAATTCGGTAGCATCACATGCGTTCAAATTTGAGTCCCTGTTAAGAGACGGCAGCAGTGAAAGGGTTAATTAAGTTACTTTCGCTCTTTTGCTACATCACACTGACAATCTGAACAGAGTAGAGTATCTATTTGGAAATTATATATATATATTCAGTTGAAGTTCTTCTCTTACTAGAAATCATAGTGAAATAAATAAACTGAAATAAATAGAAGTGACGCACTCTTTTCTGTTTACTGACGTCTGCCAAATTTGAAAATTATTCTCTGTCTTCTCCTAAAACATTTGATATTTCAGAAGTAAATATAAAAAAATATTAACCCATTGGTACCAGCGCAATATATAAATAAAACAGAAAATTTTGAAAAGCCAGAAAAATTTTTAGACATTGATAAACGAGATCTTCGAAGGCGTTTGTAACAACCATGTGCATAATATGAACCAAGGATTTAACCCAAAACTTAAAGTTTCCTTGCTATTCAAGTAAGAAATCTACCTCTCCGAAATTTAAATAAAATTCTTTTGAAATCGGTAAAACTATTTAGAATATAAATGGGACATTTTTGAAGAAGAAAATTTTAAAAGTTTTGTATTTTGCTTATTTAAATATTTTATAGAACCACACTCAACAAAATATTTTGAGAGCTTTTATTTCAGAAAAAAAAAAACAACAAACGAAAGGTTTATTGTTTTTTGATACTTTTATTTCATTTATTTATTTGGGTACAGCTGACGAAAATGGGTTAAGAGAGTTTTCTTTCATAAACAAAATTATTTATCAAAATTTATTGAGCGAATACATGTCATAATTGTCAAATCTCAGAAGACCTGAGAATATTTCAGATTACTTTCTGCTATCTGGCATACTGTATACTGTGCTAGAAATCAACATTCAGCATTTCTTTTTCCACTGGGAATACACATACACACACAAATACATACAATTTTAAAAGTATTAAGGACGTCATAAAAAAAAAAAACAAAAAAAGAAAAGCGAAATCTGAAAGGGTGTAAACAACTTTATTGAAAAATTGCAATTTATTTTGATTTCATCTTTTCATTTCAATTATTCACGCATTCATTTTCATCTTTTCATTCATTCAATCTTTTCTTTTTCAAGGGGGGTAGTTAGAGGTAGAAGACGTAGGGAGAGAGGTAAGTAGTGCCTTAACAAAGAAAAAGAAAATTTTAAAGTTTACTATTTCTTTTTGTATTTATTTATTTATTTTGGATTCTTTTGTTTTCCGGTTCTTGGTTATTGAAATTGCAAACTACCGAGCAAGATATTTGCTTAACAATAAGAAAATTTATAATACGCAGTATTCAAAATTATGTGTCCAATTGTTATTTGCGTCTATAATTTTTCAATAACGCGATTTTTCTATTTTCTTTTTCTGGTTTTCTTTTCTTTTTTTTTCTTATAAAAGGATAAAAAATTTCCCAGCTCGTTTCAAACATTTTGAGAATGATTTAAAGTAACTACCTAAATTTGTGTGTCTGTTGTTTTTTTTTTAAGCTTCTTTATCTTTTGTTATATTGAATTACAGAATTTATTTATTTGTTTGAATAGAAAACTTTATTGTTCATGTATTGTATGTAAAAAAAAATTCTAGTTATTGTAATCAACCGTAAATATTACTTAATAAATTCCTTTACTGTTTTTCATTTTATTGTTCTCTGTAGGTAAGTATGTGATAAAAAGGGTGCTGAAAGTATTATATGCGGATTACTGTATTTTTTAATGGCGCATTGAAGTGATTTTGTCATTATACTATACCATTCATATTCATAAATTTCATGCAGAATTTTGCCGAAAAGAGTTACATACTTAACTGATATTAATACTTTATTATTATATCTTATGGTACCCATTTTTATGTTCGTTTATTAATCCAGAAGATTAATTTCAATTTGGGTGAGAACTTAATACGGAAAAGTTAAAACTTTTAATATTTCATTAAGCACAGAAGAGACAGAAAGAGAGAGCGAGATATATGCATAATTTGCATTAGATATCTCTCTCACCATTGGAACTTAATTTTAAAAGAGCTTGGTCAGTTTATGAATGAACATTTGTATGCCCAACTCTCATGACAAGAAAAATGAGAGCAGTATGCATGGCAAACTCTCTCAAAGCAAACAGTTTTTTGAGAAAAATACTACATAAGTTGGTAAGGCCAACTGCTTTTAGGTTTCATTTACCCTGGTCTTCCCAAAACAAATCATTTATGGGGTAAGAGCTACACGAACTCAACTGGTACTTCTGAAACCTACACAACATCGTCCGATAAAGATAAGAAACAGTAGAATTTTCAGCTCTATTGACTGCTTGGAACATCGTAGAAACGTAGCCTGGAATACAGGCCCAACCTTACATGAATTATTTAACCTGATTTTTTTTAGGTTACATAGCGTACATATTTTTTCCCCCAAAATGTTTCAATGGATTAAAAAAATATATTTAAGTGGTTAGCAAGGCCGTATTTAGCGGGGAAGTTTTGGGGGTTCTGACCCCCCCCCTCCCCCCCCCGAAATGTAGAAACTTTATTCTAATTTTTGAGATTAATTGCCAATGGATGGAAAAAAAGTTAAAATAAAATCTATTTAACGATATTTTTTACTTCCATCGGTTTTTTTTTCTAAAAAGTCGAATATAAAAAATAAATTTGAAATCTTAGTTACACTAAGCGATCAAATCCGATTTATTTTCTTCGACATAAAGTTTGACTACGGATTCAAAAAGAAAAGGTGATGCCGAGCAATCCTGTATTCATAGTTTTTCTAGATCAGTAACTGTTTCTGATTTAAAGTTCCGTCCTGAATCAGTTTGAAAAGTTTAAAAATTAATAAAAATAGAAAAAATTATCGGATCCTTGTAAAATTAGACATTTCTTTCCTAAAACGTGACGTGATGGGAACTTTTTGACCTCAGATTCGTGTTCAACATGAAAAATTCTTTCGCAAAAATTAGGTACCATCTTATTAGCAAAACCCATGCAGTTTTAGGAGACAATAATTAATTTTTAACCCATTATTGCTCAGAGCACCACGACTAGAAAGATCTCTTTCAATGCTGTGACTTCACGAATTTAGGGAATATATGTCAAACTCATCCGGGTTCCTTATGATTGATAATGGTCCGAATTCCCCATGATGATCATTTGAAAAAAATGAGCCTCTACTATTTTTGGTAATTTTTTTGAGGTTGGGTACATCATTAGTAGTGGGAAGTCAATGAGTTAACGAAATTATGTCCTTCGCGATAAAAAAATGTATTAAAAAATTTAATTTGATTATTCAGTGAATTTTTTTGTCGCTTTTGGCCATATTTTTTAGGTTAAGATTAAAAAAAATCGGAAAATTTTTCCTAAAGTTTTAAGACATTTATCTACTTTTGTCCTTAGTCTGATAGGGTTCATCAAATGTATCATCGATTTAATAAAAATTATTTATGAATATTTTCTTCGAATGAAACCCCCCCCCCCCCCTCCCCCCCGGAAAAAATTTCTGGCTACGGCCCTGGTGGTCAGAATTTTCTATAATTTTCAAATGCAAATATCTCAATTGCGAAATACCTGATTGCGAAAAATGGGCTGCAGATTGGTAATAGCAACTAAAATTACCGTAAAAACATCTTTTGATTGCTAGGGTCCAAAACCGTGTAAATCGGTGTTGTTCTTCACATCATAGACGAAGAAGATAATGCAGATCTTCAACATTGTTTTAAAAGGTAGACGTCACACGTTAAAGTTTGTTCGGTTTATGTTTATTCAGGTTAAAATTCCTTCAGATTCAAGTTAATTCAGTTTCAAATATCTTCAGGTTCCAGCTCTTTCAGGTTTAAGTTTCTTTAAGTAAAAGTTTCTTTAGGTGAAAATTTATGCAGCTTGTGGTTACTTCACTTTCAAGTTCCTTTAGGTTCTATTTATTTTAGGTTAAAGTTTTTTAGATTAAAATTTCTTCAGATTTTAATTAATTCAAGTTCAAGAGCCTTCAGTTTCAAAGAACTCCAGGTTCAAATTCTCTCACTTTCAAGTTTCTGCAGATTCCAGTTTACTCATATCAACATTACTTAGTACACATTTAAATTCCTTCAAGTTTAAGTATTTTCATGATCAAGTTCTTTACACTCAAGTGACTTCAGGTTAAGACAAGTTCAAATTCCTTGAGGTATAGGTTCCTTTAGGTAAAAGCTTTTTCAGGTTCACATTTTTTCAGGGTACAATTTCTTTAGGTTCAAGTTGCTTTAGTTTATAATTTATACAAATTTAAGTTCCTTCAGATTTAATTTCCTATACGTTCATTCTCCTTCAGGTTCAAGTTTCTGTAGATAAAAGTTTCTTCAAGTTCAACTTATATCAGTCTCAAGTTTCTTCAAGATTCAAACTTTTTTCAGGTTTAAGTTTCTTTAGGTTCAAGTTTCTTCAGATATGGGTTAACTGATTTTCAAGTTTCATCAACTAATAAATTCCTTAGATTCAAGTTAATTCAGGTTCAAGCTCTTTTAGCTTTAAGTTCCTGCCGGTTCAAGTTTTTTCAGGTTGAAGTTTTTACAGGGTAACATTTTTAAAGATTCAAGCACTTTCAAGTTCATTCAAGTTCAAGTTCCTTTAGCCTCAAGATTCTACAGATTTAAGTTATTTAGGGTAAAATTGGTACAGGTTTAAGATTTTTCAAATTGGCTTAAATTTTTTCAGCTTCAAGTTTCTTTAGATTTAAGTTTAAGTTAATTCAGATTCAGTTTTAAGTTAATTCAGTTTCAAGTTTCTTCTACTAATAAATTCTTCAGATTCAAGATAATTCAGCTTGAAACAATTTCAGGTTCAAGCTCCTTCAAGTTTAAGTTCCTTCTGGTTCAAGTGTCTTCAGGTTCAAGTTTTTTTAGGTTCAAGTTTTTCCCGGTTCAAGATTTTTCCGGTTCAAGATTTTTCAGGTTTAAGTTTTTCATGTTCAAGTTCCTTTAAGTTCAAGTTGCTTAAGGTTAAAATTTCTACAGATTCAAGCTCGTTCAGGTTCAAGTTTTTAATCAGATTCAAGTTTCTTTGTATTCAAGTTTCTGAAGGCTAAAATTTCTACAGATTCAAGTTTCTTTAGGTTCAAGTTTCTTCAGTCAAAAATTACTACAAACTCAGGCTCATTTAGGTTTAATTTCCTTTAAATGCAAAATTCTACAGCTTTAAGTTCTTCAGAGTAAAATTTCTTCAAGTTCAAACTTTTCTCAGGTTCAAGATTTTCAGGTTCAAAATTTCTTCAAATTTAAGTCTCTTCAGATTAAAGATTTTTTAGGTTTAAGTTTCTTTAGATTCAACTTTCTTCAGATTTAAGCTAATTCAGTTTCAAGTTTCTTCAACTAATAAATCCTTCAGATTCAAGATAATTCAGATTCAAACCATTTTAAGTTCAAGGCTCTTCAGGCTCAATTTTTTTCAGGTTGAAGTTATTTCAGTTTCAAGTTTTTTCAGGCTCAAAATTTTTTAGGTTTAAGTTTCTTAAGGTTAAAATATCTATAGATTCAAGATCTTTCAGGTTAAAGTTTCTTCTGGCTAAAACTGCTACCGAGTCATGTTCATTCAGGTTCAACTTCCTTTAGGTACAAGATTCTATAGGTTTAAATCCTTCAGGGTAAAATTTCTTCAGGTTCCAGTTTTTTCAGGTCAAAGTTTCTTTAGATTAAATTTTCTTCAGATATAAGTTAATTCAGTTTCAAGTTTCTTCAACAAATAAATTCTTCAGATTCAAGATAATTCAGGTTCAAACTCTTCCAGGTTAAAGCTCCTTCAGTTCAAGTTTTTTCAGCTTCAAGATTTTTGAAGTTCAAGCTTTTTCATATTCAAAATTTCTCCAGATTCAAGTTTCTACAGGTTCAAGTTCCTTTTGGTTCAAGTTTCTTCAGGCTAAAATTACTATAGACTCATTTTCATTCAGGTTCAAATTCCTTTAGATACAAGATTCTATAGGTTTAAGTCCTTCATGGTACAATTTTTTCAGGTTTAAGTTTTTTCAGGCCCATCTTTTTTCAGGTTCAAGATTTTTCAGATTCAAGTCTTTTCTGGTTCAAGTTTTTTCAGATTCAAGTTTCTTTAGAATAAATTTTTTTTTAGATTCAAGTTTCTTCTGGTTCAAGCTTTTTAAGGTTAAAATTTCTACAGATTCAATCTCGCCCAGGTTCAAGCTCCTTCAGGTTCAAGTTTCTTCAGGTTCAAGTTTTTTCAGGTTCAAAACTTCTTAATATTCAAGTCTCTTCAGATTCAAGATTTTTCAGGTTAAAGTTTTTTCAGGTCCAAGTTTGTTCAGGTTCAAGTCTCTTTAGATTCAAGTTTCCTCAGATTTATGTTAATTCAGATTCAAGATAATTCAGGTTCAAACTATTTCAGGTTCAAGTTTTTTCAGGTTCAAGTTCCATTAGATTAAAATTTGTTCAGATTCAAGATTTTTCCGTTTTAAATTTCTTCAGTATAAAATTTTTAAAAATGGAAATATATAGGAAAATAACCATGTCGTGCTGAACTATAACGTTCTTTAGAAAAATTGTCCTCCTTCGGTATTATACCAAAATTACTCTTCTGCAAGAAGAAAATTTTCATTTGTTGGGCTGTGTAAATTTAAAAGTAACAAAACAAATTTATAAAACCTAAAACGCTTTCATTGCCTAAAATTTTCTTGAACATTCAATTTAAAGATGCCAGACGTTCCGGAAGAAGACTATAGACTACTTTCATTCGGATGCAAATAAAAAACTGGCAGCACATCACAAGCCTAACCCCTTAATAAGCTTTTGTGCCTTATTAGCAAGAAGTATTAATTTCCGACTTCTTCATACCTCTAAAATTGATCAATTTGTAACAAATTTATTAAAAACCAAAACTTTTGATACTAAATATAAAAAGAAAATAGTAAGTAATAACAAAAGAACCTAAAAATGGAACATGCTCCATTCAAAACAAAACAAAAATCACGGCTGGTAACCCTAACACGCAGGTTAATTAGGCATTTAGTTACAGTTACTAATGGTTTCAACTCCATTTACTCTAATGTTTATTATTAATGAATTTCTTTGAGCGTAATATTGTTTGCTGCTTTGTTTTTTTTTTTTTTTTTTGTTCGTGTGTGTTAATTTTTTCTTTGTTTTTGGTTAGTTGATTTGGATGAAGTTTCGTTGTTGTTGGTTCTTTTTATTAGTTTTTTTTTTCTTTTTCAATTAATTTCTACATGAATCTCCATTTCCATTTAAAACAACGACAAAACAAATTTCAAATTAATTAATGCAATGCAAATTACCGAAAAAAAGCAACAGCAACAACAACAACAGCAACAACAAAAACAACAGCAGCAGCAACTATAAAAAGGAAAAATACAGAAAACGCTTATCAGGTAACCTTACTAATTTGTGTACACTTAACGCTTCGCAAAGCAAATTTACCCTCGAAGAAAAAGTTTTTGTTTTTTTTCGGTGTTTTTATTTTATTTTTATTATTATTATTTTCTTTTTTTTTCTCAAATTTTACAGATATACACTCAGGTGGAGGAAGCAGCTAGAAATGAGATGTGAAAGAAGCAGAGAAGTTGGTAGGTAGTAGTGGAAAAAGAAGTAAAGCAGCAGAGGAAGAAGCAGAATAAGATACATGTATAACGTCATTCAGAGCAGATACGAATTAACAACAAGCGACTTAACATTAATATCAACTTAAATTCAGAGCCAGATAACAACACAGCAGCAGCAGCAGCAGAAACAGCAAGAACAACAACAGCAACAACAATGACGATGATGTTGTCGAAAACAAACCAGCAACAACAACAGCAAGTTGCTAGTGTAAAAAAAAAAAGCAAAAGAATACCACAAAATCTACAATGCGTAGCAAACGAAGCGGATATATAACACCAACAACAACAGCAACAAAAACAACGAAATGGACATTGGACGAAGTGGACGGTTGGTTGGTTGGACGAATGGACATATACATACATACCCATGGGGTTGTGGCTGTGACTGTCATGGATATGCGCTAGTAACACATTGTTGCATTTTTACAAAAACAAAAAATTAACATACCTACCTACCTCTGAATGCTTGTATGTAGCTACTACCAAAAAATCTACACAAAAAAATTGTGAAAACGCTATCTGAGATACTTACATGCAGATACTCGTACAACATTGTGCTTTTATATATGCAGAATGAACACAACACAGTTTAAATGTGATGGACGGACTATGTCACATTAGGATGTAACGAAAAACAAAAACAACTAACGGCGATAGACTTTATTCATAACTTCCCTAACGAAATTTCACTATAGTTCATCCAATTAGATCCAAATTGGTTGCCGAACCGATATGTTCTCGAGGCTTTAACCTGCAAATCTATATCGACAAATCTTAAATGGATCGCAGAGTCAGTTTAGGTTACGCCTAGCTGATTCAGTTCGCAAATATTATGCTGAAGTACTAATAACCAGAGAAGCACATGTACATATATATGTAGAGTGGCAGATAATATCCTCCAGATCAGGGCAAGGAAAATTAGCTTCATAGGGAGTCGAACTATAGTACAGACAAACAAAGTATTAGCTTTATTAAAAATATCTTTCAAACAACTGGACCAATGAAAAGATAGCTGAACTCAGCTTTTTACTATGTCATATTCAATGGCTAACTGCAGAGAGAGGGGGAGAGTTTCCTAAGGTTCCTAAGTCGAACCATTTTTTTTTTTTTTTGTTGGAACGAACAAAAGAAGTATTCACGAATGCAGCACTCAGACAAGTTTTACGTCCATTGTACTATATCCTGTGTTCCCTTTTGCTATTCTTTAAATCTACCAGATTTATTAATAAATCTTAGCAGATTCTGCGATGTTAGAGAGCTGAGGTGTTCGACTCCCAACATTCCAGTACCAAATATTCTTACTCTGATCTGACAGAAAGCGGGGCAGACACTAAGAAAGTGGTGAAGAAACGACGTCACATTCTTCCTCCAAACCACAGGAAACACAAAAGGCACTAGCTCCCAGGCAAATGTTTGGCCCAAGAGAAATGACCAGCATATAATCCCACCAGCTGTCTGCAGCTCTTTCTGTTAAGTGATAAGTGATAAAAGAAAATCTGTTAGACGCTTCGAGATAACAGGTAACATGGTCTTTGTCTGTCTAATGCCCCTCAGGTCCTCCCATTTACGATTGTGTGTCAAGTTGACCCACTCATTAATGGTGGTCTTGATGGCTGTAGACGACAAAGAGAGTACAGGTTCTGGACCCAGGAAACCAGTTTCCGAACCTTTTAGCAGACTATTGTGTTTTCCAACACAATCAAGCCTGGATTTACAATGCATAACCAGTTTAGACGTCGTCGAACTATTGATAAATACTATACCTCGTAAATATGAAGAAGTTAGTAGAAGAATTAATAGAATCTCTTCGGCACAACATGCCAACACAAAAGGTAAATCTACAAAAACACTCGCACATTGGGCTTGTGCAAAAAAAACCTATCTGGGATCAAGAGATCGTATTGGTGGCCTTCATAAATATTGAAGGTGCGTTCAGCAACATCACTGCAAACATTATTATGGGAGCTCTGGCTGATCTGGGCGTTGACTTTAATTAAGACAATACTCGTCAGAAGAACGATAACTGCCAGGTCTGCAGAGATACTCCCCAAGGAGGAGTTCTTTCTCCCCTACTCTGGACTCTGGCAGTAAACCCTCTACAGCTGACCCTAGAGAGGGAGGGTTGCTACGTCACTTCTTACGCTGATGACTTGACAATCCCAATTAGAGGCAAAAATCCCTAAATTTTTATGGATATTTTGCGATCTAACATGGCTATGCTCACAAGTTGGAACCAAGATAAAACAGAGGTAATCTCGCCGCTCATTTACAAAGGTGTGGGAATTAACCCTCCCCCTCCCCCCCCCCCCAAAAAATGTTCAAACGCTTAAAAATTTAATAAATTGAACAGGCAAAAAGGTAAAAATAAGTAGTTATTGGTATTTTTAGTTATTACGATTTACTTTCAATTATAAGAATAAGGAATAATATTGCTCATTAAACCACTTTCCTTCTCAATGGAAATATGCTGAAATCATAATGATACCTAAACCAAATAAACCTGAAAACTCAGTGCCCTCATAGGTCTATAAGTTTGCTGACAATATTATCGAAAGTATTCGAAAGAATACTCTTGAGTAGATTGCTAATAATCGTCATAAGCACGGTACTCCTGAGCAATATCATCGTATAGTGAATATTGTCACTGACTTTCTGGAACGCAAAAAATATTGCTCTGCCATATTTTTGGACATTCAGCAAGCCTTCACCAGACAGAGTTTGGTATCTAGGGCTATTATACAAATTAAAAAAATTACTTCCAGCTCCATTTCATTTGGTCTTAAAGTTTTATGTACATGAAAGATCATTCTATGTTAAAATAAATAATGAAACTTCAGCCATATGTCAAATAAAAGCCGGAGTAACACAAGGCAGTGTTCTGGGTCCTGATCTTTATTCAATTTTTACCTGCGACTTGTCTGAAACTGATGGTGTTACTATAGCTACTTATCCAGACGATACTTCCATTTTAGCGTCAAATAAATCTCCTACAGAAGCTGCAAGTCTAGTTCAGAAACAGCTCGACGACACTGAACAATGGTTACTTCGTTGGAAAATAAAGCTAAATACAGACAAGTCAGCAAATATCACGTTTTCCTTAAGAGGAGGGGAATGTCCTCCGTTAAATCTGAATGGAATTACTATGCCCAAACGTAACTGTGTTGAATATTTAGGACTACACCTTGATATAAGATTAAATTGGAAGGAAAATTTAAAGGCTACACCTAAACAAAAAAAAAAAAAAAAAAACAAAACGCAAGCACTGATTATAGGATCCGAAATCAGAGCTGAGTCTTGAGAACAAACTATTACTTGATAAAACGATATTGAAACCAGTTTGGACATCCAAAGTTCAATTGTGGGGTACCACTAGTAATTAAAACTTAGAAATACTACAACGCTATCAATCCAAAACACTGATATTCTTAGTAAAAGCACCCTGGTTTGAAACTAACAACGCCTGAAATATTCTAAAGGTTAAAGCTTTTGAATTCACTGGCTTTGTTTTTTGTTATCACATTTGCCAGTACATTAAGAGTAATGTAGCTCAATATCACTTTGGGAGGATATTTTTTATATTTTCCCCCAGCTTCTTTTTGCATAGTTTTTGAAGTTTTAATAGAACTATTACCTTTGATTTTTCTTTATTTTATGAATAGGTATACAGTCAGCTTTCGATAGCGGGAACATCCACTAACGTGAAAAATTTTTTTCTTCCATTGACTATTCTAAAACGTGCACCCAGAGAAATACTTACCTCGTTTGAAGAAACACAGCAATCAAATTGAGGAAAAATGGGAATGATTTGGCGCCATAGATATACAAAATTTCTTTGAATTGAGGAAATATTTTTTCTTTATTTTAGAGAAAAATTTCTTTTAAAGAAGGAAGTTTTCTATAAATTAAAGAAATATGTCTTCAATTTGTAGAAATTGCGTTTTTCAAATGAATAATATTTTATTTCAATATGAGAAATTGTATATAATTTAGGTAAAATTTTCCTCAGTTTGAGGAATAATTTTCCATAAATTGAAGTCAATTTACTACCTTTTTAGAATATTTTCTTTCTTTTATGAAATATTTTCTAGAATGTTGTTTTAATTAAAAGGCATAGAAATCATATTTTTTTTACTTGTATTCATTTATTATTTTATTTTTAATAAGTATTAAGGTTTACATTCATACGTATTTTTACATACACTACAGGCATCGTCGCCTTGAAATGATCAAAAGATCCTTATGGCCATCAAAAATTATAAATTTAAGTTTATTGAAATTTATTTCTTTCGAATATATCTTGTTTTTTTTCACAATATATATAAATTTTTTTCACAAATTATATCGACAGCCACAAACACAACCGCTTCGCTTGAAAAAGAGACGCCGACTAAAAAATTCAAAAGAAAAACAAAGCGAATGCGATTGTGTGCTAAGGCCAAAAAAGTAAAGCTAGTTTTTTGTGTATACCAAAATTTTGTATGGAGAACATTTTTGGTATATTCGTCTCTTTCTTACATTTTCTATGCAACTAAATTTGTAAAAATGAAGAAATAACTTACTTACTGCATGAAAGGAGCACATTTTTCTTCATTTTGAGAAAAATTTACTTAAACGAGAAAAATTTTCGTTGATTTAAATTGAGGAAACTTTTTCTTTGTTTTAGAGATGGGTATATTTCTGGATGTGAACAAAGTCTGAAAGCTCTAAAACGTGAACCGAATTTCTTAGAAATTGTGTATCAATTTTTATGATCTTAATAATTTTGGGAATCCTTCGGTTATTTTTTTCAATAATCGCAAACGTGAACAAACTCTTAAAGGTAAACACCCATTTTTTTTGTTAGTTCACGGTTTCGAGCGTTGACTGTATTCTTAAAATTCTATTGATTCTCGACCGATTATAAACCGATCTAAAACCGAAAACTGAATAAATGTTTCCTATGGTTATATCCACGATCGTTTACCTTGAAAATAGATCATAGAAATTGTGAAATGATTTGCTTCAAGAACAGGTTTTCTCCAAAATGCTTAACGTTCCAATCCATTTTCACACGACCTTACCTCCGAAATTATTAGAAATCGATATAAAGTTAATGATAAAAACAGCATACGTGCGTAACGCTCTGGTTCATGTAGAGATTTTTTATTCGCCCCCCTCACCCCCCCCCCCCCCCCAAAATGCTTCCTGGATCCGCCACTGGTTGTTCCAGGGATCCCAGACATTATAGAGAAAATCTGAGTACAGGGTCGGAATCAGCTACCACAAATTTTAGTCTTAAAAAGTTATCCATCCGCCATTTGATTCTGTAAAGCGTCAAATTGTTGCGCAGTGTTACCAAATTAAAGAGTTGTAATTCTTACAAATGAGGCACTTGCCATATATGGGTTAATAGCCCAGCGCAGTAGAACTATTTTTTTTTAATTGTTTAAATAAATTTTCAAAGTTTAATACATTTCGATACACCTTAATCGCTACTGCCATTTCTAGCACTTTAATTTAGGTTTTTGGTTAGCAACAGTAGCAACACCAGTATGTAGTACCACCAGCAGCAATACCACTAGCAGCACCAACAGCAACAACATACAGCAGCGCCCTTTTCAGTGAAATGTAATTCAACACCAAGCACAACAACAACAACAACACCAGGCGCAACAACAACAACAGCACCAAGAACAAAAACAGCAACATCAACAATGGCAGTGAAAAAATTTCGGGCTTAAATGCAATGACTATTACATGTCCGTTTTTATTTTTTGTTGTTTTTGCTTTTGGTTTTTTCAGTTTGTCTGTTTTTAGCAAAAAGAAAGAAAGACAACAACAGCAAAAGAAAATGGTACAAGTATTTTCTACGCTACACATTTACTAAAAACAGTTTCTGTTTTCTTCCTGTCTTTTTTTGTTGTTGTTTTTTTTTTTTTTATTTATTGCCAGTGTATGGTAAGCCCAATGTTGTTGCTGGTTGCTATTGCTGCTGCTGCTGCTGCTGTTACTATCTTGTCGTAATCAATGTGTGTAACGAAACCGAAATAAATGTTCTGTGAAGGAATTTCGACATTTTAACATTCATTATTTCGTTATTGCTATTGTTGTTGTTGTGTTGTTGGTTTGGTTGTTTTACATAATGCAGTGTATTGATTCGAAAAAATATTCATGTAGGTATATATACATATTTACATATCCGATATCTGTATAGTAAGTAGATATTTAAATTTGGAATAAAGCAAGCAGCAAGAAAGTAAAAAGCTACACATTCCCTTCCCAAAAACAAAAAATTTTATTGTACTTCCTTATTTTTTAAATCGTATGACTTCGAAATGAAGGTTTGACTAATGACGTAAATCATGTCAGGCAAAAAGTACAAAGGTTAGGTAAATATGATTACATATGTAATACTTAAAATTGAAGTTCATAATTTATATAAATTTTATTGAATTAAATAATAATTTTGCTTTTTTGAGAGCTCTAGTCAAATTACTCTCTCTCTCTCAACTTCAATACTCTAACATTAGAGATCAAACACAATTAGGACGACAGTGACGGCTACAACCAGTGCTGACAGAAACTTCACTTCAAAAATCGTCAAAATTGTAAGAAAAAATCGTAATTTTCAGAAAAAAATCGTCATCAGAGAAATGCTCCAAAATCTACATGTCGTCCCTGAATTCAACATCTAATTGGTGAAATTAATTTTCGTCCCCCAAATTTTTAAGATTGACTTCTTTTGAAATGAGAATCTTCTTTAGGGTTCCAAAGAAGGAAATCCGACGTCATAAATTTTTCTCATGCTCCACTTCGCGACAGCGCGCATTAAAAATTTGAAAAGTGTAATTTTAATGCAGATGGGAGCAGTGTACATATATATAAATAAAAAAGTTGTTTTAAAAACAAAAAAATTTCTGAAATTTTTGCTTACTTTAACCGCCTGTACACGCGCAAGCTATGAAAATAACAAAACAAGCTTACAGAGTTTTGAAGTTTGGGTTAAGAACTAAGTACTATGTAATTTTCAGTTTCGTACTTCGTCCCAAACACGTCCATTTTATAGCCTAAAGTATGCAATTTTTTGAAATTCATAAACTTCAAGTACCGTTATTTTTATAAGGAGAAAGCGGAACCAGTCAATCGTAAGTTTATTTTCTTTTGAAAGATGTGCCCTTGAAGCTTGAGAAACATTAGCTGCTTACAATTCAACCGTGTAGACACAAGAGTCAGCTAAAAACCACGAAAAGTCAGAAAAATACATATATTTTCAGCCTCGTTTTATTAATCGCGGGTACTAAATATGTAAATTTAAGTTTAATTAGCAAAAACTACTATCTTTTAGCTTTAGAATGCCATCTCCAACGTAAAAATATCTTTAACCAAACAAATTTTACAGTTAAAAAAAGAAAGCATTTCAAATCTTTTAATTCGCGCTATCGTAAAGTGGAGCATGAGAAAAATTTATGACGTCGGATATCCTTCTTTGGAACCCTAAAGAAGATTCTTACAAAGTTTAAGCAGGGTCTAAGATAGAGCAGCAACGAAATTTTTATTTTTTAGACGATTTCATATGGAATGACTCATTACCTTATACCAGATGCAATGTGTATTGAAATGTGTTCATAATGATGAAGAAAGCTTTTTTTTAATGATCATCACCAAGCCTTGCCTTGTCATCAAATGGTAATGCAAAAGCAGATTAAGGTTGATTGTTTTAGAGCACATTTCTCACAGTATCGAGGAATAAAGACAATTGGTAAATAAACTTAGTCTAGATCGGTGTAGAAATCTTATTTTCACTATTGAAAACCAACTCACAAAAATTGTTAATATTCAAGTTTTTGGAAACTTACATTTGCCACATCATACTATTACTTAGTAGTATTGAGTTGAAAAAATAGTCAGAACTACATTTTCTTTCTTTATAATATAAGTAGTTGCTATTTCAACAGCTTTTTATGCAGCTTTTTAGTAGGGTAAAAATAAATTGAAATGAATGATGGCAACTCTTAATTTTTATATTAATCGCGCCTCGCTTAAATGTAAATTGAACAACGAGAATAGCGACGAGTGCTCTCGTTTCCGAAATCGACTTCGAAAAACGCCTCGCGTCCTCGCTCAATTGTAAATGGAGCTCAATGCAAAACTTAAATCGATTGAGTGCCGTACTCTCTTTTCGTTTTTTTTTTTATATGAAGTTTCAAAATTGTGGTAATTTTGATACTGAACAGCTATATTTGACACTCTAACTTTCGCTCTCTGAGAATACGCCTTGATTTTGCCTTTGAAAATTACTTACTTTTTTTTTTGGATTTTATATCAAAAGACAACTAAAACACTCAAAGATGAAAAACTCTTGCAATTTACATAAAAAAGAAGAATATGATTTATAAATGAAAAGCTGAATCCGTTTGTAATGATCTTAGAAACGGTCATTCCAAAGGGATTCAGAATCTGTAAGCATGATAAATATTTCCCATGTGTTTAAAGTTAGTAATAGTAAACTTCTAATATTTCCTTTTTTATTTTTCATAATATTTACTAAGTACCAAAGTATTTAAACAAAAAAAATAAAATTCTTTGAAGTTTTAACTTCAAAGCTAATTAAGTGTGAATGTGCACTTATTTCCTTTGTGTATTTCGCTTCCGATGAAAAAGTCAAAGTCGAGAAAGAAAAACGCTTAATTCTTTAGCTGGTTGTTACTGCTGCTGGTGCAATTATGTACTTAGTAGGTATTTTTTATTTTTTTATTTTTTGTTTGTCTCAATTGCAGTGCAATTGTACAGCATTCCACAAGAACTTCACAAGTTCTTAAACAAAAACAATAATTTTCTATAGAGAACGTAGCAAGAATTCCCGACCACATACCATGACTTTTCTTCATCTTCTTCTTCTTTTTATTTTGCTTCTTTTTGTTTTACTTTTAATACTTCAGCTTTTTTTATTGTTGTTTTATTTGTTTGTTTGTTATTTGCAGTAGTTTAAATTGTAGCGGTTTCCGGTATTACCCTTTTAAATGTTCTAAGGTTACATAGTAGAGCAGCAGCAGCAGCAGCAGCAGAGGAAAAAAATGAAATGGAATAAAATAAGTATAAAAACAAAAAAGACCGCCGTGTACTCGAACAACAAAGAGTATGTGGTACTTATGTATGTATGCATGTGTATCTCTGCCTACATACCTACTTCTCTCAACATCTCTCTCTCTCTCAGTTCCCTCTCACTTAAAACCAGCAGCTTTCGAAATTTGTGGAATGATTCTCATTTTGTTGTTATTTCTTTCTATATTCTTCGAAGTTAAAACTCTAAACAGCTGATTACAATTTTGTTGTTGTTGCTGATTGTGCTTCTTCGAATCAGATGATATTGTTCTTATTGTATTGTTGTTATCCGGTGATGGTGTTGATGATGATGGTAGTATACTTCGTACATAGATGTACCTACACTCACATATTTGTATGCATGTATGTATGTATGTATATTTGAAAGTAACCACCTTTGTTGGTATGTATTTTTTTTTTATACTATAGTTTCTTTACTTTATATTATTTAAATTTTTTTTTGTTCTTCGTTTTGTTGTTGTTGTTTTGCTATTCCAACTGAAGATCACTTTAACCTTCACATTGCACGACATTACAATAAAGCAAACTAAACAACAACAACTTCAATAGTAATACATAATAAAAAAGGAACTTATTCAAAACAACAAACCAAACAAAAAAATTTAGTAGAAAAAATTAGTGGAATTTCGCGCTGCGTTGCACATTCATGATACCAAGTAAACTAAGTTATTTCATACTTGTAGCTACAGTGAGTGCCAAAACTGTAGCATACCATACACGTATCGCTCATTTGCTGCAAAGCTGTTACAATACAAAAAAAAACAAAAACAATAATAAAAAGTTGTTTTGAGTTATGACAGTCTTGTAGAAAACGAGCGATATGTAGTTGGAAAAAATGTTCGATAAGCTGCCAACTTTCTCAAGCCCCAGATCCCTAGATCTTACCACCGATCAGTATTTTAACCCAGATATCCCCACTGATGCACAGATTTTTGTTTTCGTTGAAACAGACAAAAGAAGTATTCAAGAATAGAACACTCAGACAAGTTTTACGTCCATTCTACTATATCCTGTGTTCCCTTTTGCTATTCTTTAAATCTACCAGATTTATTAATAAATCTTAGCAGATCCCGCGATGTTAGAGAGCTCAGGTGTTCGTCTCCCAACACTCCAGTACCAAATATGCTTACTCTGATCTGGCAGAAAGCGGGACAGACACTAAGAAAGTGGTCCGCCGTCTCTTCACATTGTTCCTCCAAACCACAGGAAGCACAGAAGGCACTAGCTCCCAGGCCAATCGTATGCAAATGTTTGGCCCAAGAGAAGTGACCTGTATATAATCCCACCAGCTGCCTACAGCTCTTTCTGTTAAGTGATAACAGAAAGTCTGTTAGACGTTTCGAGATAACAGGTAACATGGTCTTTGTCTGTCTAAAGCCCTCAGTTACTCCTATTTACGATTGTGGGTCAAATCGACCCACTCATTAATGGTAGTCTTGATGGCTGTAGACGACAAAGAGAGTACAGGTTCTAGGCCCAGAAAACCAGTTTCCGTACCCTTTCTGGCCAGAAAGTCAGCAGATTCATTTCCTAAAATTCCTGAGTGTCCAGGAAACCATATCAGCAGCAGACTATTGAGTTTTTCAACACAATCAAGCCTGGATTTACAATGCATAACCAGTTTAGACGTGGTTAGAAGATAAAGCAAGGATTTAAGCGCACTCTGACTGTCTTGAAATTTCTGCTTGAAAAACAGAAGCATACAACCCAAGAGAGAAGTGAAGGTGCACTCCATAATTTTCAACGAATATTCCAGAACCCGTACCGAATTCTGTGCTGTCAGTAAAAATACGAGTACAATCAACTCCCGGCCCAGGTCCCGGCAAAAACCAAGCTTGGGCCTCTGGAATTTGTATTGTATAGCGCTGTTTTAAAACTGGAATTGTTGGCATTGTGTCGGATGGCATTGATAGGACTGTTAGGTCCATATCAGAACCTTCAACAATGTCATCAATATCCCAGCAAGTGTCACACCAATATCCACTGCGTTTAAGCCCACAGATGACTTTAACAGCCTATCCTTTAACAAAAATATCAAGGGGTGGTAAGTTGAGCAATGCATCCAAGGATGGGCCAAGTGTTGTAGGAAAAGCTCCCGTACAATAAATGACCACAGTCCTTTGAAGTCTGGCAAGAGCTTTTTTAAAGCTGTCAACATTCAATCTGCTCCACCATAGGTGATGATGGGTCGAATCATAGCCTTATAAAGCCATAAGACTTTATAAGGTGATAAGCCCCATGTTTTGCCAAAAATAGCCTTACATTGACAAAAAGCTGTCAATGCCTTGGATACCTTTAGCTCAACATGAGAACGCCAAAGAAGTTTGGTATCTAAAATGACTCCTAGATATTTCACTTCTTGGGATAGCTGAATAGTGATTCCCCTGAGTACTGGTAAAAAGAGACCAACAATTTTCCTTCTCCTGGTGAAAAGGATAACACCAGTTTTAAGAGGGTTAACCGATAGCCCGTTTGAGCAGCACCAAGAGTCAATCATATTCAGAGTAGGATATACAGATTACGTTTGAGTTATAATCCAGAGCTGAACCTCGCTAATTCATTGGCTCTTTGTCAAGCTTATGACTTAGGGTGGCGTGTAACTCCCTACATTGGTTAACTAATCTTGAGGTTATTATGTCTGAGCCTTGAGCCTCGATTATCGCTTGGCTGTGTGTGAAGATAGCGACTTTAGTCCTCCTTTGAATTTTGGTCAGAAATTCAGCTTGGAAAACGCTAGGTTCATTTGGGAGTCTAAGAGATTCAGCGATATTGAAGTGTTCTGAGTAGACTCCCCCCACCGACTTCACAGTCCATCTTTGACCCAACGAAGTAGAGTTTTATCTCTTGTTGAAAACAAGGAGTCGAACCCCTTCATGAAGTTTAATTTGGGTATCATGTAGTCAGTGTTATTTGGTTTGGTATATTCGATACTTGTGATAGAATTCTGCAGTGCCCGTAGTTTACGGCAGTCCAGAATCCTATTTCTCTGAGCCTGACTGCATTTGAGGTTGCGGTAGTTTTGGTATATAGTTCCATAGGAAACAAGTGTACACTAGCACGTTTAGGGCCTACGCGGGGCATCAGCGGATTGCATCTGTAAGGTCTATGCATTGGTTATTTTCCTTCCTCAAAGCATGGGTGCCATACTAACGATGCGTGCGTCAGGATTGGCCTTAATATGTGTATGACCAGAGTGCCACTTGTGAACGTAGACCTTCATTTTTTGTGAGTATTCTTTTGCAAGTATATAAGGTTAGGTAGGGCTTCTTGACTCTAAGTTCTATGCTGGCTTTCCAACTGAGCTTAGTGTTCAGGATGACCCCTAAGTATTTTTCGTTCTTTGATAAAGTTAGTGTATGACCATTCGTTTTGGGTAGATTAAAATTTGGTATCTTGGTTTTTGTGGTAAACAGCATAATTTCTGTTTTATTTGGATTCATTATCAGTCTTATTATGTTTAGAAACTGACCTGTGACTATGATCACCACATCATGCGCATACGAAACCAATTTAATCTCCCTTTTATTGAATTCAGTCAGTATGCCATCAATGACAATCAACCATAATAGTGGTGAGAGAACACCCCCTTGGGGGTGGTAGTGATTACTGAATCAATAGAAGTTGGGGATATGTTTATTAAGGGATTGGGTATTACGACTTGCTCGACGAAGTCTGTACCACTAGGGAAACTGAGGCAGCTGGAACTGAGGTGACCTGAGAAATGGGTGCTTACAAGTGTGTTTAAAGATTCAGCCGCCGATGTCGTCCAGGTACGGTCTTCCCTCTTAATATAAGATGGGCAAGAATGTTCCTTGGACAGCAACTTCTCTATGCGTGCTGAATCTTTTTCTTGTCTGTAAGGCAGTCTTTGTAGTGTTGATGGATTTTATTCCTGTGGCAAGTTGTCACCGTCACTTTCGCGTTCAAATTAAAAAAAAAAAACGGATAACAATCTCTGCGTTGCCAGCTATCTCAGTGGAAAAGTGGGCGCAGGTTCGCGATAAAATGAAAAGAAAAAATATATATATATTTTTGAAAAACGCTCGATTTTTGTAGCTCAATACTGAGCTACCACACAATTGTACCAGAAGTAAAATTAAACTTCACCCGCACAGTTTTCTGGGCTCACGAGCACAAAAACGAACTTTTACTATTTTAGTAGTAATTAAGAGAATAAAAGTAGTTAAAGTAGGAAATGCCTACTCCACAAACACAATAGTCACTTGCAGTTAGCACCAACTGCCAAAAAGTGACTACCACAAAAAGTATAAGAATGAAAGTGTACTCCCTGATATGGTTCTATGAACCCTTCTGTATTCGCGCACAAAGACCCGAAAAAGTCCCGAAAGTTAAAATGCAAAACACGCGAGTAACCCTGCTAATAATTATTCTAACTCTGTCGCCATAAGTTAGCGACACAACAAAAATAAATATTTAAAATTTTTAATTATGAAATTCCCGATGCACCACGACTCGGCGCTCCGTGTTCAAAATTATTAAATTTAACACTGTTGGTCCAACCAGACTTGGTGGTACCACTCACAAAATAAATAATTTAAAATACTTTGGTTCACCCGACTTGGTGATGCCAAAGTACACAAATATTCGAAATTTCGAAACGCACAAGAAAGAAACAAGAGAAACCATAATTAAATATTCGCACTAAATCGACAATATCGTACTCAAAATAGTCGCTTAAAAAAATCGCACAGGGAAAATGCTGCCAATCGCTCTCGCAAGCTCGCACAGAACTGAATATAAGTACGGTGCAAAAATATGCACCACTTTTATTCAGCCATATATATATATATTTTATTTGTGGGTGTACATGATAACACCCTGGACCATGGCGAAATTATAACAGGTGATAGCAGCGTCAGCTCTGTCTTCTTCTTCTCTAATTTTTTTTTATATGAAGATAATCTTAACTGTCAAAATCTTTGTGTTTTTTTTTTTTTTAGTTTTCCATGCATTTGTTCTTGTGCTTTTGACAATTACGATTTTTAGCAACAACAAAGTAGCGTGTTGTTACGTTGTACTTGTTGTAATGCTGCTACCACCATGTTATATCCGCCTTGCCCTGGACAAAGTCCCCGACCCAACCAATTGTATGAGAATTGACGGCAATGTACCTGTATTAGTGCATAGCGGAGTCATACCGTTGAATTCTCACCAGAAAATCAACAAAACGAGAGAGCCAAAGTTTTTCCGTTTTTCCGCAAAATTTACAACAAATACACCTCTGCGGTCTCTTACAGAAGTCTCCATATCCCCATTCCCAGTAGTGTAATCTAGTACTAAATGGTTCTCTTTTACTATTGTGAATGTGGATAACGGCCAAAAAGAAGAGGAAGAATGACAGGCAAAAGATAAACAGAGAAAAAGAAAGAAAAGGTTAGGAAGTGCAGCACGCGGCTGCGCTTCCTAATAGAATTAAAATTAAATAATTTTAATTTCGCGAGAAACGCGCCGCGGAATTAAATCGCGATAAAGTGTTGAAGACGACTCCTTGAGTTTCTTCAGCTAGTATAAATCTTCAATTTGCTTTGTCAGTAAACGCTAGGCACGCTACTGACAATTTTTATCTTTTAGCTAAAATAAAATCTGTAAAATTTTTATCATATCCTAAAATTGAGAATGGATAATGCCTCTACTCCAAGCTTCTCAGCTCTATGAGTCTATTGCACCTATTTAGCATTAAAAATTTTTAGCTTCAACTATAATTTTGCTCCCCATTGTACTTACACGCATATAGTATGCTCCTACCTACTTACTGGTACTTGTATGTTCCTATATCTAAAATAATAATTCGAATATACGAGAAGTAAACGTATTACATTACAATGCGGGCAAGAAGACAGCAAGCAAGACAGCTGATAAATACTAAGTTGTTGTTGTTGTTTTTTTTTTAGCCTCTATGTTTTGCTGGGGCTGCTGATTGCGGTTGTTGTTGTTGTTGTCTGCTGTTATGCTGCTACTTGGTACTCTTGTAATTATTGTTGTTATTCATGATGTTGCTGATGATGATGGTCTTTAACCACTCTCAAGTGCGTCTCGCTTTTTTTAACACTTCAGTGTTTTTTTCTTTCTTTCTTTTTTTTTTTTTTGTTTGTATTTTGTTATTTTTGCTACCTTTAGCTGCTTCTATGCTAATTTGTTACTTGTTTTTTTACTTTTGAAAGAGATACGTGTTTTAGATAAAGAAAAACAAAACTTAAAACTTAAAGTTCAATTTAATTTATTTATTTAGTAGAAGGGAAATAAATATAAAAAAGCCAAAACGCACACGAAAGGTTGCAATATTATGTTAAAGACCTTTACACTACATTTTAGTTGGGTCTGTTATTGTTGGTATCTTATATGTAATCATATTCACTTGTACCTGGTGAAAATTATTTCAATTATATTATTACGAAATATTTGTAAGATTTTTATCGCTACTACTCCTCGCTACCTTTTAAATTTTATCATTAATAGATTGAATTGAGTTGATTTTTATCTTTTAAATTAATGATCATTTTAATTACAATACATGAAGTAGGTATCATAATAAAAACTTTATCACTAAGCTTTCGCATAAATTTGGGTCTTTAATTTACAATGATGAAAATGCATGAGATAATTGGAATAATTAATTCTGTTTAATGATTTTACCCACAAATTCGTAAAGAAAAAAGAACTGGACTACAAACGACGATTTCTGCAAATCAAAAAAAAAAAAAACAAAAAAAACATTTTCGAAAGTTTTTATCAGGACTGCGAAACATTTGTTATGATTGCTTTTCGCTCTGAAAAGAATGACGGATTTTGTAATATAATTCCGTTCGGAATAAAAACCCGATATTTTTAAACGCTAACAAAAAAAAATACTTCCGTTGTTCCGTTTACAACTTTTTAATTCGAAGTTGGTTCCGTTTTTCCTTTAAAAACTTGTTCTGTTCACAGTTTGTTTCATTAAAAATTTGTTCCGTTCGCAACTTCTTCTATTCACAACCTGTTCTGTTAGCAACATATTTCTTTCTCAACTTATTTCGCTTAAAACTTATTTCGATTGGTTTCATTCACATCCAATTCCGGTCAGAAATAGTTTCGTTCTGAACTTATTCCGTTCCAAATTTTTTCTGTTCTGAAATTGTTCCCTTCAGAATTTGCTCCATTCACAATTTGTTCCGATCAGAGCTTGTTTCGTTTAGAACTTGTTCCTTTCAGAACACGTTTCTTTCAGGGTTTATTCCATTCCAAAATTTTTCCTTTCAGAACTTGTTCCATTCAAAATTTGCTCCATTCACGATTTGTCAGTTTCAAAATTGTTCCACTCAGAACTTGTTGTTTCCAAAGCTTATTTCGTTCCGAACCTTTTATGTTCAGAAGTTGTTCCGTTTAGAATTATTTCCATTCACAATTTGTTCCGGTCAAAACTTGTTCCATTCAGAACTTGTTCTTTTCAGAGTTTATTCCGTGCTGAACTTTTTCTGTCCCGAACTTGTACCGTTCAGAATTTGCTGCGTTCAGAATTTGTTCCATTCACAATTTCTTTCGATTAGAACTTGTTCCGTTTAGACGTCGTTCCATTCAGAACTTGTTCTTTTCAGATCTTATTTCGCTCCGAAACTTTTTTGTTTAGAACTTGTTCCGTACAGAATATTCTTCATTTAGAGCTTACTTTGTTTAGAACTTACCTTCAGAGCTTATCCTATTTCAAACTTTTCTCCTTTGCTCCTTTCCGTAGTTGAAAACTTGTTCCGTTTACAGTTCCGAAACTTTTCAATTCAGAACTTGTGCCGTTCGAAACTTGCTCCTTAAGAGCTTATTCCGTTTAGAACTCGTTGCTTTGAGAACTTTCTCCGAACAGAAGTTGTTCCGTTCAGAATTTGCACACGTCAGTTTCCTTCCATTCATATGTCACTCATAGTAAGAAAGTTCATTATGACTCATCTTGTGAATTGGTATTTTCTAAATTTTTTAGGTGAATGCACGCAAAATTTCCAGACACCGATTTGATTGGGTTTTGGGGATATAAAACCCTCTTTACCGATGAAAATCTCATTTACTTATTTTTGGTAATAAAAATTTTAAGGAAACGAAAAAATAAACCTAAACTCGCCTTGTGTCGAACACACATACAAGTTTTTCCAAATTATTAACCCTTTGATGCCCGAATTTTAATTTGACTTAGGTTAAGTAAGGTTTGGAAAGCGTATGTGAATATATATATATATAAATATTTGCACTTCCAATCGGAGATTTGATTGTCCATTGTGATTGTACTTAGCTAATTGGAGTAGAAGGCACGTCTCAAACCATGGTTTCTGTTAACAGTCCAGGTAGTGCCTCTATTGAACCATTAGTCTCTTTGGATGAAGGTAAGAAGTTCCGATAGTTCCACTTTCGTTACGCCTATTAGACTATTGAAGAAGCGCCACCCTAAACATTGGAGTCTACTCATCTGCAGCCTTGGACATTGTCATTGAAAGTGGTGAATCGATTCTGCTTCTTCTTCATCATTACAACTTCTACTCGTCGGAATACGCCACCATTGAAGCATTGGTGCAATAGCACAATATCCAGTTATTGCTCCTGTGAGCAGATGTACTACAGATTTATGGTGCCCTAAGAGAACATTTGTCTTCTTCCTATTTAACCTTTTCCATACAGAGGGCCCGTGAAACTTGACAGTCATCTAGGTTAATCCAAGCGTCATTTGACACCACGTTGGTGTACTCGTCTATTCTCTTAAATAGTTAACACATCGGAGATCGTATAAAGGTATCCACCTCATTTATGTCCATTAGATAGACACCAGTTCCAGTTCTATTCTCCATCTTTAAACCATCAATAATCTCAGCAACCAGTCTTCCCTGTTTGAACCCAATGAACCTAGTTACACCACATCCTCAGTAGATTGTTGTTGTAGTTGGCTTTTAGGCCTTGCATAGAGATTATATACAGGGTGACAATCGTAAAGTGACGCACACATTTCTGCAGTTATTTTCAAAAAGACGTACTTCCGTTAAGTACAATTATGTGTTTACATTGCTGAATATATAAGCATTCATTTGAACCCCACCTCATTCAATATAACCTCCTTTAGCCTGAACACATGCCTTCAATCAATCCGGAAATCGTAGGAATGTTCGCCGCAGGACTCCCAGATCAATTTCAATCCAGGCTTTCTCTAATGAATTTGTCAGCGACTCCAGACTGTGGTGTTGAGATGCACAAGCCTTACTCTCTAAACTACTCCAAATAGAGTAGTCCATTGGATTCAAGTCTGGGGAGTATGGTGGCCATTCTTGAGATGTTATGAATCCAGAAAAATTGTCTTTTATCCATGTTTGCGTTAATTTTGCCATGTGGGAAGGTGCAGAATCTTGCTGGAAGGTCCAGTTTTCATTTCCAAATGTATCTTGGGCTCAGGGAAGAACATGTTCATTCAAAATGCTCCGATAAACAACCTGGTCAATTTTAACACCCTCTTCAACGAATATTAGAGGGGTTCTGGCATTAGCGGAAACTCCAGCCCATACCATAACGGAAGCTGGCTTTTGAACTCGGCCAACAGTCCTATTTTGTTGCGATGATGATGTTAGCCACATTCGGTCATTTTGCGCATTGAAATGTTGTTCAACCGTGAACATTTTTTCATCTGTAAACAAGATATTTTCAACATTTTTTAACACGGAGGAGCGTAGCAACGCCTTGCATCTTTGCAGTCGCAAATCTTTCTTTTTTTGTGTCAGATCTTGAGCTTTTCGGAGCTTGTACGGCTTAAGATTAAGCTTTGATTTTGCAATGATTTGCACTGTTTCACGGTTTACTCCCACTTCCTTAGCGATTTTTCTCATTGAGCGCCTTGGATTTCGCTTGATTCGTTTACGAATTTTTTCTGGTAAACCAGTAGTGGCAACTGTTGAAAATTTTCCCCGGTCTCTATCTCCAAAACCCCCAGTTTCATTATATCGAATAATAGCTCGGTCTACCGTACGACTTGACAAATTTAAAGCCTTTGCAATTTGACGGCTACTATAATTTGCCAAATGAAATTTCATAATTTCACGACGAATATTTTCCTTGTCCATTTTTATGGAAATTTCAAAATGTAAAACAAAAATTCAAATGAAATTAAAAGCAAAGCCAATAATGAAGGAATTTGCTTTTTAAAGTAAAGTAACGGTAAATGGCAAAGCTTGCTGCAGAGTATTAAACTTGCGTCACTTTACAATTGTCACCCTGTATACCTCGATGGGTTTAAGATGTTGTTCAATTCCCTCATGCATATTTCAGATAGTTCTCCCAGATTGCTGAATTATGATTTGTCTAAAGTTTTCGACCTGGTTCGCTGAAAAGCCGGGCAATCGTAGAGTAAATGAAATACAGTCTCTTTTCCTACGGGTATTTATGGCAACAACAGTAGGTGTTGAAAGGGACTAATAGGTCAGGGCTAGTAATGACTGCCGTCTAACTTGAGATATCCATTCAGTTTTTGTTGATTAATTGTGATGATCTCTTCCAATTATAGTATGGTCATAACCAGCGATGCCAACTTGCGGGGAATTCCCCAATTTGCGGGGAATTTTACTTGGTGCGGGGAATCGGGGAATGAGCTGTTTTTTACGGGGAATTTGAAGTCGTTCAGCTTTTAGTAATTAAAGTCTGTAGAATATTTTTTTTTTCAAATTTTATGTAATGTAAAACGTTTAACTTATAAAATATTTTATATTTGGGGTCTTAAAATCTTTATCTTTTCTTAAGCAGGTCCTGCAATTTATTGGTTTGGAGAAATCGATTTTTAAAAAAGTGTGCTATTTGAAAGTATTAGATTTTAAAAGCATTTTGTAAAAATTTCAGAGAATGCAGAGTGCTTTTGTAGCTATAGACGATTATAGCGCCGAGTGTCAGTCAGGCCAAAACAGTCGCGCGGCGCTTCGACTTCCCTTTCGGCCGTTCAGAAAGGCTTAGTTATGCCTTCGTCCAGCACCTCCTGATTAATAACTCTTAATCATTGCTGACTAATCTGTAAACTTACAAATTACGGTCAGCCATCATAAAGAAGATGAAGTATATTTTATATGTTAAAAACCGATAGTCAAAACTTTGAACCCGTTTTTCTTAAAACAAAGTTTTTGCCATTTTTTATCTGATTTAAAAGAAATTCCATGTCTTCTCCTTTGAGAACTTTGATATCCAAAAAAAAAGTGTGCTGAAGCTTATATGTTAAGAACCCATAAAAATTGGTTATGTTCTGAACCGAAAAAGTTCAGGGCCGCCTTAAAATAACACTCACTGAGGTCAATTGCGTTTTTGTAAAATGTTTAGATGGAAAGTGCGTGTAGCGCTGTTATAATATGAAATTATACCAATGCGGGGAATCCGATTAAAAATCGGGGAATTTCTCGAGGGTTATCAGGGAGCGAGAAAAAATGAGTTGGCATCCCTGCTAGAGACTCCAATTTGGGTATTTTATTTTCGGTGATTTCAAGCAAATCCACTTTATAATCGCTGGTCTTGACAACAACTTTTTTCAGTCTAAAAATCTGGTTTAGAAGAGATTTGAAAGTACGTATGCAGATGGTGTTGCAGTTTGTTTTTCAAATTACATGCTTCAGCGATCCTTAAGACATTCTAATCGTTCCGCTTATAAGAATTTATAACTCACAACCTAAAAATTTCAAATTAATTAAAATAAAAATAATTTTTTTTTTTTTTTTTTTTGATATCATACGAAAAATTGAACAACAACAAAAAACACTTGTTCATAAAAATAGGAAAACTTCACTTGCAATTAATTGATAAATATTTTGTAGGTCTGCAGTATACTTAGAAAGTTGTAAGGAAACCTTATATCTCACTAGAACATCTGGTTGTTGTTGTACTATTTCGTTTGGAAATTAATTATTAATGATGATAAATCAAATTACATCTACAAGAATTTATGTCATTCATTTGTTGCTGTAACTACATGGATGTTGCTGCTATTTTGCTGTTGCTTTTGAAATTTTTACAATTTAATTACAGAGAAATGAGAATTGATGTTTTCAGATTTAGAAATTAAATGAATGGAACTAAATAAGTATTCTCTTTGTTTTTGTTTTTGTTTATTTTTTTTTTTTGCTTATTATATTTTCTTTAGAATAATGCAAAATGTAATGAAAGAAATATTTCCCATACAAAAAAAAAAAAAAAAAAAATATATAACAACATGTGGATGGATCTAAAAGAAATGTATAATGCTGCTGCGCCTATCTTATAATATAAATGCTGCAACATAACTACACAGCAGCAACAACATCTCCACCACACAGCAGCAGCAACAACAACAACATCTCAAGCAATTCATACACAACTCAAATACGAGGGCAAGGCAGTAAATGTCAGTGAAAAACAAACCGAAATGAAAAAACAAAAAAACGCATGAGTGAAAATGTTTCGTTGTTTTTGATTTATGCCTCAATATTGAGCACATGCTGCAATATAGCAATAGTAGCTAGAAAAGCAACAACAACAACAATGATACGCATACTTTATTTATTTGCCATGTGCATTTAATATTTTTGTTGCTGCTTGGTGTTTGTGCAATGAATGGAATTTCGTTGCAACATTTCTCATGTATATTTTCATGGTTTTAATGACAATGAAACAATATTTTTTTTTTCTTATTTATTGTCATTTTAATTTCATTTGCTTTATGTTAAAGCGAGCATACTACTAAGTAATAAGTTAGGGTAAAATATTGTCAAAAATATTGTAGGAAAATTGCGTTTAATTTAAATTCTAAATAAATGCAATGGAAAGGAGCTGGTTCAAAATCAAGCTTTCATTTTTGAGATAATTAATCAAATTACAAGATGTGATAGTTCCCCAAGAAATTAGGCGATTCTAGTCTCCAAAGCAATCAGAGATGTAATTTTTCATATCTTTGTTAAATTTTTGTAAAACCGGGACCGTACAGACATCGCCCGACTCACTGCGGTCTTTACAGGTCACTGGCCTATAGGGACTCATGCAGAGAAATTGCATATACCTTTCAAAAAAAAAAACACTGTAAAGTTGCGGAAACTCCGACGAGAAGAAAACATTAGCCCACTTCCTTTGCTAATGTCCAGCCTTAGCAGCTGCAAGAAACCAATCCCTAGGAAACTATTTTCTAGACTTATCCGACCTCTCGGCTGTCAAAACGAGCAAGCTTAACTCCACGAAGTTGATTTAGTTCAGCATTCATCTTTTTATCGCTAATTTTTATCCACGCGTGGACTGAGGTAGATCAGCCAAATAAATCAACCAACCAATCATGATCACTTTGGAGCTGAAAAAATCGGTCAAAGACTTGTAATCTTTTATTGAAGTAGTTAAGGTATATATAAAATTGTCACTTGTAAGAAAAACAAAGCAGACGAAATCGAAGAAGCCCCAGTAATAGCGATATACAGGGTGACAATTGTAAAGTGACGCAAGTTTAATACTCTGCAGCAAGCTTTGCCATTTACCGTTACTTTAATTTAAAAAGCAAATTCATTCATCATTGGCTTTGCTTTTAATTTCATTTGAATTTTTGTTATTTTATTTTGAAATTTCCATAAAAATGGACAAGGAAAATATTCGTCGTGAAATTATGAAATTTCATTTGGCAAATTATAGTAGCCGTCAAATTGCAAAGGCTTTAAATTTGTCAAGTCGTACGGTAGACCGAGCTATTATTCGATATAATGAAACTGGGGGTTTTGGAGATAGAGACCGGGGAAAATTTTCAACAGTTGCCACTACTGGTTTACCAGAAAAAATTCGTAAACGAATCAAGCGAAATCCAAGGCGCTCAATGAGAAAAATCGCTAAGGAAGTGGGAGTAAACCGTGAAACAGTGCGAATCATTTCAAAATCTAAGCTTAATCTTAAGCCGTACAAGCTCCGAAAAGCTCAAGATCTCACACAAAAAAAGAAAGATTTGCGACTGCAAAGACGCAAGGCGTTGCTACGCTCCTCCGTGTTAAAAAATGTTGAAAATATCTTGTTTACAGATGAAAAAATTTTCACGGTTGAACAACATTTCAATGCGCAAAATTACCGAATGTGGCTAACATCATCATCGCAACAAAATAGGACTGTTGGCCGAGTTCAAAAGCCAGCTTCCGTTATGGTATGGGCTGGAGTTTCCGCTAATGCCAGAACCCCTCTAATATTCGTTGAAGAGGGTGTTAAAATTGACCAGGTTGTTTATCGGAGCATTTTAAATGAACATGTTCTTCCCTGGACCCAAGATACATTTGGAAATGAAAACTGGACTTTCCAGCAAGATTCTGCACCTTCCCACATAGCAAAATTAACGCAAACATGGATAAAAGACAATTTTTCTGGATTCATAACATCTCAAGAATGGCCACCATACTCCCCAGACTTGAATCCAATGGACTACTCTATTTGGAGTACCACAGTCTGGAGTCGCTGACAAATTCATTAGAGAAAGCCTGGACTGAATTTGATCAGGAAGTCCTGCGGCGAACAGTCCTACGATTTCCGGATCGATTGAAGGCATGTGTTCAGGCTAAAGAAGGTTATACTGAATGAGGTGGGGTTCAAATGAATGCTTATATATTCAGCAATGTTAACACTTAATTGTACTTAATGGAAGTACGTCCTTTTGAAAATATCTGCTGAAATGTGTGCGTCACTTTACGATTGTCACCCTGTATATATGCATGCATACATACAACATCTAAATCTCTCATTTCGCCGCTTGTTTAGTCTTAATATTTCATTTCATTTGTATCTTTGTAATTGAATGCGGCAATAATTAAATGAATAGTTTCTTCTTTTTTTTCTTATTTGCTGAAATGTTTTTTCTCTCATTAAATTTTTTCTAATGAATTGTGCAATTAGATTCAAGGCACAATAACAAATCAAACAAAACACACATTTGTTTGTGTATAACTGTTCAACAAGCAAAACGATGCATTTCCATTTTTTGCAAAACTAAGAAAAATGGAGAAAAATTATTGAAAAAAGAGCTAGAACAAAAGCAGACACAATTGTGACAATAAACTCAGACTAAAGCTCAGCCTAAAATTTAGGCTAAGACTCGAACCGAAATTTAGGCCAAAAATCTAACCAAAACTATATCATATTCAAGCCCATAAATTAGACCAAAAGAAGGCCATATTCAGACCGAAATTTAGACCATATTTCAGACCAAAATTGATACTGTCTAAAAGGAGATAGAATTTAGACTACAATTTTCACTAAATTTTGATCAAAATTCAGACCAAATCTCAGATAAAAATCTAATCAAAAATTCAGACCCAATAACTAGGCAATAATTAAGACCAAAATCAAATAAATTACCAGACCAAAAATAAAAATAAAAATCAGATCAAAATACCGACTTAAAAGAGAAGGTCTAACCAAAAATTTAACCCTCTCAGGAGAAAGTGTACTTCCCGTAATGGGAAAAACTCGGGATGTTGATTTTCGTGTTCAGCGGTCTCCAAATAGTCAAAAAATATTTTTTTCTGATTTTTGCCTGTCCAGGTTTAGCCGTACCCGATGTACACATATATGTACAAAACTTTTTTCACCCAGTTGAAAGCCTGCGTTTCCCGTCTTCATATAGCTAAATTAGATATTTTTTTTTCAAATAAATTGAATTTTATGTTCATTTTTGATATTTTATTATGAATTCTCTCAAAAACAAATTATATTCAAGGTATGGAAATATAGAATATTTTATATAACTAGAAAAAGTCTTTATTCGAGTTTGTGGAATCGCTGGAAGCACTCAAGACAGAGCGTTACTTTACAACCGTTGCATTTGTATCGGCAGAAACACAAGAACACTCCGATTCGTTCAAAATGTATTTGTATCAACATAAGAAGGTTCCATTCACGGTTGCCACTTTGGTCCTTTTGGACCAAAAGTGGTCCTTTTATTTTCGTTTGGTCTGCTGGTCCTTTTTTTTCTGAATTGGTCCTTTTTCAAAAATATTAAGTAATTAACTTTCATATGTAATGTATGAATCACTCTGTGACTAAAAAATGTGATGTTAAAAAATCAGTGTAAGAAAGTTGTAGTAATGAAAGCAGGCAACACTGTCGATAATTTTGTTTATTTGAATTAGGGAGGGCAGGTACTTCCCGAAAAATGGATTTTTGGCATTAAAATGTATTCAATAAATAGTAAAATAACAAATAAAAGAAATTAAATGGATACATGACGCACTAAATTCGGTGGCCATTTTGGTTCTTTTTCGCGCGAATTTTTTTTAAATGTGATTTGAATACAAATACCTAGACCTTTTAATTTGCGCGACACAAGAGCAATCTATGCATGATGTATTCATTTATACTCATATCTTTTTTTAGTTATTTTTACTTTTTTCAGAAAAAATTTTAGCGACAAGAACCCGAAGTTGGTCCATTTTTTTCCATTTTGGTCCTTTTTGCTTTTGTTTTTGGCCCCAAAAAAAATTTTGGTGTGGCAACCGTGGTTCCATTTATATCACAAAATTTTTTTTAACTCACCTTTTTATTATTTAGTATTTTTAATGATTTTTTTTAAATCGACGATTTTCGAAGACGAATAAAAAACGCGAGGCTGCTGCACAAACATAAAACAATAGTTTCGACAGTTATACTTCGATTGTAATAAAACTAACGCCAAAATAGAGAGGATAGAACAAGAAAATCGGTAATACCAAGGGTGTGTAGTGTAGCTAAAGTTTAAATCGAAGTTGAGAAGAATGTTCAAATTAACGTACACATATGTGTATGAAAATCCTGAGAGGGTTAAGCCAAAAATTTCAACAATCAGATCAAAATTTAAATTAGAAATCAGACCAAAACTCAGAACAAAAGAAAATAAATTTTGGGCCAAAATTTGGACTTAATTCTGACCAAACCTTAGACCACAATCTAACCAAAATTCAGACTTAAAAAATGATGCTCACAAATCTAACCAGACCGAAAAACAAAGCAAAAGGAGACAAAGTTCAGTCCATGAATCAGATGAAAATTCTGATCAAAATGAAACTCAATTCAGACCCAAAATCAAATTCAAATTCAGATCAAAACTACAAACAAACTTACGGCAAAAATTTATACCACAAAACAAAAATCAGACCGAACTGAAAAAAAATTTAACCAAAAATTAAGTCAAAATTCAGAACAAAATTTAAACCAATATTCGGTCTAGAAGGGGGCTAAATTAACCCTCAAGTTCCCAGGCCCGCCTCTAGACGGCCTTCACCTTTGATCCCTTAGAGAATGTCCCAAGCTTCCAGTTATGAGCTATGATGCGTATTACAGAAGTTAGCGACAGTCAAAGTCGAAAATTTGTGAAAATTAGGAAAATTAATTATTTTGATTGTATTTGAGATAAAAGTGAAAAAAAATACTTCCCGTCATAGTATCCAGATAAAAAAAAAAGCTATGAATAGCTAAGAATTTGAATTTTTTCTATAAAATATTTAATTACTTAAAACAAAAGAAAGAAAGAGCTCATTCAACAACAAATCATTTTAGATACTCAAACTTTCTCACTTCATAAAACCACGCCCATTAGTTTTTTCTTTGGGTTTTTAAATCAGTTTATGACTTTTACGTCAGTATTAATCAATTCCGATTTTTTTTATCAATCAAAAACTTGGGAACTAGAGGGTTAAGATCAAAACTCTAATGAAAATTCTGTCTAAAATTAAGTTCGAAATTCAGATCAAAACTCGTACCAAAAGTTAGACCAAAATTCAAATAAAAAATCAGACTAAAACTCAAACCGAAAGGTGATTAAAACTTAGACTAAAAATAGAGAAATTCGGATAAAAACTCGGACAGAATTCAGACCACAATCCACACAAATGTCAGACTACAACTCATAAGGAAACAGAGTTCAGATCTAGTCATACCTATGTATACACCGAGAATCATGGAAGAATTTATACCAAATCTAATACTAAAAGGAGACTAAATTCAGACCAAAATTTAACTTATAACCCGGACTAAAATCGAACCAAAATTCAGACCATAACTCAGATCGAAATTCAGATCAAAAGGAATATAAAATTAAAATCAAACCTTAGACCAAAATACAGGTCTAAACTCAGGAGAAACTTCAATCCTAAATCTGACAAAAACTTTGACCAAAAATCAAATCAAAACTCAGAGCAAAGATCAAACCAGAAGTCAAACCAATATAAGAGCAAAAGCCAGACAAATTTTCAAACCAAAATTTAGACCGCTATTCAGACCAATATTCGTATTAAAATTTAGACCAAAAATCAAACCACAAGGAGACTAAATTCAAACCAAAAATTAAATGAAAATTTATTTTCAAACTAATACCAAAGTTAGACCAAAATTCAGTCCAAATTCTGACCAAAAGTCAGGCCAAAATTCAGACAACAGTTCAGACCTAAAATCTAACAAAAATTAGGTCACAATCCAAACTTATATTTAGACCCAAATTGAACCAAAAACTAAGAAAATCAAAGAAAAAATTTGTCCAAAAATCAAACCATATGCCAGACCAAAGCTCATACTAACTGGATGGAATTGAGGTCTAATTCAAACCAAAAATCAGACCAAACACGAACCTAAACTCAGACCAAAATTAGAGCAAAAGAAAATACCGAAAAGGCCAAAATTTAGACCAAAGGTAAGACCCAAATTCAGATCAAAAAGAAACCTAAAGCAGACTAAAAATCAAAACAAAATTCAAACCAAAAACCAGGTCACATTTCAGACTTAAAATTGGAATAGAAATCAGACCGAAACTCAGTTCCAAACTTAAACTAGAATTTAATTTTAATTTTGGCAAAAACTCATACCAAAACTTAAGCCAAAACTTTGAGCAAAGACCAAACAAAAATAAGAATAAAACTCTTATTTAAATTCTAACCGTAATTTAACCCAAATCAAAGCACAAAGCGACCAAATTCAAAAATTAAAAGGAAATTCATTCTAAAACTAAGACAAAAATTAGAAAAAAATCAGTCCAAATTCTGACCAATATTTCAAACGTCCTAATTCAAACGAAAACTTAGACCAAAAATTAAAAAAAAAATTAGGCCAAACTCAAACTAATGTTCAGACCTAAACTCAGATCAGAAATAGAATCCAAAACAAGCAAAATCAAAAAAAAAAAAAATGTTGGCCAAAATTAAACCAAAATTTAGACTAAATTAAGGCCGAACCTTAGACTTTAATTCAGGTCCAACTTAAACCAAAAATCGGATCAAAAATCATATCAAAAATGAACCAAAACTCTAACCGAAATCCAAACCAAAATTAAAATAGAATTCTGAACAGAAGAAGACCGGAAAGCAGATCAAAGTTCAGACCTAAATTCAAATCAAAAAGAATCTGAAAACGGACTTGAAATCGGACAAAATGTTAGCCTAGAATTCAGGTCCAACTCAAACTAAAATTCAGACCAAAAATGAACTCAAACTCTGGCTGAAATCCAAACCAAAATAAGAGTTGAATTCTGAACAAAAAGGACTGAAAAGCAATCAAAGTTCAGACCTAAATTCAGATCAAAAAGATTCCAAAAACAGACGACAAATCGGAACAAAATTTAGACCAAACCTTAGTCTAGAATTTAGGTTCCAATCAAGCAAAAAATCAGACAAAAAATGAACCCAAACTCTGGCCAAAATCCAGACCAAAATTAGAGTTGAGTACCGAACAAAAAAAAAAAGAGCAAAAAGCAAACCAAAACTCAGACTTAAATTCAGATCAAAAACAAACCAAAAGTAGATTAAAATTCGGAAAAAAAATCAAACCAACCAAACTGAAAATTGGACCAAAAATCATACCGAAACTCAGCCTAAAATTCAGACCAAAAATCGGACTAAAATTCAAACCGATTTCTGACCAAAATCAGCTAAAAATTCAGACTAAAACTTGAACCAAATCCAAATTTAGCATACCAAAAATTATTATTAGGACTTAGTTTATAGACGTCCTAAATTTGGATTTGTTTCATGCTATGGTCTAAAACTGAAATTTCAGATTAACTGTAGTCCCAGTGTCTCTATATGCGAGTAATAAACAGTTGCGGTGTACAACGATTACCTAAAGAATGTTATAATAATTTAGATTTTCGGGAAGGTCGGCAGCTCCTATAGCCCTCCTCTGGATCCGCCATTGGCTATATACACATTTTTAAATCCTTATTCAATTTTTAATTTGAAAAGTGCATAAAGAACCTTTTGATTAGAAAACGGAGTTCAGTGTTATAGGGAAAAGTAGCAGAGGCCAGGGGGTATGGGTATTATGGGTCAGTCACACATATGCAGTAGCAGCGCCCAAAACGTACACGCACGTACTTGAGATTCAATAGAGGAAACTTTAAATGACTTTCAGCCACTGCATCTAACTTGACTGCTGCTCTACCTCTGCTTGGCATGGCCCCTGATGATGACGCGATTCGGCCTGAGTTGAGTGCCACATGGACGGACTGACTGATTCACTGCCTCGTAAATTTATAATGAATGCGTTTTTTGCACGCATATGCTATAATGTTGCGCGTTGCGTTTATGCGTTGTTGTTGCTGTTTGTTGCTGTTGTGGTTAGTTGCATGCCGCTCATATTAATCTGATTTTTATTCTGTACAATTTTTCACAATATTTTTAATATAATAATTTTCAAACCTACGACGAGTGTATTTTTCTTGATTTTGTGCCAATGTAGACGGACGGGCACAAACAAACACACACACACACACATACAAACATGCAAACATCAACGCATACACACGCATTTCATTTCAGTTGCACGCCATTAGAATTATTATTATTATTTTAAGTTTATACTATTCTAAAAACAAAAAATAAAAACATTAAAAAATACATACACACACACATACATACATAGTTGTGCACATATTTATATATAAATATGAAAATATTAAATGAGGCCCCCCTCAAAGCTGTTGGCAGTGGTGTTGGTAGTTGCCAGTTGTTGCTGTTGTGGTTGGTTCTTGTTTATTGATGTTGATGATGGTGTGTGATGTTGATATTATTTTTCTGTTGCTATTGCCGATTGTTGTGGTGGTCACTGACGCACATATCCGTATCTATCTACATATCTACATGCATATATATGACATATCTATCAGTCTAATCTAATAGCACGTAAATAGTGTGAACCTACTTCATATCTACTCATATGTATCTGCGTTTGAAGTTGTTATTGTTCTATGCCATGTTGGCATTTTGCATAAAGTGCGTATATATTTATATGTATGTATGTTTGTATTTATGGGAATATACCTAGTGAGAAATTATGCCAGCGATGACAATTTCTCTTATTTGTACAATATTTTTAATAGCTTACTTTGGATTAATAGTTTTTTTTTTTATTTAGAAATTCTATCCAGTTTGTCCTAGCAACGCTTTAGGTCTTAACACATTAATTTCGGCTAGTACTAATTTTTTATCATAGCTTCAATCTCGTTCCTCAATTTGGTAGATTTCCTCTTCATGTTTATTTATTTTCCTGAACTATTTTTTCCCCATCGGCAAAGTTTATTATTTTTTATATCCTTCATTTTCGCAATGATTTCTCGGTGGTCTACGGTGCTATTCCTCTAGTAATTGGGAGCGTTGTTGGTGCGGCGCTTTACTCATTTCCTGATTGTGTTCTAGGATAAATGATAGCGAGCATATAGCGTGTCTTAAATCGCTATGGCTAGGTGATCTTTCGAGACCAATGCTCTGGAAATGGAGACCAGGTGAGCAAGCCTTTAGGAAGCCAAAGTTCTGAGCCTAGGAGTGAGGACTACTGATGATTCGATACTCTTCATTCGATTCAAGTACTTTTTTTACTCGAAGCTATAATATAAGTATTTTACTTGGTATCGGAAAAAAGGGTCAGTATCGGATACTCGATACTTTTGGAAAATATTTATTTAAAAAACTGAAATATTGGTATACAATATTTAAAATTGTGGAACATTTTACAATATTTTACAACAATCAATAATATATTTCAAAATGCTACTGCAGAATTATTCAAAATATTTCAGTCCATATTGCAATATTTCAATGTATGTCAATATTGCAGTACAGTATTGAAATTTTACAAAATATTGCCGGCCATGCATGTAGAACATAATGTTTATTGAAACCTTTTCATTAAAATAAAATATTTTTAACAAGCTTTAATCTGTTGATTAGTTTTCCTTCTATTACAAATTTTCTAGCAATTCGCTAAATTAAATTAACGTCATTTCTATATGATTCACATGTTTCCAGTGGAAATTTCTCAAAACCATAATTTATTGCCGAAAAACTCATGTTGAGTAGTGTAAACTGTAGGCTCAACCATATTGTATCACAATGGGCCGTTCTGGACTGAATGTTTTCCTTGACAACCACTTTAAACGAGTATTCGATACAAGTACATATTCGATACTTTTTTCCGATATTTTCGTTAGCATCGATACTTTTATTTGATGCAAGTAATGATCAAGATACTATATGGGTATCGAATCAACACTAGTGAAGACTGTCGGAAGAGTTGAGATTGCCACTTGAGTCAATAAACATTTTATGATTCCTTAGTTATGAAGTAGTCAGAAGAAACTGATAAAGATAAATGAATCTTTTGAAGATATTGCCGGATCAAACATGACGAGTACACTGTGTGACTCAACAAAAACTTAAGCTCGAGCTTCAATCCAACAGGCTCTAAAATACTGCTATTTGGTTGATTTACCTTGAAATCTATCGCAGCAATAAACGGTTGGGTGTAAGTCTTCATCAATCGGTGTTTGAAAAATATTAAAAACCGTTGGAGATATGGATCAGAAAGTTTAATTTTAGAGGAAAATAGTTTCTTTAGCGAGAAAATTCATAGCATGAAACGAGGTAGTTTGCAGTAGATGAGTTCTAGGCAGACCCCACGAAATATTAACCCATTAAGGACGAGCGGGAACCAAAGTAGATAGAATAAGAAAGTAACTTGAGGAAAAAATTGGTTTTGAACCTGACTCAGGAACGGCTCAGTGACAAGATGGCATATGACATCGCTAGGCATTACTGCACCCAGAAAAATACCCATCTCTAGAACAAAGAAAAAGTTTCCTCAATTTAAATCCACGAAAATTTCTCTCGTTTATGTAAATTTTTCTCAAAATGAAGAAAAATGTGCTCCTTTCATGCAACCATGGTGTTCAATTTAAAGTAAGTTTTTTCTTCATTTTTGGAAATTTAATTGCGGTGCTGCCCACCAATTGAAATCAAATCCCAAGTTTCAATGAAATTGTTAAAACTAAAATTAAACAAAAGTAAGATAAAAAAGTAAATAAAACACAAGAAAATATGGGTGGTGTAAATGGGCATCTTCAAATATAATTGTTTTTTCTAAAAATTAGTCCTTACAACGCGTCTCTGCATAAAATTTTAACTCAAGAGCTTCTATGAATTACTTGGTCTATTGTTAACATACATAAATGCGCATGGAACAATGGACGTTTCCATAAACCTGTTTTTTCCAAAATTTAGTCGCACCAGCACATAAAAATTCAAGCACCATGTGGCTGCAAAACAAAAGTATCAAAATACCATAAAAGAACAAATTACCTTATTTAGAATAAAATAAAAATGGACAAGGAAAATATTCGTCGTGAAATTATGAAATTTCATTTGGCAAATTATAGTAGCCGTCAAATTGCAAAGTCTTTAAATTTGTCAAGTCGTACGGTAGACCGAGCTATTATTCGATATAATGAAACTGGGGGTTTTGGAGATAGAGACCGGGCAAAATTTTCAACAGTTGCCACTACTGGTTTAACAGAAAAAATTCGTAAACGAATCAAGCGAAATCCAAGGCGCTCAATGAGAAAAATCGCTAAGGAAGTGGGAGTAACCCGTGAAACAGTACGAATCATTGCAAAATCAAAGCTTAATCTTAAGCCGTACAAACTCCGAAAAGCTCAAGATCTGACACAAAAATAGAAAGATTTGCGACTGTAAAGATGCAAGGCGTTGCTACGCTCCTCCGTGTTAAAAAATGTTGAAAATATCTTGTTTACAGATGAAAAAATTTGCACGGTTGAACAACATTTCAATGCGCAAAATGACCGAATGTGGCTAACATCATCATCGCAACAAAATAGGACTGTTGGCCGAGTTCAAAAGCCAGCTTCCGTTATGGTATGAGCTGGAGTTTCCGCTAATGCCAGAACCCCTCTAATATTCGTTGAAGAGGGTGTTAAAATTGACCAGGTTGTTTATCGGAGCATTTTAAATGAACATGTTCTTCCCTGGGCCCAAGATACATTTGGAAATGTAAACTGGACTTTCCAGCAAGATTATGCATATTCCCACATGGCAAAATTAACGCAAACATGGATAAAAGACAATTTTTCTGGATTCATAACATCTCAAGAATGGCCACCATACTCCCTAGACTTGAATCCAATGGACTACTCTATTTGGAGTATATTAGAGAGTAAGGCTTGTGCATCTCAACACCACAGTCTGGAGTCGCTGACAAATTCATTAGAGAAAGCCTGGACTGAATTTGATCAGGAAGTCCTGCGGCGAACAGTCCTACGATTTCCAGATCGATTGAAGGCATGTGTGCAGGCTAAAGGAGGTTATATTGAATGAGGTGGGGTTCAAATGAATGCTTATATATTGAGCAATGTTAACACTTAATTGTACTTAATGGAAGTACGTCCTTTTGAAAATAACTGCTGAAATGTGTGCGTCACTTTACGATTGTCACCCTGTACAAAAAACTAGATTTACTATTTTGGCCTTAGAAGATAATCGCGTACGCTTTGTTTTTCTTTTGAATTTTTAAGTCGGCGTCTCTATTTCAAGCGAAGTGGTTTGTGGCTATTGATATAATTTTTGAAAAAGAAAATAAATATATATATATATTGTGAAAAAAATAAAATATATTCAAATGATATAAATTTCAATAAAGTTCAATTTATAATTTTTTGGTGGCCATAAGGATCTTTTGATCATTTCAAAAATACGTATTTGTAAAAATACGGATGAATGTAAACTTTAATTCTTATTAAAAATAGAATAATAAATGAATACAAGTAAAAAAAACATGATTTCTATGCCTTTTAATTAAAACAACATTGTAGAAAATATTCGTTAAACTGAGGATTTATTTTCCAAAAAGTAAATTGACTTTAATCTATGGAAAATTATTCCTAAACAGAGGAAAATTTTACCTAAATTATATACAATTTCTCATATTTGAAAAATATTCCCTCAACTCAAAGAAATTTTATATATCTAAATGAGGAAACCGTTTCTATGGCGCCAAATCATTCCCATTTTTCCTCAATTTTATAGCTGTTTTTCTTCGAATCAAGTAAGTATTTCTGTGGGTGTGGGTTAAGAGGAATGAAAGAACGTAAAATGGTCAATAAACAACGAGTTAAAAGCGGTTATTAGGTAAGTAAATTTTTCCCCAGAGGACGCCAACCTTACCCTCATCACCTCCCTCATTATTTCGCAACTCTTTTATCTGATGACATTTCCTACTGGATACAATAAAATTTTATTACAGGAGTGTGGTTTCGCGTATAACTAACTACAACTATTTGTGATTATTGTCATTTTAGTATAATTTTCTTGTCATGCATTCAATATTCCTCTTCCCTGAATAATATTCTGTTTAATTTTTATGTTTTGCTGCATTTTAAAATAAATTATTAACTCTTTTCTTATGCATGGCAAATATCGTAAAATAAAGGTATTTATTTTAAGTGCCATCCATAGCTATTACTATAACCAGTTTCAGTATTATTATTATTATTAGTTTGTTGCCTTATGGAAATTTGTTACAAAACTGAACAGCTGCTGCTAACAATTTTCTATAATTTTCATGTTTCTGTTTTTTGCAAAATGTATGCATTTTTTATGCATTATTTTCACCTACTCCTTCACATATGGATACTTAGAAATAGAAAACTAGCTATTCCTCTCTCTTTCTCACTCTTCAAAATGGCACTTGTTCTTACTGTGCTTGGGATAATTTGAATTTTTTTTTTTTTACCTTTATAGTTTTAATATAATTATTATAATTATCACTAAAACTTTAAATACTTTCCGGTATTGCATTTTGAGCTAAGCAAGTACATATTTTTGAATAATTTATTATGAAAACGCAACCAACACTTTTCTTATTATTACCTTCCAACACTACACAACAAGTTGTAACATTTTTGATGGCACTTGATATTCTAGTTTTTTTTTTTTTTAAATATTTATTATTAGATAATTTAGAAATTGAGTTCACTTAAAACCCATTACAAATAATAGTAGTTATTTACAAATATATTATTAATATATTTTCTTTTCAAGGCTTAGGTAGGCGTAAGCAGTGCGTGGCATATGCATAATTCTCACATACCTTAATCCTATATTCAATAGAGTATTCTTCTTCGAGCAAGTTTAGTTTCTTTTATTTTATTTACTTTATTAAGGTTTAAATTTGCTATAGGTCACTAACGAGTTGTAAAATAATGAATTCTGTTTTTTTTTCTTCTAATAAATAATTGCATCTTTGGTTTAAGAATGAATTAAATTAAGTCATGATTCATTTCCTAACCAATCCTTCTTCCTTTGGCCAGGGTAGAGCTCAGTGGGCTCCCGAGGTTCCTTTCGTCACAAATATTTATATTTTGCAGGGAACCTTAGTTTCATTTATACACAAAGACACCATTTATTTCAGCATAGTTGACGAATTGATGACGAATCAGGGCTTAGTGTTGATTATTAGAAATTGTTTTCTTCATCATTATGAACACATTCAAAAATATTTGCTTTCACTATTTTGCTCTTCACTATGTAAATAACAAAGAGTATTGACGAAGATAACAGAGTTGTATTTTTTTAATTAGCTTGTTGGTCCACTTTGTTTTCAGCCTTAAACCTTCACTAAACTGTCACTAAAATTTCAAATTTAACCTGCAGAAAGATTTTAAAAGGTTATAAGAAATTTGGAAGGGGCTGTAGACAGCACTTTCTAAATTTCGTAGAAAAAATCACTGCAAATATTTACATGCTTTGTAAAATAACAATTAATTTTTGTTTGTTCGTCACTGTTTCCACTGCACGATATCTAAGTTTGAAAGAGAAACTGTCACCTCTGTCACACAAAGAATGCTGCTCATACCTTGTGAACAGTGTAAGTTCAACTCGTTAATCATGTAACGGTGAAGTGATGAACTTTCTTATTATTGCCAGCAGATTAAAGAAAAATTAGCCACGACGATGAATAGAAAATTATTATTATTAAATATGAAGTCGAAAAATTCTTCAAAAAAAAAAAAAAAAAAAAATGGCTTGTCTTGAAACATCGATTAAAAACAATTTTTGGTATGGCAAATAGAAAGGAAAAAAAATTGGCAAAAACGCTGAAACACAACAATTTCTGTTTCCAATTGATTATGGAAAAACAACAATCGCCAAAATTTCATATTGAAGCTTTTCTTCCAGTCTTGAATACGTCAAAATACACTAACATTTCTTTAGCAGAACGAATAACAGCATGAAACTAATAAAAAACAGATTGGAAACAAGGATGGAACAAGGTCGTCTAGCAAATGTGACGCTTCTGAATTTGGAAAGTAAATATCACTTTTATTTTATTTATATTCGATGAACTTATTGACATTTTCTTTAAAAAAAAATTGCGGAAAATTTTATCTCAGTATGGAAATTAAAAGCATGAAATGTTAAATTTTGAAAAAAAATAGGTATGCACAGCCAAAATTTGTTATTGTATGAAGCTTGTTAGTTTTCTATCACTGGGTTGAAGCAGGCCATGTTTTGGTTTCGGTCATAAAATTTCATTTTCCATGATTTGTCAAAAAATTATTTTGAATATAAATAACACTGTACGACACGGGTCATGACCAACGGAATTTCATGGTAATTTTTTATAGATTTCACTGCGCTAATTACGAATCCCAATTTTCCAACCAAAAACCACAAATTTTTGGATGATGCTGTTATGAAATAACAAAGGAAACACGTGATGTTATTTTCAGTTGTTCAGCTGTTTATGACTGAACTTTATACCTAATAACACGGTGCAACATTAAAAAATACCTGGGATGTCATACTACTTTTCTTGTAGGTCTTGTCGAGTAAAACAAGAGTCTGTACTTGAAATTTTCCAAACACCCCCAAAATCTTGATTTACCGTTAAAACCCGGTTTTGGGTACCTTTGGGCACTTATAAGCCTGTAACTTGGTTGATAATCAACAGATTTTCAGTTTCTTACCGGTTTTAGAAATTACCTAGACCTTTCGAACGATATATATTTTATTTTAGAAGATTTGAGGAATTTGTGTGTATTTGTCTAGCAAACACAATATTTTTTTAACTTTTTTCGCCTTTTCTCAACTTTGACGGTGTTTGTACACACTATTTTATAAAGGAGCTATGCTACTTATGGATTTATTCTAAAAACTTGGTTGATTATGAACAGATTTTCTTACTGGTTTTAGAAAAAAGACGCTTAGACCATTTGAATGATATATCTCTTATATCTTTTCTCTTGAGAAATCTGTATGTATTTGTCCAGCTTATAAGTGCCCAAAAGTGCCCAAAACCGGGTTTTTAACGGTAAATCAAGATTTTGGGGGTGTTTGGAAAATTTCAAGTACAGACTCTTGTTTTACACGACAAGACCTATAAGAAAAATAGTATGGCTTTCCAGGTATTTCTACTTCACTAAATTTTGTAACACTGTTTAATTGGAGAAATGTAAAACTGATTTTCATTCCAATCAGAGTATCTTCCTTCATTCTACAAATACTACAAAGAATCCTAGATAACCATATAAGAAAATTCCTAAGTAGGTCCTCCTTTTCTGCATTTCAACACGCTTACCTTAAAGAAAGATCCACCGAAACGGCTCTTTTTGAAGTTACGCGTACAATTGAAAGATCAATTTATTTCAAGGAATATACACAAGCAGCCTTCCTGGACATTGAGCGAGCCTTTAACAATGTCCACAATGAATCCATATGGAAAGCCCTTAATGTTTTGGGGGTCGAAAATTATCAGGCGGACTTGGGAAATAGCCAGTTCATAAAAAGTGTTAACAGAGGTACACCGCAGGGAGGCGTTGTATCTCCTTTGCTGTGGATTGTAGTTATTAATGACATTCCGAAAGAACTTGATACGAGTGGAATCAAGGTTGCAGTGTATGCGAACGATGTGGTTCTTTTAATATCAGAATTGGACCTGTACGTGATGAGTGATATAATGAACGGGGCTCTGGGTAGGTTTAGTAACTGGGCTGCAGGTGGTAGCCTGGGAGTTAACCCGAAGAAAACAGAGCTAGTTCTATTTACCACTAAGAGCAAGATACTGTGTTTTACTCTCGTTTGAGTGGCCATTTTGAATTGTAAATTAAGTTGGAAAAGAAATATTAAAGAACGGGTAAAAAAGGCCTGCTCGGCTTTTTATGCTTGCAAACAAACCTTTAATAAGTAGAGACGGTTATATCCTAAGATGGTGCTTTGGATGTACACTGCAGTCGTCCGCCCTATACTTACATATGGTCCAATAATTTGGAGTACAGCACTTAAGAAAAGTAGCTATCTCTCCAAACTATCTCCGGTTGAGAGAACAGCGTGTACACAAGTCTTGCCCCATTCACGTACTCAACGTTATTCTGCATTTTATGCTTTTTGATTTATACTTCAAAGCCTAAGTGGCTAGTAGTTCAGTTAGACTCAGAGAGTCAGGATGCTAAACCTCTAGATAACCTGATCACAGTTTTATATTCAATGTCCTATCGGCAGACCCGGTACCACAAACAACCGTTTATATCATTCCAAAACTTTATTTTGATAACTCAAACTTGAAAATTTTAATTCCTATGAGAAACGATTGGGATTAATCGGTCACTATTAAGCGATTATAATTATACTTTTTACACATACATTTAAAAAATAGACTGTGAAGTGGGCGCTGGTGTCTTCTCGCATGTTCTAGACCAATCTATTTTACCCCATTTGCCAGACTCTTCTAGCGTGTTCCAGGCGGTAGTATTTGCTTTGCTATTTTACAAGCGAGTAGGGCAATTTTGAACAATGTATCGAAAGGGGGAAAATATAGTTATTCTTTTTGATAGCCAATCCGTGATCAAAGCGATGATATCAAGAATTTCCAAATCAAAACTAATTGATGAGTGCAAGAGGGAATTTGTCGGACTTGCACAACACATTAATTTAAATCACATTTTTGTACCTGGACATAGGACCATTAGCGGAAATGAGAATGCCGATGCCCTGGCAAGACATGGTTGTTGGCTGAATATTTCTCAGTCTCCCTTAAATTTCATAAAGAGAGACATTTTCACGTTTTTCTTTCAACAATCCGACTTTAGATGGAGAGGCTTGTCAACTTGCCCCACATCAAGAACGATGTGGCGATGTGAATATAAGCTCCCCAAAACTAAAGAGCCCTTAACTTTTTGTAAGGTGGAAATCGCACGAATAACAGCACTTTATATGCAACACTGGGTGATTGGCTCACATGCAGGAAGAATGGGCGTCGCTCATAATGATTTCTGACGTTGTTGTCCTGGCATAGAAGAGATCGAAAGTCTCGAATACTTCCTGGGTGACCGCCGGCTTTAGCAAGATATAGACTCAAAACCTTTGGCAAACATTTCGCAGTATTTCAAAGTATTCCAATTTTTTTTTTATTACCTTACATTTTAAATTTACAAGGATCCAATAATTTTTTTTTATTTTTCATTAATTTTCAAACTCAGTTTCAGGACCAAAACTTTAAATCAAAAAAACCTCCTCCTTCTCTTTTCGAATTCGAAGTCAAACCCCATGTCAAATTTGATAGCATAGTATAAAATTTCAAATTTTATTTCTTTAAATTCTTGACTTTTAAGAAGAACGGAGGGGGGCAAGGGTCAGAATCATGAAACCCCCCTCTGAATATGGCCTTAACTTTCACAAACAAATTTTTTTTTTTTGTATGGGAGGGCGTCACGCCCATTTTCTCTAACCCATCGTTTTCTTAAAGCATCTCACTGGCAATAATGTCCCACAAATAACTTAGGAAATACACCGTATTGAAAATCAGGGCTGCATGGCAATTGTCGCACCTACTAATTCAAGCCTACCCATATTTTACCTCCAGAATTCTATTGCCGAATGAAATTTTTTTTCCAAATCTTATTTTTTTTTTTAGAAAACCTTGTAAAAACTCATAAAACGTGTTGAAAACATAAAAAATCGAAAATACCATTTTTCCCATATATCTCCCCTTTACAAAATTTTTTTAAAATTTATTTTTAACCTTTTTTTTTTTTTTGAAAAAGTTGTAAAAACTCACAAAACGTATAGAAAACATAAAAACTCGAAAAAGAAAATTTTTCCTCCTTCCTTAAATTTTTTTTTTTTAAATTTAGGTTAAATTTTTTGAAAATCGTTTTTTGTTGAAAACGTTGTAAAACGTGTAAAAAACATAGAAACCGAAAAGAAATTTTTTTTCCTCCTTTACAAAATTTTTTTTAAATTTAGGTTGGGAAATAAAAATTTGTTTGAAAATTTTTTTTTGTAAAACTCATGAAACGTGTAATAAACACAAAAAATCGAAAAGAAAATTTCATCATCGATATCACAAACGTTCGACCTGACCCGAAAAAAATTTATGTAGATTCGTGATCAGCATGGAAATCAACTCCAGAAAATCCATATGAGAGCTTAGAAATTTTTTCGTGCTGTATAGAGAAAAGTTTCCAAGCCAAATCTTAGAACCGTACTGCAAATAGTTCCTGAGATATTAGATAATTAATTTTCAGGTTATATGGAAGGTGCCATGCCCCCTTTTCCGATCTCACCCACATTTTTCCTGTGGCATGACATTGTCAATTAATATCCTTCTACTAAATCTTAGTACTGTACTGTAAATAGTTGCGAAGATATACCAAAAACATAGTTTGAGTTGTTTGAGAGGTGCCACGCCCACTTGTCCAAAACTTTTTATTTTTGATTTGCGACAAATTCGAGAGACCAACGAATATGTATTGGTACTCGATTTGCTTAAAATCAGACTAAGACTCTGGAAACGTATACAGGACAAACAAACCAACTTGTTGCTTGCAATTGTTGTTGTATATTGGAAAGATTTTTTTTTTTTGATATTACGAAAGAAAATTAATGCGCTATGCATTAATTAAAATGCATTCTCATTTGCATTGTAGTTGAATACTCGTATGCATTAATAAAAAAAATGTGTTGCTGTTGTTGTTGGATGTTGTTGTTGCTCTTGACGCCGCTGTTGTTGTTGTTTTCATTATTATTATTGTTATTATGATGATTATTATTGTTGTAAGCAATAAAGTACTCACTCAACACCACATACATGCATGCAAACATACATACATACAAACATACATACATACAAACAACTATGTATGGCCACCACACCAACAGCAATAACAACAACCACATGGCAAACACCATAGCACCATCATGATCATCTTCTTCATAGCTGAAGCATAAGTGTTAGTATGCAATGCAATATCTACAATTCAGCAGCAGCAAAAACAGCAACAACAACAACAATGAAGCCAGGCAAGCAGTCAGCCAGGCAATTTAAGATGAGGATTCATGCATTAGCATTAAAGCAAGTGTGTTGTTGCTATTGTTGTTGTTGTTGTTGCTGTTGGCGACTATGAATGATACATATTCCTTGCCACTTCTTCTCCATTACTCTACACTTCACTTGCTCCATTGCTTCATTGTTGTTGCTGCCGCTTCATCATCTTCTTCTTCTTCTTGGCAGTTGTTGTTGTTTTTCTTTAGCTCTCTTGTCAGCATTTACGAATTTTAATTTCATACCACAGCAGGGGGCCCACGAGCACGACTTCTTCATTACGCGCACACACATTTTCTACGTTTTTCATGCTTGATTTTTCAGTGTTTTTTTTTTTTTGTGTGTTTTGCTTATGTGTTTTTTGTTGTATGCATGTCCGCTGGGATTATTTGTAAAGAAAAACAAAAATATATATTTTTTTTAAAAACAACAAGCAGAAATAAGAAAAAAAAATTATTATAATGATAAAGAAGAAGCAGAAAAAAAGAAATAGTAGGAAGAAGTGGTTAAAAGGAGCAAGGAGTGTGGATCATCATCATGCTCCAGCAGCAATAGCAACAACAACAACAACAGCAAATCGAATTGAACGATGCCGCAATTTAGCAATTATTAAAATTTAAATTATGTGTTCAAAACAATAATAACAACAACAGCAGCAGCATAAAGTACATGAACAACGACATGAGCAACAAATAACAAAGACTTGCTAAAAAAATATATATATTTTTTCACTTTTGTACTCTACACTCGGGGCTTAATATGAATATTTATGCATATATAATTCGTTTCAGCTGATTGGATTATTCTTTCTCCGCAAATTTCAAAAAAAATTTAACTATTATTGTAACCAAAATTTAATAAAAACCAATCACAGTTGAAAACATATCTTAAAATACTCAAATAGTCTCTCTATGCAGGTTTGCATTTATCAATTCTTTAAGTGAGCTACTTATATTTACCTAGATAAAAAACGCTGGATATTTGCGCTTGATTATCTGACACATGTTTTTTTAAAGCATATACTCTTAGTGTAAAATTAGCCAAACTTAATAAAAACCAACTGCAGAAGTTCAATGTAAGAGGAAGAGAGAGAGAGAAAATAATTCACGCTATGCATTTGGCTGACCAATCATATTTGTTGGTTTTCATTTCAAGAGCGTTAAATACTCTCTACTAGAAATGTTAGAAATATTCACTTTTCTCAAACGAACTTTGCAGTAATTCTACTTCTATTACGGTACAACAGTCCATGGAGAGAGTAGACCAAACTTTTCGCATCCATTCATGTTTTTAGTTCTATTTGTATACGAATGCAGTTTTATGCCGAATCTCAACAGCGAAATGAAATGGTTTCTTTTACAAATTTATGCCATTTAGATAAGTTTTTATTTTCTATTTTTGATTTTAGATTATGCCGAGCATCGAACCGAGACAACTTGTGTAGGAGTCCAGCACACTAACCACTGGGTTACGGCGACTATAATATTAATACATTCATTAATTCACATATCGAAATTATTCGAGTATTGCAACTACATTTTTCAATCGAAACTAGTCCCTTTTACTATCTGAAATGCGATACAAAATTTTTTAGATATTTCGAGCTCAGAACTGCAATTCAGGAAATTTGTCAAAGCTCGTTTTAACTGAGTTGATAGTTTTACTTCTCAGATTGAGTGAATTTAATTGATAATGTGAATAAATGGAAACTACTAAGAATCTAGAATATGTCATGGGATATTCTCTTTCTGTCTCTGTTTTAAAATGATAAAAGAACAAGATATTTAAGGGGTTAAGTTCAGTTAGAGGCGTGAAAAAATGAGTATTTGAAATAATTAATTTTTTTTTTTGGAGTAATAATTAAATTTATTTCTAAAAACTATCAATACAGAGTTATTATACTATGTTTTATCTTTACTTGACCAAATTTAAAAAAAAATAATAATAATTTTTGACGAAGTTATCGCATTTTTCTATGAGTTTTATCCTTTTTCTAAGTTTTGTCCATTGGCTGAGTTTTCTTCATTTTCTAAGTTTTGTCCGTTTTCTGAGTTTTGTTCATTTTGTGAGTTTTGACTATTGTCTGAGTTTTGTGCATTTTCTGAGTTTTGTCCATTATCTGAGTTTTGTCCATTTTCTGAGTTTTGTCCATTAGCTGAGTTTTCTACATTATGTCCATTGTCTGAGGTTTATCCATTGTCCGAGTTTTGTTCACTATCTGAGTTTTGTCAATTGTTTGAGTTTTGTCCATTATTAAAGTTTTTCCATTTTCTGACTTTTGCCCATTGTCTGAGTTTTGTTCATTGGTTGAATTTTGCCCATTGTCTGAGTTTCGTCCATTAGCTGAGTTTTGTCCATTATCTGAGTTTTGTCCATTGTCTGAGTTTTGTGCATTTTCTGAGTTTTGTCCATTTTCTGAGTTTTGTCCATTGTCTGAGTTTTATCCATTATTTAAGTTTTGTCCATTATCTGAGTTTTGTCCATTTTCTGAGTTTTGTCCATTAGCTGAGTTTTTTCCATTATGTCCATTGTCTGAGATTTGTCCATTGTCGGAGTTTTGTTCACTATCTGAGTTTTATCCATTTCCTGAGTTTTGTCCATTGTTTGAGTTTTGTCCATTATTTAAGTTTTTTCCATTTTCTGACTTTTGCCCATTGTCTGAGTTTTGCCCATTTTCTAAAGTTTTGTCCATTGTCAGAGTTTCGTCCATTAGGGGCCGTTCACATATTACGTAACGCGGTAGAGGGGGGAGGGGTTGCACGATTTGTTACGATGTGTTACATTAGGGAGGGAGGAATTTTTTCATCAACTGCATTACGTAACGTTGATTTTACACGGTCAAATACAGATGAGTTCAAAATTACATTAGTTTATAGAATGAAATTTTTTGATTTACATTTGATGAGAAGTGGCTTTTTTATGGATTTTCTCACGCTGAATTCCAAAATCAAGGTTAAAATTTTTTCATTTTGCCGACTTACACACCGACCTTATACTTCTTGATGAAAGGTACTGAGGCGATAATCAAATATGTATATAGTATCGGATCTTTAATTGGTTAACCGATTCAAAAGCTATCGATAAAAATAGGTCAGATTAAAAAAAAATCAAATTTCATTTACGGTTGATTCTGTGGTCACGGAAAGCTTTATTCAAAACGCTGAAAAACGTCAGATTTCTCTTTATTTGCATAAAGCTGAAACTTTTACGCAAAAAAATAAGACCAACCAGGGGAAAAGCGACAGAAAAACAACAAAGTAAACAAGCTGAACAAATCGTAGAAGATAAGTGGTGGCATGATTGTGGCATCATCGGGCAACATCTCTTTTCTATATTGTAACGAGATTTGTATATTATCGGATGCTGTACGCTGTGTACATGAGTGCTCCATGAGTGGCCGATTCGCTCTCTTTATACAGTAATCTAAACAAATAATGGGACAGAATGGCATCAAATCAAAAAATAACAACATAGTTAAGGTTTTACTCATCCAAATGAGTAGAAGTGAAAACAAATTTTTGAAATCTGATAATATCTTCGGGTTTCAAAAGGGTTTTGAAAGTCCCGAAATTTCCACAATAAATTATGATTTTTTAAAAAATTTTTTGCGGTATATTTTTTCAAATTCCACAGTTTACTTACACACAGTTATTTCTACAAATACAAACATAATAGAAAAATAATTTTTCTAATCATTGGTGCCGCAAGAGGTTCAAAGCTTGTAAATTTTTAGAAATTCAGCAAAAATTTTATGAAAAGTAAAAACTATGGTCAAAACTTTTAAACTTGGAATCTCTTGCAATACCAGTAAAAATTATCCGATTTAAAAAAAATAGAGTCTGTATGATATTCGTATTTGTAAAGGCCAATAGCAGAACTGTGGAATTTGAAAAAAAAGTCGGCAGAAAAATTTAAAAAAATTGTAATTTATGGTCAAAATTTCGGGACTTTCTAGACCCTTTTTTTTTGAAACATAAGTTTGGAACACTGTTTTTATTTACAATAAAGGTTAGTCGTTCTATATGTTTTGCCCTGGCTATCGAATTGCAGTTGATAATACGATTAGGTTGTGTAAATGAGACTATATTAAGCTTACATTTCATAAACACCAAGTGTTATAAAGGAACCTTCCTCAGAGCAGCACAAAGCAAGAGAAAGCAATGAAAGAAAAAGTAAAGAAATCTGGAAAATGGTGAAAGGAATTGCAAAGCACTGCAGAGAAAATTCATTGAAGTACTTAGTTCGTATTAACGAACGAAATTACATTAGAAGAAGTCACATTAAGACCTCGGCATAATATGAAAAAATGTTAATTACTAACCTTTTTGGGTTTTAATGAAAACCAAAGCTTTTCGGAACTTTTGAATTAGAACACATAAAAAATTTTAAAGCTAGTGTAAAAAACACCAAATTGGCAACACTGATTATAATTTTCAATTAAGTAAGACAGAAGCAAAATTACATACGATGGCAAATGCCTCTCACAGACGGGCTAGATCCATAGTGTTGCCCCTACTCTCTAAAGTCAAAATTTTTCAGTTTGAATGCACCCATTGGTAATGTTTTAAGTCAGTCAAATTAATGATATTTAGGATATTGAGGGGAAGAGAGAATGTACTTCCTAATTTCTTAAATCTGGTTCCAACTAGTTTTGGACTATGACAAAGAATATGTTTGAAAGTTTCTTTCATTTCAGAGTGTCTGTATAGATCGTTTTTTAAAATACCAAGTTTTAAGCGTGTTACTCCATGAAGCAGTACCCGGGTAATGATATCAAAAGTTAAATTTTATGACAAGGATATAGGCGCAGAAAAGTATTCCTCATACCGAATGAGTTCTGATTCCACCATCTGCTGTTTGAGGTGGTGAAAAGTCGAAAACTAAGTAATGGAAACTGAGTGATAATGGGATCAGTTCCTATTGTACCAGAATGTCTCAGAGGCTAACCAGAGTTGCAGTTTATTGCTGGCACTAAGAAATTGTAGAGTTTTAATACGGACTAGGTAGTAGGTAGTGTGGCTACTCCCCCATCGAGGGAGCACATTTAGAGCCAGAGCGTCGTTTTGATGCCACAACCTCATTTATTAATGGATGTTTCCTCTTTGTTGTCTAGAGCCAGCTCGTGAGATTAAGAAATTGGAGGATTTTTTTCAATTTTGAGTTTAGAGATCTTGGTTATGTCGTCTAGAAAAAGTTTGTGGAATGATTTTAGTCTGGCCCTGGCAAGAGCCTGGGAATAACAGAGAAAGTGGGTTTGAGTCTCTCTTTTTTTAAGGTTATTGCAGCTTCTGTAGTGCGTGTTGTGTGGGATGCGGAATCTGGCCGCATTGATGCCTATTGCCAGTGACCCGTCAGTACTGCAGTCGGTCTGGCTACATCATATCCGGTGTGAAAAAGACGGTGCCTGGTTCTGCAACGTTTAAATTTTGGCCATGTTGCATGTGGAAAGGCTTTTCCATCTGCTATTTGCAAGAGTAAGGAAATAAGAGAGTATATCAGCCTTGATTTTATTCAGGGGAATCGCTACAAATTGCGCCTGAGTTATAATCCAGAGCTAAACCCAGCCTCGCTGATTCATCAGCCCTTTCATTGCCTTTGATGTTCCTGTGACCAGGTAAGGCCAATGTCCAGCATATGATTTAAGGTGGCAAGTAACTCCCTGCATTGGTTAACTTATATCGGGGATATTATGTCTGAGCCTAGAGCCTTAATTGTTACTTGGCTGTCTGTGAAACACTTGAACTTTTACGATTTTTCATAGTCTGATCTTCTATGACCAGGAACCAGCAGTAATCTGTCGTTACGATTTCACCTCAGAAACCTTGATATCGTTTTTCGGTTTCAGCCATATCTTGATAGAACCGTTCACTCTGCTCGTCACTTTCTGCACACAGATTTAATGAAATAAAGCCGAAATGGCTAAATGGGAAATGTATCTTGGGTGACGTAAGTATAAAGTGTTGAGTAGAGTATTTTACAGAATTTATAGAGAACGAAAAATTCGCACATGACCGACCGGACTAGAAATTTTCATGATTTCATTTATGTACATAAAAAACATAAAGAGGAAAACCGAACAAAAAAAAATATTAAAAAACTACCAAAAAAAAAACAACAACAGAGCAAAGGAGCGAGCATATGGAAACGTTGTATCTGTTGCTGTTATTTATGCTTTTGTTATTGTTGCTTATGCCAAAACCAATGATCCGGCAAAATCAGCAACGCATTTGCGATTTTATGTTCAATATTTTTTGTTTTTTTTTTTTTCATTCTTTTCATATTTAAACTTTCTGGTTTCACGATCCCCAGGGATTTTACGCTCCAGAACAGAAAATTATGATCCAATTCAAGTGCTACCAATACACATAAATTCATAAACACACACAGACGCACACGCACACATCAGATATACAGTACTTTTCGGTTAAAGCAAATTTCAATAGGCAAAGGGAAGTGAAGTTCGGGTTAAACGTTGAACCAAAAAATTTCCACTTTCTTAACCAATTTTCTCCTACTTTCAAAATTATATTTATATTTTCATTTCCAGTTCGCGGTAACCGAAAACTATGTACATTTTAAACACTAAAACGGTTCGTTCTAACCGAAAGTTAAGTTTAAACGTTCACAACGAATCGGCTCCATTCGGATTATTATCGCTGTATTTCACTCCAGCTAAGATTCATAGAACGATTTTGGGTTTTCTAAGAGCCATCTCCAAGTACTCATTGGTCGTTTTCAGCGTGTGCGTTATAAGCGAAAACTACTGTACACATAGTACATATGAACATATTTACAATATTATGATTGTTGTTCTCTGGTTTTCTGTTTTCTGTTTTTTTTTTTTATTATTTATACATATTTATGATATGAACACATAAATTTGATTGAAATACTTTAGTATAAAATTTCGAGTTGAAAATTTTGTGAAGTGGCAGTCATGAATTGATACTTAAGTTTCTTATTCTTCTTCATATTACATTGTTTCTTTGAGATACACACACACATAAACACACATACATATGTATTTACTTAATATTTTATAAGCAACATCAGCATCAGCATCTGTAGATGATGTTCTAATTGCATATTTTACGATGTACTCGTAAGTTTGAATTTTTCTGTTCGAATTGTTTGAATTGTTTTTCTGAGAGCATTAAGATAATGCCGATTTATGTAAGTATTTTGTAATCTGCTAATGGCTTTTCAATGTTTCTTCTGTTCTGTTCTGTTCTTCTGGTGTTTCAATGTTTCTTCTGTTCTGTTCTGTTCTTCTGGTGTTTCAATTAAGCTTTTGATTTTCAAATAAATAAAGTTTAAGTCGAAATTTTATTTGCATAATTCTTTCAACTATAAGTGTAGATTAAATCGAAAAAAAGATACAACCAAGTACTTTTTTTTATGTTACATAGAAAAAGCTATAACCATGCCTTTATTCAGTGCTAAACCTACGCCCTTATGAAATTTATAAGGCTGGGTGATGTTAGAATGGTAACACCCATGACACAAGAAGTTAATGGAAAGAATTTCACTATGGTCGAAGTTTCTCTGTTGAAATGATACAGAGGCTGAGAGAAAAATTGGCATAACTTCTACGTTCAGAAAAAAGTGAAATAATTTTACTTAAGAGCAAAAGTGAAACGAAATATATTCAGAGCAAAACTGAAACGAAATATGTTCAGAAAACGGAATAAATCACTATGCTGTTTTTGCTCTGAATGAATTGTTATACCATTTTTGCTCTTACTTTTAAGTCATTTCATTTTCACTTTAAACCGTATTACTTATACTGTTCTTGCACTGAGATACTTTATTGTTCCATTTTTGCTCTTATATAAATTTTAGCCCGCTTTTCCTCTCAATCTGTCAATTAGTGAGGCCACCAAATCATTCATGATATGCAGAAGCCCCGCAGAAATAAAAACTTAAGGATTTCCCAAATTGGGTTTATGATGCCTATTACGTCAGATTTGACAAGCTTGCTCTAAAAACGTGGGAATTTTATTATGGAGCGCTACACGGTGAAAGAACGAATCCAAACCGTCTTAAAAAAGTTTCTTTTTGAAAAAAAAAAGACAAACCACAAAGATATATTTATGAAACCTCTTGAATTCAGTCCAATATTCGGGAGCTTTTCAAACAAATCAGGCTTGAGCAAATTCGTTGTATAAAGTTTTTTTCCTATTCTACATAACAAAAATTTTTCGAATATAGGGCCCGGACCCGTCTGCAAAATGTCTTCATGATTGATAAATAATTTTCATGGTTTGTAATTCAAATTTCCGACGCATAGACGCTTGTTAAAGTTTTTTCTGGATTTTAGGATTTTGATTGAAATCCGGGCCCGATGGGAATCCCACCCGACCCACCCCCCTCTCGTCGGGCCTGACAACAAGTGATTAATTACATGGATCTGAAAATGTCACAATTCAACACTGGCGAGTTTTTGACCGAACTCGTTCAAATTCGATGTGGTACCCCATAAATAAATGTAAATTTGAGTCCAATTTGTTTAAACATAAAAAAGTATGGACTATCAGACTTTAGGGACAGGTAGTGGGGGCGAATTATTGAAGCGCCATCTATAGACATACCAATTTTATTGAAATTTTGTATACTAGAAATCTAAGAAATCTTTTTTTTTGCGTTTATTTTTATTTAAAAAATATTCCGGAGCAAAGTTTTTTGGGCCTGGCACCTCCCATATAACGTTAAGCAAGAATTTTTCTGGGACCCATTTAATAATTGTATATTCTTGTAATTTTGGAAGTAGGTACTTAATTGAAACATCATATAAATGACCAATTGTGGCCACCAAAACGTAAAATTACACGGCCTGGAAATTTGATACGCTCGTTGCTTCATCCTGTTGATAGTAGACGTCATTCGTGTAAATATCAACCAACTCCGGAAAGAAAAAATCGTTCATCATGGCACGATATCGCGCTCCGTTGACAGTAACCGTCTCACCTTCTTCGTTTTGAAAGAAGAATGGCTTGATGTCGCCGCCCGACCAAAATGCACACTAAACGGTGACTTTTAGTGGTTCTTGAATCTTTCTCAGGTTTTTGGAGCCTCAAATGCAATAGTTTGGCCCAAGACCCAAGACCAAGGACCCAAGATGAAAATGTGACTCATCCGAAAAAATTATTTTTTGGCAAAAATTGCGACATGTTTTCCAGCAACCAATCAGTAAGCACCCGACGCTGTCCGTGATCTTTAGACTTCAATTCTTGAAGCAATTGAATCTTATAAGCGTGTAATTGAAGATCTTTGGTCAGAATTCAATGCACGCTAGCCGCAGAAAGATGCAATTGTTGCGCACGGTGCCGAATTGATGTTCTTGGGCTCTCCGCGACACTGTCAATTATATGTAGAAGTAATATTTCCTGTAGACCGTGCTGGACTTGGTTTGGTTTGACGATTTCACGTCTTATTCTGACCCGGTCGACTTGAATTTTTGCAATATATGGTATATCGCACATTCTTTTCACTTGGCACGCTTTGCAAAAATACGTGAAGTTTCGTAATAAATTTTAACCATTTGAATCAGCATTTTTCTATCAGCGTGTAGCGCTTCGTGGTAAATTTTATACTTTCAAAGAGCACACTTGTCAGTTCTGACGTTTATACGATGACAGCAGTCAAAATTACTAAAGTTTCCAACCCTGCAACTCTTATTGAAACAACCTTTATACTTCTAAAAAGCGAACTTGACTAATTAAAAAAAATTAAAAACTAATTACATTACTCACAAGAAATGATGACAGACAGACGATCATAGCTAGATTAATCCACTAGCGAATTCAAGCGCAGGATTTAATGGAAGTAACCCAGGCAACTCCAGATATTTTTCGCCTAGTATTGTTAGAAAAAGTGATTCCTTTTTTCTTCTGAATGAAATATTTTACTTTCTACAAAAGGTCACGCAATATTACCAATATTAAAAATTAATACAAAATTATTAAAGCTCGAGAATTAATGTATGGATGATCTTTGCTGCAGCTACTGATGATTCGATACAAGTAAATACTCGATACTTTTCATTCGATTCAAGTATTTTTTTTACTCGATGCTATGCCATAAGTATTTTACTTCGTATCGGGGAAAAGGGTCAGTATCAGATACTCGATACCTTTGGAAAATATTTATTTAAAAACTGAAATATTGCAATACAGTATTTGAAATTGAAGATCGTTTTACAATATTTTACAGCAATTAATAATATATTTCAAAATGCTACTCCAGAATTATTCAATATCCATATTCAACATTTTTCAGTCCCAATTGCAATTTTTCAATGTATGAAAATATTGCAGTACAGTATTGAAATTTTACAAAATATTCCCGGCAATGCGTGTAGAACATAATGTTTATTGAAACCTTTTCATTAAAATAAAATATTTTTAACAAACTTTAATCTGTTTTCCTTCTATTATAAATTTTTTAGCGATTTGCTAATATCATTTAGTTAACATCATTTCTATATGATTCACGTATTTCCAGTGGGTATATCTCAAAACCATGATGTATAGGCGAAAAACTCGTGTTGAGTAGTGTAAACTGTAGACTCAGACCATCTGGTCTGATTGTTCTCCTCGACAGCCACTAAAAAAAGAGAGTAATTTGTCTCTTTAAACGAGTATTCGATACAAGTATATATTCGATACTTTTTTTCGATATTTTCGGTAGCATCGATACTTTTATTCGATACAAGTAATGAGTAAAACTATCGATACTATGTGGGTATCGAATCCACACTAGCTGCAGCTGAGTATGTTATTGTGAATTATGATTTTATTTATTTTAACGTGCGAAAAGTTGAAAAAACATAAAAATACTTAAGAAGTGGTACTTACTTTTCATTTTTCATCAAGGACCTTTTCAGTGTTTAGGGAAACAATAACAACACAGAAACATAAACACAAATATACAAACATACACTTGTGGACATACAATTAAGTCACACACTTATGAGCAGAAGAATTTTAAGAAAAAATAAAGTTTCTATTGAAAAGAAACAAAACCAACGGTAAAATAAATAAATAACAGTTCAATATTTAAAATTATAAAAGAAATAAACAGTTATAATTATCTGTATGTAAGTTAGACCAATTTGTATTGTATGTCGTATATTTTATTTATTCGGGCTTTTTGGTCGTTAATTTTTTTGAAACAATTAAAGAAGAACTTCAATTTTCATTTTCTCCTACGCGTTTCGATCGTTTTAAGACCATCCTCAGGGAGTCTGTTTATTATGAAATATAATAAAATAACAAATGAAACATAAAAACAAAATTATAAATTATAAACAAAAACATATATACAGGTTTGCAGCAATCTTACATTATTTTCACACTAAAACTTATTAGTTATATCTAATGGCTGCTACGTACGTCAAGTGTATGTTGTTTAAATCGTCTTTATGGTTTATAGCTGTGTCCGTTTTTTGTTGTATTCTTAGTGTTTCAAGTGTCATTCTGTTTCTATATTTGCGTTCTACGTCTAATATTTTTGCGTTGGTGAAATCTGCTGTGTGTCGATTTTCCGTTAAGTGTTGTGCTAGCGCTGTTGTTGTCTTTTTGTTTCTTGCGTCCGCTATGTGTTCAGCTATTCGTGTGCCGAAAGCTCTTTTTGTTGTCCCTACGTATGTTTTGTTGCAAATTTCTCCTTCTCTCCCTTTGCATGTTATTTCATAAACTACATTGCTTTGTTGGGTTTTATCTATTTTGTCTTTTGTGTTCGAGAAATATCTTCTTAGGCTGCTGTGTGGTTTGTGAGCGTATGATATTTGTTTTTGTTTTATGATGTTCGTCAATATTTTGCTGTCTGTTAGGTTTGGTACATACGAAAATCGACACACAGCAGATTTAATCTTTGGCGATTGTCTGGAGAATAAATTAAAATACATTCGCAATAATTTTTAAAATCAGTTACTTGGTGTTATCCCATACCGTCTGACACAAATTTGTCCACACGGCAATATATTTATTACACAAAATTCGAAAATAAAAACACCTTTTTTTCAGTTAGTTGTTTAAAATTTGTGCAAAACATGCTTTTCGAGCTAAAAATAACTGTACCTGTACGACAGTTGTAATTTTTCCATTCTTATTTATACGTATCGATAAAGAAAACTTAGATTAGATGTTTATTTTAAATGGCGAACGTAAAATGGCGGCACAGGCAGGCGCAAAAGTGGTTGGTCACTGCAGTGACCAGTGGGTATTTAAGGGTTAAGTCATATGCTAAACAAAAATTAAAAACTAATAAGTTTGATGATTTTTAATTTTGAACAGAAATTTTACCTTTGATACTGTTAGTACTTTGTGGAAACCATTTTTGCCTGATAATTTCTGTACATCTAATCGACTAGTACCAGAGCATTGGGCAGCAGTAATTTGATTCTATTCCTCCTGAATGAGAGCTCATAAGAAGGCCATATTTGAAGGTTTTGCGCTGCCACGACCCTTTTCTATATGTTTTAAATATGAACTTTGGACAGGCCCTCGAGTGTTTTTATTTTGTTCTCATTTAACTAAGACTTAACGGCCCGATATGTGTGTTTTGGGTCGTTATCATGCTGAAAGATCCAACCCAAACGTAAATTTTCACCGTATCCTCGCAGAAGATGATTTTTAAGGATGCCTTTGTACTTTTCTTCAGTGATTTGGCTATCGGTTTAAGCAATTGGATTAACTCCAGATGAAGTGAAACACCACCAAACCATTACACAAGGGCCCCATGTTTTACAGTTTTTTTTTAGTAGATTTTGGGCCCAGCTCAGTATTTAATGGATGCCTAACAAAGAGCCTTCCATTAATCCCAAACACATTTAATTTAGATTCATCGCTCCAAACAATCGTTTTCCAAAAATGCTGGTACTAGTGGAGATATCGTTTAGTGAACTGAATACGCTGCGCAATATTTTTTTTTTTGAGCGTTGAGCTTATGTCTGCTAATTCGTCTTAATATTTTTTTTTCGTTTAACCGCTTGCGTATAGTTCTGGCTGATATTTTTAAATTATAATCTAAGTCCATTTGTGATCTTAGTTTGATGAAAGTTTAGAAATCGTTCATTTTGCTGAGCCTAATCATGTACCTATCTTCAGCTGGAGACGTTTTAAGTGGGTTTTTGCGTTGCAAATTGTGAAATGATTTGAATTTTTTGTAGTATCTTATCTCATTGACCACTGTTTCACGTAAAAAAGCTAGCTCTTCCACGATCTTTGCAATAATCCCAGGGTTCTGGAAAGTTTTCCAAATGAGCTCTCTCTTTGGGGGAGTGGAACTCTTATTTTTGCCCATCACAACCAAAATCAACAATTGTTCAACTAAAGTATACAGAATTTAAGTGCACTACGTCAAGTTGATTGCGAAAGAATATGAAATGACTTAATTAAATGTCCACTTCTAATCTTACTCCTTCACACACAATTGCCGACTGTGCGCAAAATACGTCACTCTTTTGTAATTGCTCTTAATATTTTTCAAGGCTTCTAATGGTACCGCTAAATGACATTATAAAAAATTCTTGAACCACTAATACAAAATATTTTTCAAAATCAGCATAAAATGTTGTTCTAGTGACTTAATTATGTGACCACAAGTGTATGTAAAAATATTACAACAAAAAAGAAGATACATTTAGTATTGCAAATAATGCGTGATGTTGTTGTTATTATTGTACTTGTTTTTGTTGCTGTAAGTTGCCATATTCTGCCAATGCCAGTGTTGCTGACGACGCTGACGTTGATGAATTTTAAGTATAAACTCTGCGCTGGCAGCCAAAGATAATTCCACATGTTGTTTTTGTTCTTGTTCTTGTTATTTTTGTTTTTAATTTTTTTTAGTACTGCTGCTGCTGGCGAAGTTGTTGTTGTTGCTTGTTGCTACTTTCATGCTTCTGATGATGATATTTGCGTTTTGGATGTTTTTTTTTTTTTTACTTAATAACATTCACATTCGCGTTTCTAATGAAGCACATCAAATTAGAGAGGTGGGTGGTGAAAGTGAGGCAAAAGGGGGAGATAGAGGAAAGCAGTTAAAGTAGGAGGAACACATAAACAAAAAAAATACAACAACAACAACTGTGACAGCGACTTTACACAAATTAATTCTAATCTAGAAAATTACAGTGGCCGAAAAGCATTTATATTCCTATAAAAGGAAAGAAAATCAAAAAAAAAAACCATCCACATAAACACAGCAAGAGCCGCAGCAGCAAGAGAATAACAGCAACAACAAACAACAAATTAAGATAAGGCGAATATAAAAGCGAAAAATTTTATTAGAAGTTGTTGTTGTTTTTGTTGTTGTTATTATTGTATTAATGTGGCCATTTCGATTGCAGATACACACACCCACGTCTATAAAAACAGCACAAAAGCCCCAGCTTCAACAACAACAACAACAACAGCAACAACAAATTGAACACGTTACACGGTAAGTAGTATGGATAATAAGTACCTATCTTTAAGATTTAATAATATTAAATGAAAAGCAAGCAAGAAGCCAGGCAGGCAGGCAGCCAGACAAAAAAAAAAAAAAAAGAACAAACAAAAAAAATAAAAATAAATAAAAAAATACATTAAAAATAAGTTAAAAGATTTTTTTCTTCTTTAATGATCATATAAATCAGTTGTAAAGTCAGCGAAAACAACAACAAAAACAACACGAACAACATTCAAATCTTGCAAACATTAAACAACCAAATTTGATTATGATTATATGAAAAAAAAATCAAAAAAGAAATAAAAAATTTGTGAGGGAGACAGGAGAGCATTTTGTACTTTATATTGTTACATCACCGACATTACAGAAATTTTGATAGGAATTTCATTTACTTGAGTCATTCTAAGAAATTTCTATAAAAGAGTTCAAAATCCTCAAAGACTGTCTTTAAATTTAATATCCTTTAGTTAAGGTTAAGTTAAGGTTAGCAAACTCACGCTGACTTTTTGACGATATATCCGAACCTTTCGATGCCATTCAGGGTTTACGCCAGGGCGACGCGATATCATGTGACCTGTTTAATATAAGCCTTGAAAAAATAATGCGTGATGCTGGTGTATACACCACTGGAATAATTTTTCACAGACCATATCAGCTTCTCGCATATGCGGACGATATAGACATAATGGCATGTGACCAGCAACTCATATTTATATAGGTATTATGGCGGGCTGGAGCGCGGAGCTAAAAAAATGGGGCACAAGATAAATGAGGGCAATACCAAATACATGTGCTGCAGTCGAAATAACAGCACACAACATCGGCTAGGCCAAAATGTCACCATTGAGCCGTACAATTTCGAAGTAGTAAATGAGTTCGTGTATTTGGGATCATGTGTTAAATCCGACAACAACACCACTATTGAAATAAGGCATCGAATTATGCTCGCCAATCGCTGCTTATTTGGCTTGAGCAAAGTAATAGGATCGAGAGAAACGGCCCGAAAGACAAAAATACAGCTCTATAAGACCCTTATTATCCAAGTAATAACATATGGCGCGGAATCGTGGACTTTGACAACGGCGAGTAAAGACCTGCTGGGGATTTTTGAGCGAAAAGTACTGCGCATTATTTTCGGGCCAGTATGCATCAACGGAGAGTGGAGAATAAGATTCAACGACGAACTACATCAGCTGTATAGCGGTGTGCCCCTAGTCAACATCATTAGGTGTAATCGCCTGCGATGGTTGGGGCATGTATATAGAATGCAGGAGAACTGTCCAAAGCGAAGAGTCTTATTCAGTGATCCTGTGGGCGCAAGATGTCGTGGCAGACCAAAGCTTAGGTGGATAGATTCTGTCCAAGACGACCTTCGAGAACTAGGGATACGGGATTGGAAATCCAAGGCAGCAGATCGAGAAGTATGGAGACGAATTTTGAACCAGGCTCAAATCCGCATGGGACTGTAAAGCCAACTAAAGTAAAGTAAGTAAGTTAAGGTTAAGTTATAGTGACGGCAAATTGCCTAATATTGGTTCATAGTAAAACCGCAACTCTCTCTTTAATCCTTTGTACTCCCCTTGCATTTATGCGAAAATAGCAGATGTTTCCTCGCACTATTATCAATGTCGAAAGTACTGATTTTCAACCCGAAATCTTTTAATCTTTTACGAGGGGGCTAACAAAAGTTTGCTTAATTGGTAAGACTGAATAAATTTATGACAAATCTAAAAATTTCCGATGATTTGGCATAGTATTACGATATTTCATTTGAAGTTTCACTGCACACAGTCAACAGTCCTACAGTGCCCCGCACTTATGCATATTCGTAAAAGAAATCTGGGTAACCACCAAATACCAGATGATAATCTCAACTCCGTAGAAGTAGGACCCATACTAAAATTTCTACTGGAGGCTGGACTTATGGAAATACTATGAGTCCATGAAGGGGCACAATAGATCTTAAAGGTCGCAGTGCGCTACCCTAATAATGATAATAATAAAATAAAAACTTGAAAACGATGAAGATTAAAGTTATGAAACTAAAATTATTTTTGGCCTTTTCCTTGTAGCCAACCAAACGAACTTTTGTTAGTCCCTCCGTAGTTTATATAGTTCAACATAAGCCATTTATTGAATGCTGTTCAATCTTCATCGATCTATCACCGCACAGAAAGATAGTGGATATTCTAATGTTTCTTTTTCATCAGGCTCATCACAATTTCAGCACGAGTTGACCTGTTCTGTGGCCATAACGATCTATGAGATAGTGACTAGTTTTAAACCCGATTAATAGCCTACATTCTCTCTTTGTAAGAAAGATCATGTAGTTTAATTTTTTCTTGAATAAGTTTTCGATTATATTTTGATTATATTGTATGTTTTTAACCCTTTCGGGACGGTAGAGAAACCAGTGGAGATAGCTCGTAACCGCATCCGGATTCGTATTGTCTAACCCCAATTTCTTGTTACAATTTTTGATCCAAATAGACATTTTGTGCTTCTTAAGGCCCGAACTTTCATGAGGCCCGGTGACTCTCAATGAGATTTTTAAGAATTTTTTAATGCACATTTTTATTAGATATTCAACATTTATTTTCAAGCCTTTGCCATAATACGTACCCGCTTTTCCCTATACCGACAAATTTTAATTTTTTATTTGGTAACAAAAAATGAACGAAACATGAGAAAAACAACAATAACAACCTGAAGAAAGAAGACAAAAGTAAGAAAGTTAAGTATGCAGAAGATATGTAATCAAATATATATATTCATACATACACAAAAACATCCATTAAATATATTATTAATAAATAAATTACATCACATTTTTATTGTAGTCAATTTAATAGCTACTTACATATTGCTGGAATGATCATCAGCTACATTGATTGCATTCGCTTTAGATGTAGGTGTGAATTTTGTTTAATCTTTTGAAATATTTTATTAAGAATATAAAAAAAACTAATGGTTAATAAATCAAGAAAAAAAAAATTATCGAAAGGAATTATCGATATATAATTTTTTTTATTTATTTAACCTCTATGTGGATACCCGTGGTAACCGCGGACATCAGATGTGCTTTTACTGATTCACAAAATTTATTATTTGATGTTGGTATTTTTGCTATCCCTCAAGCTAGGCAGGTAGCAGATTTTAAGCTAAAATATTTATAGGAAATTTTCTAATAAGGAGTGAGATTGAAAAAATCTTAATAATTTTTTTGGGTGTAAAATTTAAAAATTTCTTTGATCTAGTTATCTTTGAAAGATATGCCAGTTGTTATTTTTAATGACAAACATGTTGATTTATTGTGAGTTTGATCAAAATGAGTGAAGAAAAAGAAGTACGTCTTAAAATTATTACAAATTTTCAAAAAAATCCAAATTGGTCCTACAAGAAATTGGCCAAAGAATTGAAGGTCTGCAGTCAAACTGTTTCCAATGTTATTAAACAGTTTCAGGAGAATTTGGCCATCGATAGGAAACCTGGTTCGGGAAGATAACAAGGACCACGCGATATTGAGAAAGCCAAGAAAATAGAAAGCATATTGAAAAGATCTCCAAACTCATCTGGTAGAAAAGCTGCCCGGTTAGCTCAGTACTCTGACTATTTGGTGCGAAAAGTTAAAGCCAATGCAGGTTTGAAAACATACAAAGTCCAAAAAGTTCCAGACAGGAATGCTACAAAAAATTTAGACGTCAAAAGTAGGGCTCGGAAATTCAAATCGAATTTCATACAAAAATATTCATGTTGTATAATGGACGACGAAATGTATGTACTGGCAGATTTTACGCAGCTACCGGGTCAAAATTTTTATGTTGCTGATGTTCGAGGAAATGTCGAAGAACAATTTAGAATCCAAAAGCACACAAAATTTCTTAAAAAATTCCTGGTATGGCAAGCTATATGCAGTTGCGGTAACGGCAAAAGAAGCAAGTCATTTGTTACAGTGGGCTCTATAAATACCGAAATATACATCAAAGAATGTTTGAAAAAAAGACTTCTTCCTTTCATAAGAGAGCACATTCTGTCCACATATTTTTGGCCCGATTTGGCATCATGTCACTACGGCAAGAAAGCTCTGAAGTGGTACCAAAGTAATAATATAGTTTTTCTACCAAGAGAGGCCAATCCTCTAAATTGTCCGAAGATAAGATCAGTGGAGAGATATTGGGCTCTTGTGAAAGGAAACTTAAAGAGCACAAAAAAAGTGTACCAAAATATCGAAGATTTTAAAAGGAGATGGGCAAACTGTTCCAAAAAGGTGTCTGAAACAACTATCAATTCTCTAATGGAAGGCTTACCAAAAAAGGTCCACGAGCTCATAAATAGTGGTTAGAATCATAAAAGCTATATTTTTCTGTATTAATTCTGTAAAATATTATCAATTAAGTAAAAAAAATCAAAACTCTAAGATCAACCGTTTAAAAATTATTGAATTTTATATATGTTAAGATTTTTTCGATCTCACTCCTCTTATTTTTTTTTGTGTTTATTTTTTATACTTTTTAAGGGATGCCCGTGGTACCTGCGAAGCTTTGTATGTATAGCTCTTAGTATGGAAATCGTAATGAATTTGTGCTATTTTTTCTTAGAAGTTAATAATAATACACAATACTTAAGTAGACACTAGAATATCCCAAACCCCTTTCCCCCTCTTACTGATGAAAAAGTCTAATCGTAGACGTAAACCGACGCTAGGTACAGTACAGACGTTACTAAAAATTGCTACATTGATAAAGGAAAAACAACAAAAACAAGCTACTGCAAAGGAACAGACAGAGAAAAATAAAAATACCTGCCCCGGCTCTACCTTCCAGCAGAAAACTATCAATGAAAATGCTGATATTGCTATCTGCAACTTGAGCGTCGAAAAATTCATCCACTATCCGAGTCTTATAACTTTTCCCAGTTATTTTGACTTTTTTCATGCCGTCCATAGGCATACGCATCTCTTGAATATCCTTGTATAAGGTACTAGGATTCGCATGTGTCCATGTACGTCCGTCGAGTTATGCCAGGTGACCTTCTTCAGCATCTGTAGTGCTGGAATTGCGGCCATTTTCTTTATTGCTAAATCCAGTGGCGGCAAGCCTAACAGCATCTCCAACGCACTTGTTGGTGTGATGCGCATTGCACCAGTTATGCCAATACACACCAACCGTTGGAGATCCATTTTGGGGCCTCAGAAGTTATACCGCATTGGAGACCACAAACGCGTCTACTCTGAAACTGAACCCTCTTAGCCTTCAGAATTACGCCCGCAATATGATCCCAAGATAATTCACTTTCCTGGATGTGTTAATTTCAGATTCAAAATGTATAAATCGGTATTTACTCAGGCCAACTCTCTTACGAGTGAAGAGTATGTTGTTTGACTTTCCTGCGTTAATTCTGGGGCCTAATTCCCTGCACTATTCCTTCACCATTTTGAGTGTCTTCTCTTGATATGATGTCAATGAACTTACCACAAACAGCAACATCAATATCGTCGGCATACCCAAGAGTGTGTATGCCAGATCGGTCCAGTCTTTCTAGAAGTGTGTCCACAGTGACGCTCCATAAATTGGGCGATAACACACCACCCGGTGGATAGCCCCTGTTAATTCTACCTCTAATTTTGTCTCCACCATGCAGTATGTTAACCGCCCTCTGCCTGAACATGCTGCCCACTCAAGTTGTTATAATTGGATTGACACCACGCTCAGTCAAAGCTTGATGTAGCCTACCAAAGCTTATTTTATCGAAGGCACCTTCAATGTCCATGAAAGTAGTCATTGCGATGTCTCCGGAATATAGCTCTTTTCCACTACCCTAACTAATTCTTGCAAGGCGATCTCAGTAGATTTGCCAGCCACGTAAGCGTGCTAGCATCTACTCAGCGGATTATATAATAACGATGTACTCTCAAGAGTATCCAACATTGCCCGCTCCATCGTTTTCAGAGAAAACGAGCTAAGGCTGATTGGTCTAAAGAACTTCGCCTCTGTATAATCCTTCCTCCCTGGTTTTGAAAGGAAGACCACTTTGGCCTCTCTCCAGCTCAGTATTCAGTCGCTAAAAAGCCTTGGTGCATTGAGAACCTCCCCACATTGCATCAATGTCGAGCATATCCCCTCTATCCTTGACTTTTTGAACGGATCAAATGAGCGTATGGCGCTTCTTATTCCGTCCATAGTGATAACCCTTTCAACTTCCAGTCTGTCTTCTCTGTTCAACCCTTCTTCAGGGGTGGCCAGCAGTTAGCAGAAAAATGCACTTCCATCAGGGTTTGCAGCGATTCATCCATATTCTCTGCCATAGTTCCGAATCGATACTTCGAAACCATCTTCTGAAGCCAACAAACTTCTAAAGTTGCTTCCATACTAGAGCAGAAATCTCTCCTGGCGTCGTATGAGTTTTTTCATTTCTCTCTTTTTCGCCTTGTAATCTTTCTTTGTATCCGGGTTTCCCCGGCATGTGCAGATTAAAAGCCCTCCTAAACTCCTTCTTTAGAAGTTGAAAGTTGGGCAGGCTACCTCCAATGTGTTTTCTGGTACTTTTGTAGCTTTTTTCAGTTAGTAGTTCCTTCAACCTCACCTTGTATTCAATCGGATCCGTGTTTTTGGGAGCTCTAACCTGTTTGATGCTCTGCTGGTGGTTTGTGCCCTACCGAACCTCGAAAAGGATGGCTCGGTAAACTGACATGGTTAGCCTATCCACGACCCTCCAGCTCTCCAGTCTTCCCAGCATTTTCCTACAAAACTGAGTCACATCAATGACCTCCGGTCTTCTTGCGTCAACGAAAGTCGGTTCAGTTCTATGTTTCCAACTCGCAGATTGCGCCCTTCCACAAATTCAAGCAAACAAACGCTCTCCTCTGTCATTGTCGTTGGTGCTACTCCACACAGTGTTATGTGAGTTAGCATCACAACCTATAATCACACCAATGATCCTTTCCTCGCAATTACTTACCAGGACATCCATCTCTTTTGACGGTGAAGGTTCTGGGGAATCGTAAGGTAGGTACGCTAATGCGACCAAGAAGACCCTGTACAGTCCCCGATCTTCACTACTGTAAGATCCGAAGAACACAGCTGTACATCAAGTGTACAGCAAGGACACTATGTTTCACCAGAATGCTGGTCCTTCTTTTGCCATCTGTTTCAAGTTAGAACAGTGTGACGTTCAGCTCCGAGAGGTCCCTAAATCTGTAATAGAGAATCCAGGGTTTTTGTAGAAAACCAATGTCAATACCTTCATCCTCCATGCAACGCGTCATCATTGCTGATAATGCCTTACTATGATGAAGATTGAGTTGATGCTTTCCAGGAAATCATTATGATTTCCGAAATTTGGCACAAGATTTTACTTTTGAAACCGTGAGCAAGAAAGCAATATACTTACAATTGTTATGGGTCTAAAATCCTAAGTCTTTTTTTTAATATGATGTATGCATGTTGCAATAAATGTAGTAAAATGATTTTAATAAACACACATGTCTACACATAAAACGTAATGTTCTTGTAATAATTTGTAAAATTTAATAGAAAAACTTCTCAAATTTTTATTTCAACATTTTATAACATGTAGAAAATATTTATACCATTACTTTCTTGCATCTTACACTTCTCCACATAAGTTCTAAGACTTAAGGTGTTATAAATGAGGAAAAAAAAAAGTACAAAAGACTGTCTGGTATATGAGAAATTTCGGTAAGTCATAACCAGTACATGCATACATCAAACATTCATACATCTAAAATACAAAACACCCATAAACCCATAAAACACAGCCAGAGAGCCATTAAAATATATTTGTATAAAAAGCAGCCATTAGACACAGAAAAATGTCGTAAAAAACTGAACTAAACTGAACTGAACTGAAAGAAACTGAAAGAATGAAAGAAATGTGAAGTTAATATTTAATATTAACAAAAAATAATAATAAAAATAATAATAAAATAATACAATTATTTTATGCAAAGAAACGTAATATTCGCATACGCACGTATTCGGTATCTGTAGTTAGTGCATACTTAAGAATATGAACATGAATCTGTTAGAGACATTAGCAGACACTCATTGAAATTAATATAGTTGCATGAAAGAAAAATATAAAATAAAAATAAATATTTGAATTAACAATTAAATACAATTTATTTATCATAAACACACACACACTCTCATGTACTAGAGTTTCAAATAACCCAGTTGGACTTTGGATGATCGTAGGAGTAATCATTGAGCGCTCCAAAGCGAGCAATCGATTACTCCATATTGCTCCAGAGCTCTTGCATTTTGTACTCCTTTTTAACATTGCATGTCCTAGGGCATGGATTACTCGCTTTAGCCTCCAAAAGGAGCAATAATGGAGGATACGATTACGAGCATGAGATCACTTGCATCTCATAGAAAAACAGAACTCCGAAATAGTTCCTCACAAAATTTATAACGCCATAGACTAGTTGTCTAAACCGACAATAAGCACTTGTGTGTGCCAAGGTTCAAATCCCACAACATTTATTTTTTTTTTTTTATAATTATAATGTTATATATTTTTATTTTTTATTTTATTTTTATTTTTATTTTTTTATTACTTACTATTATCGTTTTATAATTTTATTATTTTCTTGAGTTGCCTTTTTCCAGGCTCGAACCTGTAGCAGAAAAATTCGTACTGCGAATATTAAACCACGCGCTAACCAACTGAGCCACACAAGCAAATTTGTTGTTATTGGATTTTGTCTCTTTTACTCTTGCAATGATTCTAGTACTAGTTGCTGATTTTTAACTCTTTGATGCACACGATTTTAAAGAAAAAAAAAACACCAGTTGCACAGACATTTTTTTGGTTTATATCATTATCAGCAGAATGAGAAACTGTAAATAAAATATTAGTATGTTATCATATCATGTGACGAGTGCAGATGGGACTCATTTTAGTTTTTATGTTTTTATTAAAATAGATAGGGTTAATGAGCATTTTATGCCAGAAGAATAGCAAAAATTTACAAAACAAGCAAATCAGATGATCGTTTTGGAACCCTCTACAGTTCTTCATCAGTGATTTTTGTGATAGTTCCCTTATTTTAACAATTCATATAAGCGAAAATATTATGAAGTAGATGAGAATTATTGAAGAAGCTACCATTACTGTTCTTGTTACTATTCATCTTTGACACTTTAGTACATATTAGTTAGGGCTTTCTGACATCTAATATGAATGGTTATTTGTATAGAAAAGTTTTTTGCAAAACATTATGTTATACTTCGAAGAGGGTCTTTGAAGAGCGTCTCCTTCAAAGCATAATACGTTCATTAAGCCTATCTATTTGAGTAATCAAAAAGAGAATGAGGTGCTCGGCACGCAGTATAGCAGTCCAATACACCAGCCATTAGGCTACGGCGACCAAAATTGCATTTTCATAATTTAACAATAGTTCATTACAGAAAAAGGCCGAGAGGGTTTTTTCAAAAAGTAAAAAAAAAAATGTTGAAAATATTTGGTACTTATTTTAAACGGAAAATTCAAGTAGGTGACAAGTAAAGCCACTCGCGCTCTAATGGTATGCAGAAGGCTAGCAGCTAAAACTTGTGGATGTAAACCAAGTGTACTGTACTGGATGTACACAATGATGGTAAGGCCAATCATTACATATGGAGCAGTAGCGTGGGCAAGGAGAACTCAACTAAAAACAGCGAAAGCTAAATTAGGGAAAGTTCAAAGGTTGGCTTGTATCTGTATAACAGGAGCGATGAGAACATGTCCGACTGCTGCACTAAAGGTACTATTGGAACTCACTCCATTACACCTCAAGATAGAGAGTGCCTCCAAGGCAGCAATCGTAAGAGGAACAAGAAATAAAAGGTTGACGAGGAGATCTATAGGGCTTGGAGACCGAGATAACCCGGCGAAAGACAACTATCTCTTGGACTGTCCCCAGGACAGAATGGACAAACAGTATAGTTTTGAGAAACACTTCGTTGCAAAACTTAGTAGTAAGAACGAATGGGAGGGTGTAGAGCATAACTACACACTCAAAGAACACACGATTAAGTGGTATACAGATGGGTCACGTACCGAGGATGGAACTGGGGCAGGAGTATTTGGGCCAAGAATCAAACACTCTGAGCCGATGGGGAAGTATCCTAGCATCTTCCAAGCTGAAATTCAACCTGGATAGAAAGTACAAACGGCAAGATATCGCTATCATGTCTGACAGCCAGGCAGCCATTCGAGCATTATGTTCCTTTGAGATCACCTCTAAGTTGGTGTGAGACTGTTTGAGCAAGCTCAATCAACTGGGCAAGAACAACAAAGTCGCTCTATGTTGGGTCCCTGGACACGCTGGAATTGAGGGTAATGAGCAGGCAGACGAGCTTGCAAGAAAGGGGGCAACAACCACTTTCGTGGGACCTGAACCCTTCTGTGGAATAGGAGATAGCGTAATCAGGGAGTTACGCAGGCAAGAACTCTTTACCAATCTTACGGGACTGAGGCAATCCAAAGCGCTTTTAGGTAATTATAATAAGAGTAGATACGCATTCTGCATTGGTCTCAACAAAAACAGTTTGCGCATATTAGCTGGTATTCTGACTGGGCATTGCGGGCTCAGAGAACACCTTTGCAAGATAGGGGTTGAGCAAAGCTCAATTTGTAGGTTTTGTAATGAGGAAGACGAATCATCAGAACATATTTTAGCTCAATGTGGAGCACTGATCTACAAAAGAAGGAAATGTCTGGGCATGCACCAAGTGCCCAGTACCGAACTAGCATCCATAGATCCGGGCGCAATACTCAAATTCTTGAGGGAGACTGGACTGGATGAGGTACTCTAGGCAGATTAGACTAGATTGACTAGAGAGACGTACAATAGATCTTATAGGTCGCGGTACAACGACAGAAACCTCTATAACACAATACAATACAATACAAGTAGGTAAAAAAATGAACTTGACATAGGAGTTACCCGGTTTTCATACATTTCACAGAAACTGAGCTGACCAAAGTTTTTTTTTAAGGTATGAAAAAATGTGCAAATTTCAACAAAAGTGCATATAATTCACATTACGCTGGCTTCAACTTATTATACTTTTCAATACTAGCGGATCCTAAGGAGTTTTTTAGGGTAACCCCCTCCTCCCCTCCCCCCACCTCTTCTTCCCGCTTTCCCTTTACCTATAAAAATCTCGCATATTTTGATCGTTTTTTATGAATCAAAATCAAAGGACGAAAAAATCAAAATCCCATTTTCGGAAATATTTGAATCCTCTAACTGCTCTTCAAAAATAATATTTGTATGCTATTTAATCCCAGGCAAGAGATTGAAATTTCTTGAAACTTTTTTATCGAACGTTTTAGCGATTCTTTACAGCTGTGTGGTACTATATTTATTTCTTTGACTATACGACTATATGTGTGTATATGACTAGCTTCTATAATACTCTCTAAATATTAAAATTGTTTTATAACTTTTATGTTTTTGTTCTTTTTCTTTTGTTGGTTGCATTTTATTGTTGTTATTGCTTTCGTGTTTTTGAATTTAGAGTAAAAATAAAACAAGAAAATTAATTGCCAATGGCTAAAATCTTTTATGCTGATCATATTTAGAGGACTACTAAATAACATAAAATAAAATAAGCTTACAAATAAATATAAATAAAAATCTAAACAGCAAAGCAAAAAAATAAATATATAAAACCCAAAAAGTACTAAATAAATAAAAGGGAAATTTTTTTATTTTTTTTATTTTATTAAAAATTTTTCTTTTTGATGCATGCTTTCGTTTTTTCGGTGTAGTTGTTGGACTTTTCATGTTATTTATTTATTTATGTTTTTTTTTCTCCAACTATATACATATATAAAAAATGCACGAAAAATAGCTACAAACAAAAACAACAAAAAAAGGGTCGAGCTGAAGTCGAATGGAGTCAAGTCGACGTGGGTTGGCCGTCGCCGACGTCACCGTGGCCGCCGCCGCCGCTTGCCATTTGCCGCGCTCTTAATATTTAATTCGTTAATTTGTAAGCAAATTGAGTTTGTTGTTTGTTAGCTTGTAAAATGTTGGCAGTTAAAAAAAATAATAATAATAATAAAATGTAAAAAATACACACACACACACACACGCATATGTATAAAGAAACGAAAAAAGGTTCATAAATATTATTTTCTCTTCTGTGTATGTATGTATATGTGTGTATGTGTAAAATGAAATAAAAATATTTTAAATAAATACAAATTAAATTATATGCTTCGAAAGAAGTTAAAATGTATTTCAATAAATTATACTCATTTACCAAAAAAGCAAAAAAAAAAAAAATAAAACATAAAAATAAAAAAAATATTAAATTAAAATTCTTTTTGTATACCTACCATAGTATTTTGCATTCACCGAATGTGCTGAATATTTAATTTAATTCAGTAATTTAAAGCACATGCAAATGATTTCATTGATTTAGTATGCAAAGCTGAATGCTTCAGGGTGGAAAATGATTAACTTTCGTCATTCGTTGCAAGTTTGTTTCCTTTTTTTTTTAATGCCCAATTAATGTGGCACGTAATTAATTTCATTAATAAGGTTCTGTATAAAAAAAAGTGATTAAAAAAATTGCTTGCGGCTGATTGTTTCAAATGAGCAATAATAATAGATGCATGATAATTATTAATAACTATTGCAATTGCATAATTTACTTATGCCTGGTTTTCACTATGTCAAATGCAATCAAATTTGCCAGCATGTTGGCAAATTTAATATGGGAAATTCCCTCTTTTTCTCGCTTTGACGGCTAATATGACATTAGTGTCCGACCGAATATTCGGCTTCGGCTATTCGACCTAAAATTGCACCTTCGGCTTCGGCAAAAAATGACCGAGCTTTTGGTGGAAGCCGAAGATTAGTAAAAATTTATACAAATTAATAAATGTGAAGTGGTTTTATAAAGTATTTACATTACAATTTTTGTGTTATATTTTCTCCGTTGACTTGCTCCATTTCTAATTTTGAAATAGCCCTAGAGCTGTAAAAGATTGCAGTCTTTTTAGGTTTGAAGTCAACTGACTTCTAAAAAAAATGATTGCAATAATCCAGTCTTTTTGTGAATGCGGAATTAAGACTTTGAAGTCACAAATCATATTGAAGTCAATGACTTATCCTTCATTTTTGAAGTCATTTTTTTGAAGTCATGAATGATCAGTCTCTTATTTGCAGTCCTAATCTCAACAAAATATTAATTGACTTGAAGTCATTCATTTTGAAGTCATTTAAAGTGAATTTAAGTCATTTGAAGTCAATTGAAGTCATTTGAAGTCAATTGACTTCAATTTATTTCTATGAAGTAAATTGACTTCACTGAAATAAATTGAATTCGTGGAAATAACTTGGAAGTCATTTAAGTTATCTTTCATGTTCACACTTGTTACGAATTATTTTTCTTGTTGTAAATATAAAAAATCATCGAAATCAAAGCTGTGCCTCCAGCAACTTTTTTCGAAATTTACTAGAAATACCAGTATAAATTATAATAATTTCAATTTTTTTTTTTATTTAAAAAAATTTGTAATAAAATTTGTATCTAATATAAAAACTTGGTAATTCGATGTTCTATTTGTGTATGTAGTTACTTATATGTATGTAGTTGCTTATATGTATGTATGTATGTCTAAGATGATATGTATTATATGTTTTTTCACAACTGTCTTATTGTCGTTAAAACCGTGAAGAGCTTTTTTGTTTAATTAAATAATTATACTACTTATAAATACTGTATATTTTTTATCATTCAATAACAGACTTCACTCAGTGAAGGTGAAGTCTCAAATGATTGCAAGACTTCACGCCAATTTGAAGTCATGACTGTGACTTCAAACCAATTTGAAGTCATGACTGCGACTTCAAACCAATTTGAAGTCATGACTGCGACTTCAAACCAATTTGAAGTCATGACTGCGACTTCAAGTATAATGTGAAGTCATGTGAGTGATCGTGGCTTATTTGCATCGAAGTCTCAAATTGATTGCTATAATCAATGAGCAGTCATTGACTTCAAAAAGACTGGTGACTTAATTTTTTAAAGTAAAAAGTCTCAAATGAAATCAAAGACTGTAATCAGAAAACGTTATTCACTTCCAGTGACTTCAATGAATGCAATTCCAAATGACTGCAATCTTTTACAGCTCTGAATAGCCCACAGATTTACAACCGTACAAACACTTATCAGTGATTGTTTTTTAACGAACAACCTGCTGGAGCTAATACAATAAGAGGCAGCAGAAGCAAGTGAAACTTTTTTACTTTTTAAGGAAGACTTGAGGCGTATTGAACAGAAACGTGAATGGTTAGAGAAGCCGACATTTTCCATTACTGGCGCTTCACAAAAAAATTGAAAATTGTTTTAGCTAAAATCGCTCTAGAATATATGTGTAAAGGGATTCTTAGAAATTCACAGTCGATTGAAAGTTACAGATGTTTATTTGCAGGAGCTAATACAGCAGTCATGCATATTTGAACTTTGAAACTAGTTTTTTTTTAAAACAGCATTTTTCACAATGGCTGCCATAATATCTCCAAAACTAATGAACTGATTGCGCTTAAATTTTTATCGTATCTTCAATGCGTCTGCAGTTCTACTCCGTCCGAATCAGGATCATTGTGATATCTCTCAATGTGTTTTAATTAAACTGAAATAGTTAAAAAAAAATGGCAAAACTCAAATACTTATTTTCAAAACTAGATTGATAAAAATACAAACTTTAATTGACTTAACTAAAAGAGCATAAGTACAATAAAACTATACCAAAAATTTAATTTTCAATATTTTTAGTTAACCCTCTAGTTCCCAAGCGTCTCATCAAAACGGGTTTAATTACCACCTTAATAGTTTTTTGTTGCCAATATGGAATTTCTCAAGCTTTTAAAATAATGTATTAGTTATGTGTTATTATGATGTTAGCGACTGTCAAAGTCAAAATTTGTCAAAAACAGCAAAATTAATTATTTTGTTTGAATTTGACATAAAAATAAAAAAAAATAAATAAAATTCTTCCCGTCATACTAGCCAGATAAAAGAACTAGCCGTGAGTAGCTTGAAATTTAAATTTTTTATACAAAATATTTAGTTTTTTTAAAAAAATTGCTAAAAAGTTTATTCAACCATAAATACTTTTAGGCATTCAACTTTTCCGGCGTCATAAAACCACGCGCATTAAATTTTTTAGGGTTTTGAGATCAGATGTTTGCTTTTTACATAAAAATTTATCAATCCCAATTTTTTTTTAATCAAAAGTTTGGGAACTAGAGGGTTAATTCTGGTTTCGGCTACAGGTCTATCGATTAATACGCTGATTCAATCTTTGATTTTAGATAAGCAGAATCATGGCAGCCATCGGCCAACTTTTTTTTTGACATAGGTGTCGTTGAACGACAGTCCTTCTACAGATATATAGTCGATGTAACTTTATATTTTGACGCAAACCAATTTTTAAAAGATTCTTGAAATAAATAATATTTGTCAGCTCCTTCGACAGTGAACAGTTACTTAGTGTTACTGGTCAGCTTTTTATTTGGAGTAACTATTATTTATATTTTCCTGTATATGTTTGCAAATACATAGGTAGAAAAAATTTACTTTCAGATTTTTACTTTTTATATTTTAAAAATTCCTTTAAGGAATTGAAATATTTTTAATTACAAAATACAATTCCATGTAATGGAATCGAAAATTTTTACAAATTCCATTACCTAGGAATTTAAAAATTTTAATTACCGATTACTATTCCTTGTAATGGAATTGAAAGTTTTATCAATTCCATTACTAAGAAATTGAAAACATTAAAGTACCAATTACAATTCCTTGTAATTGGAATTGGGATTGTAATGTAATTGAATTTACCCAGCTCTGCCACTAATGCTGTCATCATGGTCTTAAAAGTTTCCACGCTCATACTAGGTAGCAGCGTAGCAGCTAAAAAACTGAATTGCGCCACTACTTTTGACTGTTGTTATTTTGCTTTGTAATGTGGCGTTGCCTAGCGCCAGATCAGATCGTGAACTTCATTATTATATTAGATTTTCTACTCTTCTATTAGTGTTTTCCTTTTTCCAAGTAAAGAAATGTATCAATATGCAAAGAGAGATAGAGAGAGAGAGAGAGAGGGAATAGAACTAGAAACCAAACAGCCAATCAGAATATTTATTTACGAAAATGAGAACCGCGCTCTTATAATACATTTTTTTGATGTGTAAACATTTTAGCTCACGGTATGGGCAAAATTTCAAATGTGTAAAATGTAACAATAACTGTATCGTAAGATGTAAGATAACTGTAACGTCCAGTTCCCTTCTCGCTCACACTACTGCGCGGCATGACTGTGCTACTCTAAACAACAAAGAGAAGAAGAGAGGGAGAAATTAAAATACGAGCGGAGTTTGTTTGTTTATGTTTCGATCAATTTACTCTCACATATATGTGCATACGAAAACAAAATGTGTATGTACATTTATTCGTGGCAGAATTATTTGTTGGTGTTAAACGTATGGAGATCGACTATACCATACAAGCAGAGAAGTCGACGTAGCAAACACAGGCATTTGATAGGCTTTGCATTCGATTAGTTAGATTGCATTAAAATTAAATATTTTTTAAAATATAAAAACAATACAAAATGATTTGTAATAAAGAATCTAGGTTTCAATAAATGTATAAACAAAACGTAGTGATAATGATAGCAAACCACGGCATTATAAAAATTTTGCTTTGTACATTAACCTTAGAAAGGCAACACTTTTTTTATTTATGTAAATAGCAAAAATGTTAAACAGAAAAATCAAACTTATTATAAAATCACTTATTACTTCAATAAAAATACATTATTTTTTATTTTTATTAAATGCAGTTAACACAACTCTCTTTGCGGTGCTTTTAAAAAGTAGTGGGTTGACTAGTCATCCCTGTTGCCTTTCTAAGGTTAAATGCGGAAAGCACTTATCATCGCCTGAGGATTGATTTGACGTATGTGTGTACAAATTCATATACCTATACGCCAAATCAATTCTCAGGAGACGTTATGTAAAATTTTCACATCTAATAAAATTTCAAATCGACAGGAAGAAAAACTTAAAGCGCGAAAAAAAGGATGCAATTGCAGCTGCGTACATGCGAGCATATAGATCCCGATGCATTGAGTAAAAGAAAAATAATGCAACTACAACATATCAGCCCCATTCACGATTTGGTGCAATTGCAAAATATTTATGATATCACAACAACAAATATATGTGATATGGAATAAAAATTTGCATTTGCAATGATGTAAGACCATTTGCAATTTATGGTGAATTGGGTTATTATATATATAAAAGATAATGATATCTAATAAGTTTTTAAGTTTATAAAATAATTGTTTTAATTTGAATTACCTAAGCATATAGATTATACATTAAATCCCTATATATGGCTATACATATGTGAGCTTATGTATATGACATTCAGTTAGCTTAACTGTTTACACATCAAATATCTTGCGTGCCTTGCACACATCCATTTTTTTTTATGAGAATGGGTCATACTGCTTTGATCCCCTATAAAACAATAATAACGTAAATAAACCTAAACAATTTCAGCAAAATCATGTATTTGTGCTTAATTTATAAATACCAATTAAATGAAAAAAAGCAAAAAAAAAAAAAAAAAAAGAAAAAGTGAATTATATTTTCTTTTTGATTACTTTTATTTGGCTGCTGCAATATATTTCTGCTATTCACTATTGTTGGTGTTTTTGTTGTTTTATTACACAATTTTTTAATTATTGCTAATTTAATAATGTTAGTTTTGCTTTTGCCTGCCTGTTCAGCTTGCCGTGCCCGCCTGCCGCCGCCACCTCATGCCACACCACAGTACCACATTACGATTACGTTTTCAAGCTATTTTCGGAGGCTATAATTAATTTTTTTTTTCATTATTTTTATTGTAGTTGTTGTTTCTTAAATTTTTTTTTTTATCTTTTTATCTAACAAACTTTTAATTAGCATTGAATTACACTTTTTCGTTTTTTTTCTATTTCTATTTTTATTTTTATTATTTTTTATTACAGTTTAGTTTGCTTTGAGCTTCGTGTTGTTATTGTTGTCTTAGGTTTTTTTTATGATTTTTTTTTTTTTTTGGTTTGTTTATTCTTATGTATATATGTATATGGATATATTTTTTATACTTTATCTTAATGTATGAATTGTGAATTTAATTTTTTTTTCACTATTTAAATTTTTTTTTATATTTTCTTAATGCTTGTCAAAACATTTATCTGCTTATCTCGCATCTTAATAGCTTCAACTTCTTACTTCTTCAACTACATCAAGACTTCTACTTTGTATGTTTTTTATATATATACATATATACACATACATACAGATACAACAGATACTGGCATTAAAAAACATGAACAACAACAACAACATTTTTGAACTTTTTCTTTATACCCACGTAGGTAGGTAGGAAGAGATTGCGAGTACCAATCTTCTACTTCTAACTATAGCTACATTAAATATTTTTAAGCTTAAATTATGAAAATATTGCTAATATTAAAAAAACAAAAAAACAAAAAAAATTGTTGCTGCTACTGCTGTTGTTGTTTGCTGTTGCTGTTGTTGCCTTTGCCTGTTTGCAGCTTATCTTTCTGGCATTAAATTGGATTTTCTTATTTTGCAACTGAATTTACTCACTTATTTACTTGAAGATGAGCAGAAGCGCATCGTTACTTGTTATACAAAAATAAATTAAAAAAAAAAAAAACACTTAGGTGTTTTTATTTGAAGTATCTACTACCTATGTAAGTAGATAACTCACAGCCTCATCTGTTGTATGTGAACACCAGAGATCTATTTTTATTATATTTTATTAAGTATAATAATGTTATTTTTTGTTTCTTTACCATTTTTTTTTGTATTAATCTGTTTACTAACATTAGTATTTATTATCCTTTGTTTGATATTAAGCTTCAAGTTACCTCATGCTATTTTTTTATGATTTTGCAAAATTACCTAATTAAAGAAAACGTGAGCTGATAAATGTTGCAGTTGTCCAAAAGAAATTTTTCAGTTCTTTACTTTGACTTAATCTATAGCTTTTTGGACTCATTTTTCGCCATTATTTATAAATTTAAAAAATTTTTATTGTAAATACTAGGACAGCAATTAGTCCAGTTATTATAAAGATTTACATCATAAAAATTCTAAACTGAGATTTTTCTTCAATAATTGTTAGTGGGGGTATGATAGATTCAAAAACCACAAAAATCAGTCCTGGGATTGTAGAGCGACCCCCGCAAAAATCCCCCCCTTTGGTGAAAAAAGCCCTTTTTTACTAATAACTGGTTAACCGTTGGAGATATCAAAAAGTTACTTACTACAAAAAAAAAGCTTGAGTGATTTTCTAAAAGAAAGGTATTATGTAATTTTTTCGTATATGTCATAATTTTCGAGATATTCAATATTTAAGAAAATGCAAATTTAGTACAAAAAGGCTTTTTTCATCAAAGAGGGGTTTTTTTTATGGGGGGGGGGGGGTCGCTCTGCAACCCTAGAACTGATTTTTGTGGTTTTTCAATCTATCATACCCCCACTAACAATTAGTGAAAAAAAATTACAGTTAAGAATTTTTATAAACTTTTGGTGCATTTTTAACTCTACCGACTGGGCTAAATACCCTTATTATATTATTAGGCCGCTAACTTTAATCAAATAACATTTTTTCAATCTCATTCTTCTTCTTTTCCCTTGTACCGTTACAAATGAAAAAGAGCGTAAATAAATGAATTTACTCTCACTAAATGATTTTGTTCTTTGTTCTTCTTCTCTCTCATTACTCATTTTCTGCTACATCGAAGCCCAGGTATAAAAATTCTCATTTTGCAATTCTCTCCCTTCTTAGGATGATATTTGGTGTATAACTTTGCTTCCGCCGGTTTTTTTCCGCGCTAGCGGCAACTTTCGCCCATCTCAAACCCCACCTCGAAAAAAGGAGACGTCTTTCGACACGATAATTTTCTCGACTTCCTCATACAAATGAAAATGCTGATCCGCCAGGCCATGCGCCATCAAATGAAACAGATGGTAGGTGGAAGGAGCGACATTTGGGAAGTACGGTCGGTGGGGAATTTCAGGGTCTCCAAGTATGTCTTGACCACTTTTGCGTTGTGTGGTCGAGCATTGTCATGCTCGAGGAAGACTTTGTCGTATTTCGCTTAGTACAGTGTCCGATTTTCCTTCAATGTCCGACTCAAAGTCAACAATTGCGATCGGTACCGATCTCCTGTGGTGGTTTCACTCGGTTTCGGCTCCAAAACTTACATTGTGAATCGAGCATAATTTGAAAATGCAAGCAACTTTCACTAATGCGGCGATGTCGATACGTTTACAGATGTCGAAACTCACATTATGACAATTTTGATCTACGTATTTCGACCAGCCCTCACCGATGCAGTCATCTATCGGAAAACGCCGGAAACAAAGTTGTACACTTAATAGTTGAAAAATTCATCAAAAATTTTACGATTTGACATCGTATTTAAATTAAAAGCATTCCAGTTTAAAGCCTGGTAAGAAAAATTGAATGAATGAATAGGCCTTGGGGGCGGAGGACACAAACTAAAGTCTGTGTCGGGCTCAGGAGAGCCACATTCGATCCTTGCGCTTCTCCGTCTCAAGTCGACACACAGCCTCCTCGTGGCGTTTCCTGGATAGCAATCTGACAACCGTCAGTGAGCTAACTAATGAGTGTTCCCCTTTACAGGGAAGATGCCACTATCCAGCTGGTAGATTCTTCGAAAGATATCGAGCTGACATCATCACCTCTACACAGGAAATGCGATGGACTAGACAGGGTTGCTGCAAAAGAGCATCCTGTGACATCCACTACAGCTGTCATGATTCGCAACACGAATTTGGTGTTAGGCTTGTGGTTGAGAAGAAACTGCGCCATCTTGTCTCGAGGTTCACGCCCGTGAACGAGCACCTAGCCACTATCCACATCAAGGCAAAACTCTCCAACTTCATCCTGATTTGTGTTCATGCCCCGACGGATGAGAAGAACTAGCCGACCAAAGATGACCTCGACAAAACCTATGAGCACGGTATTAAAATCATGCTAATGCCAAGGTGGGCAGGGAGAGTCTCTTTGGTCCGACGATCGGAAAATTTAATCTCCATGATTCCAGCAACGAGATATCCATAAAGCCACTAATCAAATTACACGTAACCAAATTGATAACGTTGTGATCGACGGAAGGCACGCTTCCAGTATACTGGACGTACGCACAATACCTGGCACTAACATCGACTCGGACCACTTCTTGGTTGCAGTCCAGGTCCGCACACGCCTCTGTGCAGCGAAACGCGTACTTACCAGTACACCGAGAAAACTGGATGTCGAAAAGCTGTAATCACAACGGACAGCCGACGCCTTTGGTAATCGACTCTTACTTGTCTTTTGCCAAAACACCCCTCTACTTGATGATATATGCGCGCAGTGGAAACACGTTTCCCGCTCCATGCGTACAGCAGCCGAAAAGGTGCTACAAAGACGTGAGTTTGACGAAATCGAGATGCCTGAAGACAGGAATGAGGTTCGAAAATACATTCTGCGAAAAGATAGGACGCCTGACTGGCGGTTTGAAGACCGGAGGCAAAAAGGTCACAAAACGCATGCAAGAGCATTTATGCTGAATTTAGTCGGATGAAAGCATGCCCAGTGATTGGAACCTCAGCGTACTTTCGCATGTAAGCTTCTATCGAGCGTTCTGTGTGAAAGACTGAAGCTCGTAGTCAACAAACGGATTGGACCTTATCAGTGTGGGCTTTAGGCCTGGTAAATCCACCATCGGCCAGATATTCACATTACGCTAAATCCTGGAAAAAACCAGAGAAAAACAATTCGACACAACCATCTGTTCGTCGATTTTAAAGCCGCATTCGACAGCACCTGTACGCCGCAATGTCTGGTTTTGGTATCTCTGGAAAACTCATTCGGCTTTGCAAAATGACACTGGCCGACACCACCAGCGCAGTAAAAATTAGGATTGAACTCTCCGCGCCATTTGATACCAAAA